>JAKWJD010001764.1:21036006-21487693 GCA_027705065.1 Solanum peruvianum | reverse complement strand
GCATCCAACACTTGATGATTTCCTTCTTCACAACCTCTTGAATAGGAGGGTTCAAGCGTCTCTGGTGCTCAATACTCGGCTTATGATCAGGCATGAGTTGGATTTTATGAGAGCAAATACCGGGAGGGATCCCAATAATGTCCGCAATAGTCCACCCAATAGCTCTTTTGAACCTTCTAAGTACCTTCACCAAACTCTGAACCTGTTTTTCATCCAAGTCTGATGCAATGATTACCGGCAAAGTGTCACCCTTTCCTAAGAATTCATACCTGAGATGAGGTGGGAGATCTTTTAGTTCTAATTTTGGAGCTTCCTCTATAGATGGTTTCACGGGTAGGGACTCGCGATTCTTCATATGAATCTCAAATTTCTACGGTTTAAATCGAACATCATCTCGATCAAGAGCCGCGACTAATGACTCATTCTCTTCAATGCAATAGCTATCAATATTTATTATCACTGCCGCTAACGCTTTGACACCTAGACGTTCTTCTATTTGTGTCTCAAATGTCTAAGACATGTTGTAGGATATAGCAGATGCCGATTGGAGCTCACCACTCTGCCTCATGGACCTACAAATATTAAAGGTCACTTCCTCATTGTTCAACCGAAATTTCATCTGCCCCTTTTCCATGTCTACTTAGGCTCTTCCCGTAGCAAGGAATGCCCTCCCAAGAATAATGGGCACTTCAAAATCTACTTCGCAATCAAGAATAACAAAATCTGCTGGAAATATGAATGACTCCTCTTTTACTAACACATCGTGGAGTATCCCTATAGGACGTTTTACTGTTCGATCGGCCATCAGTAGCCGCATCGCAGTGGGCTTTGGGTCACCCAAACCCAACTTCTTGTAAATCGAGAGGGGCATGAGATTTATGCTTGCCCCCAGATCACATAATGCTTTCGCAAAATGTAATAGCCCGATTGTACAAGGAATAGTGAACGCACCCGGATCTTCTTTTGTTTTGGACCAGAGATCTTGTAGCAATAGAACTACAATGTTGCATTCTATCATCATCCCCAAAAGTGACCGATCTTTTCTTTGTGACCAGATCTTTCATAAACTTGGCGTAACCGGGCATTTGTTCTAAAGCTTCTACCAAAGTGACATTGATAGGAAGTTGCTTTAACATTGTTATAAAATGCCGATATTTGCCATCCTCAGTTTTTACAATAATCTTTGAGGAAATGGGGGTGGTGGCCTAGGCATAGGAATTACCTTTTTGGGCACTTCAGCATCTTTCTCAGTCTCATCCTCTAATTCAGCATCGACATCTACCACTTTATCAATATCTTTTGTCACCTTTTTCTCATTATGGCATAGGTGGGTCAATGGTTTGCTTGCCACAACGAGTAGTAATTGCCATACAATGTCCATCTTTTTTCGGATTTTGGACAGTGTTGCTAGGAAGAGTGCCCGGTTGCCGTGTGTTCACAATTGCAGATAATTGGGCCAATTCTAACTCAAGTTGCTTAATCAATATTGCATGTGTATCAACTTTTTGCCCACTACCCGCTAAATCATTCCTCAACTCTTTATTGTGCTCATCACTAGCATCGAACCTCCTCATCATTTTATGCAACATATCCTCAACTCGCGACATACTACCTCCACCATCCCTAGGAGTAACTTCACAATTTTGTAAAGGAACATAGGATCCATTCCTGTCGTTTTTGTTACCATAGCTCTCCCTGTTGAAGTTATTGTCGCGATTGTAGTTTCCATCTCCGACATAATGACCCTCACGATTTTAGTTACCATAGTTCTTACCTTGGTTCCCTTGACCTTGGCGCCAATTCTCTTGATTAGAGCCTTGGGCACTTGGTCGGAAACCCCCTATCTGTTCATTTAATGCATAGGAATCCTCCTCATAATAACACTCATCGTTTGGAGGTGGTGGTTTAGCCAAGTAGTTGACTGCATTCATCTTTTATGCACCCCAGTGAAATGTTTAAGTACTAACCCAAGCTCGGTTCTCATCTGAGCCATTTCTTCACGAATCTCATCTGTGGCTAGGTTGTGAGTGGACTGCACTGCGAAGGTGTTTCTCCCTGTATCAGACTTCCTAGTACTCCAAGCTTTCTTGTTTCGGGAGCTTTTCTCTAATTTCTAAACGATCTCAGCATAATGGTATTCTCTATAAGATCCACCTGCTATAGTGTCCAACACCGCTTTGTTGTTATCATCCTGTCCCCGATAGAAGTATTCCTTCAGTGACGCATCATCTATACGGTGGTTTGGAACACTTCTCAAGAATGAGGTGAATCTATCCCAAGAACTACTAACTGACTCTCCTGGTAGTGCCACAAAGTTGTTCACTCTATCTTTGTGGTTTAGTTTCTTTGAGACCGGATAGTAGTGTGCTAAGAAAACATCCCTTAATTGGTTCCAAGTGAAGATTGAGTTGTATGGGAGCTCAGTGAACCATATATCATTCTCTCTCGTCAGTGAGAGAGGAAACACTCTGAGCCCAATTACATATAGATCCAAATCAGGCCTCCCAACACAACTTTTACACACTGCCCTTACCTTAGCTATATGGGCATGTGGATCCTCAGAAGGTAGCCCTGAAAACAAACCTCTGGCAGTGAGCATTTGCATCAGGCTACTAGTTACCACAAAAGTTTGGCCTGTGGGTAGAGGGGGCAAGACAAGTGGCCCATCCGAGTCTGCTATGTTATCATACCCTCTGTAGTATGCTTGGAGCCGTGGAGCGGGATTTTGTCCCCTCTGTTGATGTTCACCCAGAGCATCGGGTAACATCTGACCAAGAACATCCACCGGAGCTGGGATGTTCTGGTTTGGATCTTCATCATTTATTCCCAGGTTTCGATTCATATTGCGTAGTGTACGCTCTAGCTCGTGATCGTAGGGAAACAAGGGTTCTCTTCCTCTCCGTGTATTTGGCATACGAGGAGGATGGTTCTGCCAATAAATCAAAAACAATAAAACAAAGTAAAATCAAGAAAATATCAACTAAACAATAGTAATAAGTTCAAGTTAATCTAAAAGCTAAATTCCCCGGCAGCGGCGCCAAAATTTGATACTCTCAAACTTACTTCTCAAATAAAAAGTAAAGCGGCCGTGTCAAGTAAATAACCCAACTAGTGAGGTTGGGATCGTTCCCACGAGGAAAATAGTCTAGACTTACATCAACTTTTTATTACTATTGTTTGGTCAATGACTTCCTTGGAGAGTAAAAATATAAAAACGGGGGGTTTTTATCTCTAATTAAGCGAAAATTAATAACAAACTTGAAAGAGACACTTAACAGCTTTGAATGTTGGGTTTTAATCAATTAATCGAAGTAACTAGGGTTTACGTGTTCCCCACAGGTTCATAACTTGATAATTCTAACTATAACAATTCTTTCCTAGTATCTTGCCTGCAATGTGATAAGTTATGTATATCTAAATCCTTGGTCCGGCATCTAGAAAATCTCACTCCGCACCTTGGTCCGGCTACGTGTGTTGCTATCCTAACCCTTATCCTTACCTCATATTAAGCATCGTATTCGATGTTTGACTAAGTTATTTCCTCGTACCAATCAATACTAGCCTATTAGATAGTATACACTAAATCTATGTTACTAATTCTTTTCCTATTATCTACCTCCTTGGTCCGGCAAGTAGCATTAAGGAGAGTTCTAATGTTGGTCATCCGTTAAAAAGACATCTAAACGAAAGAATTATTAATGCATGCAAGACACTATTCTAGAATTGTTATTTTTGTTGGGGTTTATCTCATTATTTATCTATGGTTCCCACAACCCTATTTATGGAGTTTAGTTACTCATAGCCATAAACACAATATTCAAATATATTAAATAGGAATTCATGTACTTACTTCAATGAGAAAGAATAAAGTCCGAATATTTGCTTGATTAATCACAAAAAGTCACTTGTAAGAATCTCAAAATCTAACACTAATACACAAAGTCTAATAATATGATGTCTAATCTAGCAGAGTGTAACCAAAAAAACGAGATTTTTCGAACTATTTATAAAAAAATAAAAACCTAATTAAACAAGGATTCTAATTGCTGGAAATCTGCCAAAACGCGGCGGGGTGGACGGACCTCGCGACGAATCATCGTGGTCACGACGGACAGGAATGAACTCCATCGTCCCACACTTAGCAATTTCTTCTGCTGCTCTCTTCATTCCCCTCGACGGCAAGAATGACAGACCATCATAGGCATAACGGTCCGTCGAGGGTCTTCATTTCAAAACACTTCAACTCTTGGAATCTGGGTACTGGGATCACTTCTCTGAACTTCATGACGAACCTGCAGGACGGACCGTCATCGACACGACGGACCGTAACAAGCTTCGTAATCCCACACTTGGTCAGACTTCCCCATCTTCCTTCAGCAGCTTCTTTACACTGCCACCTACGTACCGTCACAAGCACGACGGACCGTCATATGCTCCGTAGGTGGTCTCTTATGCATTTCTTCGCTCAAAATCTCCGCATTCAATTTTGGACAGATTTCCTGCAAAACAAAGAGAAACTTATACAAAAACTAGCACAAAAAGACGTTCGGACACACTAAACTTAAGGAAAAAATATTAATTATACCGTGAAACCACGGTATACCACCTACATGGCTGGACCCAACCTTTCATAGCTAAACTAACTCCCCAAGTTATTTGGCTTGGATGTCGCAAGGGTTCAGAGGTATGGTGTCACGCGCATCAATCCGTGTGAACCCGGTCTAATCGTAGGTATTCTAGACACATTAAGCATTACATAGCATATCAATTTTTTAGGGTTGTTACATTATCGCCCCCCCCCCCCTTTAGGAACAATCATCCTTGAATGACACTAGTAACTATTTAGCATAATGCCTGTAATTTCATAACATAGTTACTATACAAAGTCAAGAAATAGCAATAAAGAACGGAGAGATAAGGAAACTTAGACATATGAGAAGGAAGTCTAACCTCAAGAGATGAAAAGATGAGGGTAGCGGAATCTCATATCGGCCTCGGTCCCCCACGTAGAACCATTATCAACATGATTCCTCCACAATACCTTCACTGTGACAATATCCTTGTTCCTTGCCGCTTGACCGTCTTTCTAAAATCTCAATTGGTACCTTTTCAAGGGACCAGTCCATCGACCCCCAAATAACCCCCACGGTGTAGGATCTCATATGGCCCAACATACCTCGTACTCAACTTCCCCTTCCCGCCAAACCTCATCACCCCCATCATATATTATATCTTCAAATAGACATGGTCACCAACATCAAACTCTAAGGGTCGTTTTCTGTTGTTTGCATAAGACATCTGCCGATTGTAAGTAGTAGAAAAACTTGTTGCTAATAACCGTGACCTTCTCTAAAGCCTGATGAATGATATTTGGACCAATAATGTATGACTCTCCAACCTAGAACAACCCAACTGGAGACCTAAACCTTCTACCATAAACGCCTTAAATGGTGCCATCCCTATGGTGGAGTGACAACTATTATTATACGAGAACTCTATCAAAAGGTAGATGGTCATCCCAGCAACCCCTGAAGTCAATCACACACGCCCTAAACATATCCTCCAATTTGTAAATTGTCGCTCTACCTGCCCATCATTTTGAGGATGAAAGGCAGTACTAAGCTTCACCTGTGTGCCTAAGCTCTTCTAGAAGGATCTCCTGAAATATGAAGTGAATTGTGCTCCTCTATCTGAAATGATAAAGGAATCCCATGCTATCTCACAATGTCATCAATGTAGAATCTCGCATAATCCTCTGCTCTATAAGTAGATTTTAGAGGAATAAAGTGGGCAGACTTAGTCATCCTATCCACAATAACCCATATTGAGTCATGTTGTCTCCTAGTATTCGGAAGACCAACCACGAAGTCCATATAAAGGGCCTCTCATTTTCAAGTTGGAACCTCAATAATATGAGTAAGACCTCAACGCTTAAGTTGTTCTGCCATAACCTATTGACAATTAGGATACTTTGCCACATATTCTGCAATGGCCTTCTTAATTCCATCCCACAAATATATCTTCTTAAGATTATGATGCATTTTGGTAGATCCTGGATATATGGAACATATGGAACCATGGACCGCTACAATGATCCTTGGCCGCAAATCATCCACATCTTGTAAACACAGCCTGTCGTGGTAACTAAATATGTAGTCACCTCCCAATCAAATGACTCATACATTTTAATCAGTACTGAGTGCTTTAACTCCATCAAAACATGATGAAGATGGTGACCCTTCATGACTTCACCTACCAAGGACGATTCATAACTAGGATGAACTTAAACATCGCCAGTAGTAGAGTCAACTAACCGCACACCCAGTCTGGCGATTCTATGTACTTCTTTCACTAACTGCTTCTTCCAATCCTCAACGTGGGCTGTAATTCACATGATCATCCTGCTCAAAAAGCATCAGCTAAAATATTAGCCTTACCTGAATGATAGTGAACATTCATGACATAGTCTTTCAACATCTCCAACTATCTCCGCTGACGTAGATTCAACTCTCTCTCCGTGAACATGTATTGTAGAAAATTGTCGTATGTGAACACATCCACGTGCACTCCATACAAGTAATGCCTCGAGTGTTTCTATTCAAATACCACAACTTCCAACTCCAAGACATAAGTGGGATAATTCTTCTCATGAATCTTTAGCTGTCGCATAAGCCATCACCTTACCACCCTGCATAAGGATACAACCCAAACCAACCCTATATGCATAATAATAAACAGTGTAATTCTCACGATACATAGGTAAAGTAAGCACCAGGGCTTAAGTGAGTGTGTTCTTGAGCTCCTAGAAACTCATTTAACAAGTCTCTGTCCATTCAAACATGGCCTCCTTCTTAGTCAAAGCTGTCAGTGGGGCAGCAATGGAAGTATAACCCTCTACGAACCTGCGATAGTAACTAGCTAATACCAAGAAGCTATGGGCATCTATGAGAGTAAGAGGTTTTTGCCAGTTCTCAACAGCATCAGTCTTCCTGGTGTCCACCTCCACACCCTGATCAGACACAACATGACCCACGAAGGTCACTGATCTTAGACATAATTCACACTTGCTGAATTTTGCATACATACGATGTTGTCTAAGTACCTGAAAGGTTATTCTAAAATGTTGTTCATGTTCTTCCTTGGTCTTATAGCAGATGAGAATGTCATCAATGAATTCTATGACAAAAGAATCAAGGTATTCACGGAATACTCTGTTCATGAGATCCATAAATGTAGCAGGTGCAATTCGTGAGACCAAATTACATAACTAGAAACTCGTATTGACCGTAACGGGTACAAAAGGTTGTCTTTGGAATATGTTAATCCCTACACCTAATATGCTTTATCTTCCTTCTTTCCTCCACTTGTTGGATAGAGACCATAAGGATTGAAAGGAATATGCAATCATGTATCATAGATGCCCTACACTCCTCCTCGAGATCCTAAGCAATCTTAGATCCAGTGAAAATGGTAGGATTAATCCTCGTGTAGTCCCTTAACCTTTTAGCCATGGTGCTACTAGGTGGGTTATCCTATGGAACACCTTGTTGCTCCGCCTAGGCTGTCATATCTTGAGCTTGTAAAGTGATGGCTTGGCACATCTCTACCAAGGTTGTCCTCACTTCTCCATCTGTCAACCCTGTTGGGTTAACAGGAATCTCCACTGCAGTTTATGGAGCCTGGGGAGGAACTTGAATTACCCCAGCAGCTGCTCCTCCTATCTCTCCGCCTGCATTTCTCCTTGCATTCATCTTTCTGAATCTCAAGAGTTGACGTTAGATATTCTCTTAGCACCAAGAAATCAGACATTAGAGAAGGCACGATGAGATGAGAAGAAGGGAATTTTCCTACGCATCATGCAGTCTCTAAATAATGATAGTGGCGCACCTCACTACTTTGACATAGAAACTGCTTAATATGGTTGATGTGAACTTATTAAATTAGGAATTTAAACTAGTGCTCTGATACCAACTTTATTATGACCGAAATGTAGACCCTAGAAAAGACCAGCATCGTTAACCTCTCAGAGGTTGCAGACAAGCGTACATACGTCATCCTTAATTCATCTAGGTTATATTTAACGAAAAATTTAATCTTTTTGTTTCGTAACATGCATGTAAGTCATTCCACTTAAATTAATATATATTCACCATCAACCATCTAACATTAAGAATATCAAATGAAAGAAATAGTTCAATATTGCATTAAGCGTAGACCTTCCAATCTTGCACCACACAATGTCTGAAATAAAAAGGGAAAGAAATGCTAATGGAACATACTCCACTAGCTTAATCATATAACTAAGATAAAATATAATGGGCAAGCGTCCTCTAATGCATGACGGCCTACCAAGTCCGGATGAATGCTCCACATCTGGATAGCTTAAACGTCAATCTGTAAGCTCTAATGTCCACTTGTCCGTGTACCTAAAAAAGTAGAGTGGTATGGGATAAGTACACACTTGTACTAAGTATTTTTATATGCAAGCACACAGAACATGCATGAGTAAGAATAACTCTTTTCTAAAAACATGATTTATGGAAATTCAAGTCTTTGGACTTGCCAAATTGGTATTAGGAATGTTAGGAGACTTGCTAAATTGGAATTAAGAAAGTCAGGGGACTTTCCAAATTTGAATTAGGAAAGTCAGGGGACTTACCAAATTTGGTTTAGGAATGTCATTCCATGATAGTAACATGCATCATCATACGTATCATATTGTAAACATTACATAACATATTAAATATACATAGCACCTAACATATTTCATATCATTCGTTCATGTACCATGAGAACTTGAAATCATGAACATGACATTAAGACTTCCCGAAATGAGGACTCATTATATGGGACCTCAACTAGGGAGCTTTCTTTAGCAAACACAAAGTATGCATCACTCATTCATACGTACTTCATTTCAGTCATTCATTAGCTAGTGGAAATAGTAGCAATACCTAGGATGTAGTTTAAGACTCTCATCGGGTTTGCTGTGCACTGATAAAGAATAACCTAGTGTCGTTAATTGAGTGTATCTCACCTCTTGATTATCCTATCCTAACACCTTTGGTATCGTTCATATGATTATGTGCATCCTTTGAGGCTGGACTCATTCATTCATTTGGGAACTTTATCTTTATCCGACATAGATCATGTGAGCATCATGCAATCCAGTGTCTGCCCCACCCCGAAAAGAGGTGGAATCGCCGGCCAAAGTGACCCAAAACATGCTAGCGTACATAGGAAATTGAACCCTGCTAGATCCCTATAATTGTAGTATAGGTTCAAAGACTATTAGATATAAGGATATCCATACCCGTAATGCCGGACAGTCTCATCTCATATGAGTTAGGTCAACCTCCGCCCTTCACAAAAGAAGGAATCACCGCTCATAGTTAGCCTATTGGTGCTCTGTGTAAAGTTCTGTTACATTCAACTCATACGTCATGGAAGTTAGATTCTACTGTGAGGACATAACATCTCAATAGATGATTTAGCATCTCATTATAAGTATTAAGTATACATTAATCTCAATACTTTTGTTAAAGTGTTCATAAATACTGGTCTTTTCTTTAGCTTTACACTCTCATAGATGAGTATATTTTGGTAACATTTTGTTAGGATCATTTGAGATTACTCTCATCTTTTACATTAGCCTCTTATCATGTTATCACTATATTAATTTGATTTAGCATATTTGCTCCTCATAATTCTTCACCCCTTTTTAGGTGAATGTTCATTTCATCATATGCCAATGCACTTGTCCATTTAGTGTGTTTCACACTCTTACTTGACCCTTCTAGGGTTTCATTATTTTGTTACATACATCTTAGGTTAACTTAGTTTACATGTATGCTAGACTTATGAGTCTATACATACAAGCCATGAGGCTTCAATCATAGTTCATTTAAAAGATTCATATCTTCCTAATATTATATGGTACAAGACTTATGCATCTTTTTAGTATGACTAGATATTGATTTCGATATATGTAGGAAACTTTAATTATGAAAAAAATTTCACATATGACTTATTTATCAATACGGAATTTCAGCAAGGGAACTCGATTTTGAATCCATTGGACGACACTTACATTTTTTTGTTTGATCCACATGGCCTGGGGACCCAAGATTGAGCCCCAACGCCTCCTTCTCATTTTGCCTTAATTTCATTCTTTAGTTTTCGTTCGTTTGGGACTTACAGGATGTGGGATGTAACCCCCACAACCTCATTATCTTTTATTTTCCTTTTTCCTTAAACCAATATTTGTTTTGACCAAGAAGGTGTTGGCTCGAACCCGCACAACCTCATTTTCTTTTCTCCTTAATTTCCTTTATTGTAATGTGTGGTTGTGGGTTCGATTCCCACATGCCTGAATTTTTATTTTTCTTTTAATTCCCTCTAATGTTTGATAGAGAGATTGTGGGTTCGAACCCCACACCTCAGTCTTTTTTTTTATTTTTGTTTTCATTGTCGGTCAAGTCACACGAGTTCGAATCGCACATGTCGCATTCTTATTAACTCACATTATTTCAATGATTTTCAAAATGGTGAGGTCACGGGTTCGATCCTCAGTGACCTCAGTTATTTTTATTCATTTTGTATAACTTATTAACAGCAATACTTGGCTGAAATTAACCAACAAGGTGCTTGAAATTTGAGTTACATTTTACATCTTATTTTAATCAACATTTTGAGTTAATTCTTAGGGCATTTCGTGAATCATTTAGCTAATAGTTTTTTACTCAAATCAGCCACATTATTCTTCATATGAACATCACAATTTATACAGTTCGTGAACGTCAAATACAACCATAAAACATGTCATTCAATGCTCTAATCCGTGTCCAAGAGCCACGACGACCCACACTTTGCACACATACTAATCACATTGTCTTGGAAAAACATACTTTTATAATCACATAAATCCTAACAGACATACATGAACATAATCATCACGAAATCACATTACACCCCTAATTTCTACCAGCAAACATGTCCAACCTATGAATAAATGGGAGCTAGTGACAGGGACATGCAAGGGTGAACAACCATATTTTCATAATATATTCATCTGAGTCCTAAAAGTCTCTTGGGAAACAGATCAAGAGTAAGAAAACACATACCTTATTTTGAATTTAAACCTTGAACATGATGCCCAAAGACCTGCTCCACACTAACATCCAATTCCGAAAGCTTCAACACCAAACTTGAACGGAAAAATCCCTCCCTTTTGCCAAACATTTTTGGTTATGTTTTTATTTATTTTTTGACGTGAATGTTGTTCAAGTGTGAAGAAATTTTAGTTGCTGATCAGTTATTGTGTTTAGGAAGAGAGAACGTGAAAAGAAAGAGAGATATTGACATGAGTGAGAGAGTTAAACGTGAAAGGTTATTTAGGCTTAGGTAAAGACTTATTCAAATTAGGACTCTTCCCTTTACTTAAATCAGATAATAAATATTAACTAATTACATTAATTTACCAATTAAAATAAAAAATTTAAATCATTGCTCCAACCTAGGTTCTAACCCGGGTGGAGCAAGATTCTGCCAAAATGGCAATTTGGGCCCTCTCTCCCCAAAAAACTCCTCCACCTTATTAATTAAATAATTAATTACATATTTAGGGTAATTATGACACTACCTTATCTAGGAAAAAGACCATATTACCCCTATACCCTCAGAACTTAAGCTTTCCCCTCTTTAAGTCCGGTAAAGACACATCCGGTTAAATCTTCGTATTTGCATGCCCTACATGGCTGAAGCCAACCCTTCCTAGCTCAAATAACTCCCCAAGTTATTTGGCCTAGATATCACAAGTGTTTACAAGTCTAGTTCTACGCCCATTAATCTATGTGAACCCGGTCAAATCGTAGGTATTCTAGACCCATTAAGCATTACTTAGCATATTTATTTTTTAGGATTGTTACGATGTTGACATTAACGTTGACATTGATGTTGGTATTGATGTTAGCGTACAAATTAACGTCCACGTTTACGTTGACATTGACGTTCACTTTAATATTCACGTTGACATTTACATTTTCATTTACATAGATGTTGACGTTGACGTTCATGTTCACATTGACGTTGACGTTCACATTAACATTGACATTATCATTGACTTTTATACCGATGTTGACGTAGATGTTGATGTTAAGGATGGCGTTTAAGTTGTCATTGATGTGGACGTTGATGTGTACAGTAACATTATTGTTTATGGGTACATTGATGTTCACATTGGCGTTTTCATTTACGTTTATGTTGATGTTCATATTCACATTGACATTTATCTTAATGTTTATGTTTGACGTTCAAGATGACGTTTACATTGATGTTCACGTTCACATTGACGGTCACATACCCGTTGGGGTTGATGTTCACATTGACCATCACGTTTACTTTCACATTCACGTTCATGTTAACATTTACATTGACATTTTGTATAATGCTTACCTTGATGTGGACGATAGTGTTGACATTGAAGTTGAAGTTGACATTAACGTTGATGTTCACGCGTATGTTTACATTGAAGTTGATGTTTATCCTGATGTGTACGTTGATGTTTACGTTAACGTTCACATTGACATTGACATTGACATTGACGTTCAAGTTTATGTTTAAGTTGGTGTTCACAATCACGTTGAAGTTCACATTCATGTTAAGCTTAATGTTGATGTTTAAATTGACGTTTACGTTAACAATTTCATTGACGTACATATTGACATTCACATATGTGTTTATGTTCACGTTCATGTTCATGTTATCATTTATGTTAACGTTCATGTTGACATTATAGTTTATGTTGACGTGACTTTCACATTGACGTTCACTTTCACGTTCACGTTCACATTGACATTGACATTCACGTTGAAGCTTCCATTGATGTTTATGTTGACGTTGAGGTTTACGCTGATATTGATATTGATGTTCACATGGATGTTCATATTGACATTCACGATGATGTTAAAGTTGACATTGACATTGACATTCATATTCACATTGACGTTCTCGTTCACATTCAAGTTAACATTTATGTTGAAGTTCAAGTTGAAGTTCACTGTCACATTCGCATAAATGTTGTAGTTTACGTTCATATTCAGGTTGAAATTAGCACTGAAATTCACGTCGATGTTCACGTACAAGTTCACGTTCATGTTGATATTCACATTGATATTTACGTTGATGTTGAACTTGATGTTCATGTTGACGTTGATGTTTACAGTAACGCTCACATTTACATTGACGTTGATGTTTTTGCTAATGTTTACATTGACATTCAAGCTGATATTTACGTTCATGTTGATGTTCAGGTTTATGTTTGCGTAGATGCTCATGTTCATGTTGACATTCACATTGAGGTTGACGTTGACATTCACATTCATGTTCACATTGAAATTTACGCTAGCGTTGGCATTGATATACATATTGACGTTCAAGTTGACATTATCGTTTGACATTGCATTAACATTTACATTTACATTCACGTCATATTTATGTTGAATTCACATTGATGTTGACGTTCAAATTCACATTAACACTGATGTTCATGTTTACGTTCACATTGAGGTTTACATTGATGTTTAAATTAATGTTGATGTTGATGTTTATGTTTACGTATACACTTTTATGGATGTTAACATTAATGTTGATGTTGATGTTGACGTTCACGTTGATATTCAAATTGACGTTGACGTTGCAATTCACGTTAACATTTATATTGACATTGACGTTGATGTTCACATTTACCTTTCTATTGATGTTCACATTCATATTGACGTTGACGTTCCTATTTACGTTAACATTTTCATTGACTTTTATATTGATGTTGATATTGACATTGACGTTGATGTTGATGTTCAGGATCACGATGACGTTCAGGTTCACGTTGATGTTCAGGTTCACATTGACATTCAGATTCACATTGACATTCACATTCTCATTGACGTTCACATACATTTCCAGGTTGACGTTTACATTGACATTCACACTAATGTTTATGTTGACATTTACGCTGACGTTTATGTTAAAATTCACATTGATGTTAATGTTCATGTGACGTTCATGTAGACGTTCACATTGATATTGAAGTTGACATTCACGTTCATGTTAACATTGACATTCACATTGACATTCATATTGACATTGACATTGATGTTCATATTTGCATTGACATTAACATTAACGTCACATTGACGTTCTTATTGACATTTATTTTGATGTTGATGTAGATATTGATGTTGATATTGACATTTTCATTGTCGTTGACATGGATGTTGAGGTTTAAAATAAGTTTGACGTTTATGTCTACGTTGATGTTAAAATTGACATTGACGTTCATGTTCATGTTTACGTTCATATTTATGTTGATGTTCGTGTATGTTCATTAAATTGATGATGACATTCACTTTAATGTTGATGCTCACGTTGACATGTTAATTCACATTCATATTGATGTTGACATTTACATTCAAGTAGATAATTCCATGAACGTTGATATTCATGTTTATGTTCACTTTGACATTCACGTAGACGTGACATTCATATTGACTTTGACGTTCATGTTCATGTTCATGTTGACGTTTACACTGACATTTATGTTGATATTTACATTCACATTGTGGTTGACGTTGACATGGAATTCACATTTACGTTGATGTTCATGTTGATGTAATCGTTCATGTTGACATTGATGTTCACATTGACGTTCACATTGACATGAACGTTCACCCTGAGGTTCACATTGATGTTGACGTTCAAATTGACACTCTTATTGATGTTCACATTGAGGTTTATGTTGACATTGAAGTTCACATCCACCTTGATGTTCGCATTTACGTCATTGATGTTTAAGCTCACATTGACAGTGCAATTAACGTTTACATTCACGTTCAAGTTATAGTTTATGTTGACGTTGATGTTTAAGATTACATGCACGTTGACGTTCACATTAACATTGATATTGATGTTGAAGTTCACATTCACGTGAATGTAAGCATTGACGTTCACATTAACATATACGTAGATGTTCACGTGCACATTAACGTTCATGTTGATATTCATGTTGACCTTTATATTGATGTTGAAGTTGATATTCACATTGACGTTAATGTTTAGTTGATGTTCACATTTACATTGACATTGACATTTATGCTTATGTTTACATTGACATTCAAGCTGACGTTTATGTTCACATCGACATTCATGTTGATGTTCACATTTATGTTTGCATTGAAGTTCACGTTCATGTTGATTTGGACATTGAGGTTGACGTTGAAGTTTACATTCATGTTCACATTGAAATTCACATTAGCGTTGATGTTGGCGTATACATTGACATTTGGGTTGACAGTAGCGTTGACATTGCATTGACATTTATGTAGACATTCACGTCACATTTATGGTGAATTCACGTTGATATTGATGTTCACAATCACATTTACATTGACATTGATGTTGACGTTCACAGTAAGGTTTACGTTGATATTTATGTTAATATGGATGTTGATATTTACGTTTATGTTGACAGTTTTATGGACGTTTTCATAAATTTTGACATTGATGTTAACAATCACGTTGATGTTCAAATTGACGTTCACGTTGATGTTCAAGTTGACGGTCATATTCACGTTGACGTTGACGTAAAGTTTCACGTTCACATTGACTTTTACGTTCATGTTAATGTTTACGTTTATTTTTATGTTGATATACACATTGACGTTCACCTTGATGTTTACATTAAAGTACACATTGACGTTCACGTTCAGGTTGACATTGATGTTTATGTTGACGTTCACGTGAATTTTCACGTTGATATTTACGTTGTTGTTTACATTGATGTTGACCTTAACGTTCACGTTCACATTGATGTTCATGCTGACTTTCACGTTAACATTTATGTTGACATAAACATTGACGTTCTCATTTAAGTTAACATTCACGTTCACATTCACATTCAGATTTACGTTAATGTTCACAAAAATATTTATGTTCATGTTAACATTTACATTTGCATTAATGTTTATATTGATATTGACGTGGACGTTCATATTCACATTAAGGTTTATGTGGACATTTATGTTAATTTTGATGTTGACATTTACGTGTACGTTGACGTTGACATTCACTTGACGTTCACGTTGACATTCACATTCACATTGACGCTGACATTAATGTATATGTTCATGTTGACGTTTACAGTGACATTTATGTTGATGTTTACGTTCACGTTGACGTTTACATTCACCTTGATGTTGATGTGGAATTCACATTTATGTTGAGGTTCACGTTCACGTTAACGTTCACTTTCAAATTTATATTGAAATTCATATTGATTTTGAAGTTGATGTTGACGTTGACGTTGATGTTGATGTTCACGTTAATATTAATGTTTACGTTGATATTGATGTTGATGTTCATGTTGAATTCACGTTTACGTGTTCACATTGACGGTCATGTTCAAGATGATGTTTGCGTTGAAATTTATATTGATGTTGATGTTAATGTTGATATTGACGTCGATGTAGATGTTTACATTGACAATGACATTGATATTGACATTCACGTTCACATTTCTGTTCACATTGTCGTTAATGATAACATTGATTTTAATGATTACATTGATTATATGTTCATGCTCACGTAAACGTTAATGTTCACATTCAAAACTTACATTGACATTGACTTTAACATTGATGTTCACGTTGATGTTTAAATTGATGTTCAAGTTGACAGTCATATACACCTTTATAATGACGTATACATTCACGTTCACGTTGACATTCACATTCATGTTGATGTTCATGTTAACATTCACTCTACATTTACATTATTGTTCACATTCATGTTTAAATTAAAGTTATCAGTGACGCTGACATTGAATTAAGGCTGACGGTGATGTCAACGTTCACATTTATGTTGATGTTCACATTCATGTTGACGTTCATGTTCACGTTCACGTTCACTTTAAGCTTTAAGTTGACATTTACGTTAATGTTGACGTTGTCATTTACGCTTAAGTTGCCACTTTTTTGGATGTTGATATTGACGATTAGGTATACGTTGATGTTCACCTTAACGTTCATTTTTAAGTTAGCATTGACATTGACATTGACGTTGACGTTCACGTTTACCTTCATATTAATGTGTACATTAACGTACATGTTAACATTTATATTAACATTGACATTTACGTTGAGTTGATGTTCACATTCTCGTTGATGTTTATGTTAATGTTTACGTTGACATTCAAGATGACGTTTAAATAAATTTTCATGTTCACGTTGACGTTCATATCGACGTTTAGGTTGATGTTCACATTAACGTTGATGTTAGTGTAGATGTTCATGTTAATGTTCACGTGCAAGTTCACGTTAACGTTTACGTTAATATTCATGATGGCCTTCACATTGATGTTGACGTTGACGTTTACATTGACATTGATGTTCACATTTACGTTAACGTTGATGTTTACATTGATGTTTTTATTGAAATTCAAGTTGTCATTTAAGTTGACGTTCACATTATGTTTATGTTTACGTTAACGTTCTTGTTGACATTTATATTTACGTTGATGTTGATATTCACATTCATGTTAACGTTTATGCTGATGTTTATGTTTACGTTCAAGATGACATTTATGTTGATGTTCACGTTCCTGTTGACGTTCACATTGATGTTGAGGTTGATGTTTATATTTATGCTTACGTTAACGTTGATTTTTTGGTTGATGTTTACATTGAAGTTCATGTTGATGTTTAAGTTGACATTGACGTTGACATTAATGTTTACGGTCATATTCATGTTAACGTTAAAGTTTATGTTTATGTTGACGTTTTCATTCATGTTGAAGTTCACCTTCATGTTAAAACTAATGTTGACGTTTAGATTTACGTTACCATTATGTTGACATTTTTTCTTGATATTAACATTGACGTTGATATTGATGTTCATGTTCTTATTGACATTGACATTCATATTGTCGTTGACGTTTACGTTGATAATGACATTGACTTTTACGTTGATATTGACCTAGACATTGATGTTTACGTTGACATTGACATTTATGTGTACCTAGATGTTTACATTGACATTCATGTTCATGTTTACATTAAAATTTACGTTGACATTCATGTGTACCTTGACATTCATGTTGCTGTTTATGTTTATATTCACGTTAAAATTGACATTGACGTTCACGTTGGCATTGAAATTTATGTTGGCATTAACATTCACGTTGATATTGACATTGATGTTAATATTCACACATATATTTACGTTGACGTGGACATTAACATTGACGTTGACATTCAAGTTGACGTTCATGTTGACGTTCAAGTTAAAGTTCACCTTGACGTTGACGTGGAATTCACGTTTACGTTTAGGCTCACGTTCATGTTCACATTTATGTTGATGTTAATATTGATGTTGATGTTGACCTTGAAATTTAAGTTGATGTCAACGTTGATGTTGAAATAAATATTGACGTTGATGCTCATGTTCATGTTCATGTTGATGTTCACGTTCACGTTCTCGTTGACGTTCACGTTGACATTCATGTTGATGTTGATGTCGACGTAAATGTTCACATTGACGTTTACATGGATGTTGACATTTATTTCACATTTTAGTTGATGGTAACTTTGATGTTAACGCTTATATTGGTGTTCAATGTTCACGTTAACATTCATATTAACGTACACATTCAAAATTTACGTTGACGTTGACATTGACATTGAAGTGGACGTTCATATTCACATTAACATTGACGTTGACATTCACGTTGATGTTCAAATTGATATTCACGTTGACGGTTATATTCATGTTGATGTTCACGTTAACATTCACTTTAATGTTTGCATTACGCAAACATTCACTTTACCGTTAGCATTAATGTTGACGTTGCTGTTTATATTAACGTTGACATTGATTTTCACAATAACATTGAAGCACATGTTTACATTGATATTGACGTTTACGTAGATGTTCACCTTCAAGTTCATATTTACATTGACGTTCACATTGATTTTGACGTTCACGTTCATATTAACATTGTAGTTCATGTTAACTTTAATGTTGAAGTTCATGTTGCCATTTACATTGATGTTGGCATTCACATTCACATTTTAGTTGACGTTGATATTCACATTAAGGTTTTTACTAACGTTGACGTTGACTTTAACATTAATGTTGACGTTCACCTTCATGTTTACATTGATATTGACGTTCACATTCACATTAACATTCTCGTTGACTCTGACGTTGATATTGATGTTGACGTTCAGGTTCACATTGACGTTCACGTTCACCTTTACGTTGACGTTCACGTTCACATTGATATCGACATACCCATTGACATTCACGTTCACATTCACATTTATGTCCAGTTTCATATTTATGTTTACATTTATGTTGACGTTTATGTTGACGTTCATTCTGACGTTTACATTTATGTTGATGTTAATGATGAAGTTGACGTTCACGTATTCGTTTCACGTTGATGTTAAAGTTGACGTTCACGTTCTTATTGATGTTCAAATTAACGTTAACATTGAGCTTAATATTGACGTCCATATTGACGGTGATGGTGACGTTCACGCTGACATTGACGTTCATGTTTGTCAAAACTTGAATCTAGACCCCCTACAAGATCGGCGTCGTTGACCTCTCAAAGGTCGCAGACAAGCCTACATATGTCATCCTTACTTTATCTAGGTTTAATTTAGCTTGATTTTTTTGTTTCGTAACATGCATGTAAGTCGTTCTACTCAAATTCATATTGCGCATCATCAACCATCTAACCTTAAGAACATCAAATGAAAGATATAGTTCAATATTGCATTAAGTGTATACTTGTAAAAATTGCACCAAAACAATGTCTGAAATATAAAGTGAAAGAAAAGCTAGTGGAACATATTCCACTAGGTCAATCCTATAATTAAGTTAGAATATAATGGGCAAGTGTCTTCCAATACGTGAGGGCATACCAATTCCGAATGAATGCTCCACTTCCGGATAGCTTCAGCGTCGATCTATAAGATCTAACGAACACCTATGCCTACAGCTAAAAATGTAGAGTTGTATGATATTATTACACATTTGTACTAAGTATGGGTATGTTCTAGAACACAACAATGAAATGCATTAGTAAGAATAGATCTTTCCTAAAAACATGATTTATGGAAAGTCAAGTCAGTGGACTTGCCAAATTAGGATTAGGAAAATCAAGGGACTTGCCAAATTTGAATTAGGAAACTTAGGGGACTTGCCAAATTTTGTTTAGAAAAGTCATGCCATGAGAGTAACATGCATCATCATAAGTATCATATTGAACACAACACATAACATCTTACACATAGCACATAACATGTTTCATATAGCACATAATATATTTCATATCATTCGTTCATATGCCATGAGACCTAGGAATCATGGACTTGAAGTTAAGGCTTCCGGAAATGAGGACTCAATGTATGGGACCTCAACTAAAGATCCTTATTTAGCCAATGCAAAGTCTGCTTCATTCATTCATACGTACTTTATTTCATTCATTTATAAACTAGTGTAAACACTAGCCATACCTAGGATGTAGTTTAAGACTCTCATCGGGTTTGCTGTGCAATGATCAAGAATAACCTAGTGTCATTACTTGAGTCAAGCTCACCACTTGATTATCCTATCCTAACACATTCGGTATCGTTCATATCATTATGTGCATCATTTGAGGCTGGCCTTATTCATTCATTTGGGAGCTTTAACATTAACTGACATAAATCATGTGAGCATCATGTAATCCAGTGTCTTCCCCACAACGAAAAAAGGTTAAATAACCAGCAAAAGTGACCCAAAACATGATAGCGTACATAGGGAATTTAACCCTGCTAGATCCCTATATGGGCAGTATAGGTTCAAAGACTACTATATATAAAGAGAACCATACCCGGCATGCCGGACAGTCTCATCTCATGAGAGTTACGTGAAACTCCGTCCTTCCCGAAAGAAGGCATCACCACTCATAGCTAGGCTACAGTGCTTAGTATAAAGTTCCATTACATTCAACTAATATGTCATTGAAGTTGGATTCTAGTATGAGCACATTAGCTTAATAGATGATTTCTCATCTCATCATTAGTATTAAGTATACATTAATCTGAATACTTTTGTTAGAGCGTTCATAGAGACTAGTCTCTTATGTAGCTTTACACTCTCATAGGTGAGTACATTTGGGTAACATTTTCTTAGGCTCATTTGAGATTTCTTATATCTTTCACATTAGCCTTTTCTCATGTTGTCACCACATTCATTAGCTTTAATATATTTACTATTCATAATTACTCACCCCTTTTACGTGAATGTTCATTTCATCATATGCTAATACATGGCCATTTAGTGTGTTTCACACTATTATTTGAACCTTCTAGGGCTTCATCCTTTTGTTACATACATCGTAGGTTCACTTACTTTACACGTATGCTAGACTTAATGGTCTATACATATAAGTCATGAGGCTTCAATCATAGTTTGTTTAAGTGGTTCCTATATTCCTTAAATTATGTGGTACAACACTTATGCTTCATATAAGTATGCAAAAATCTCGATATCGATCTATGTAGGCAACTTTTTCTTTAATAATTTATTCACATACGACTTATGTATCAATAAGGATTTTGGCAAGAGAAGCCTATTTCAAATCCCTTGGACAACACTTACATTTTTATTTATTTTAATTTTATCCACAGGACTTGGGGACCCAAGATCGAGCCCCAACGCCTTTTTTTCCTTTTCCCTTAATTTCTTTCTTTAGTTTTTATTCGCTTGGACTTAGAGGACGTGAAATCGAACCCTCACAACCTCATTATATTTATTTTCTTTTTTCCTTAAACCAATTTTTGTTTTGACTAAGAGGGTGTGGGATCGAACTCCCACAACCTCATTTCTTTTCTCCTTAATTTCCTTTATTCTACCGTGTGGTTGTGGGTCCGATTCCCACATGCCTCAATTTTTATTTTTATTTTAATTCTCTCTAATGTTTGATAGAGAGGTCGTGGGTTCGAACCCCACACACCTCATTCTAATTATTTTTATTTTTCTTTTCATTGTCGGTCAGTCACACGTGTTCAAAACCCACATGTCACATTCTTATTCACTTACATTAGTTCAATGAGTTTTTACATGGTGAGGTCACAAGATCGATCCTCAGTGACCTCACTTATTTTTCTTCATTTTTTATAGCTTATTACCAACATTACTTGTCTGAAATTAATAAATAAGGTGCTGGAAATTTGAGTTACATTTTCCATCTTGTTTTCATCAACATTTTTAGTTAATTCTTAGGGCATTTCATGAAATATTTAGCTAATAGTTCTTCACTTAAATCAGCCACATTATACTTCATATGAACATCACGATTTATACAAGTTTGTGCACGTGAAATACAACCATAAAACATGTCATTCCATGCTACAATCCATGTCCAAGAGCCACGGCAACACACACTTTTCACAAATACTTATCACAGTCTTGAAAAACATACTTTAATAATCACATAAATCTGAACACACATACATGAACATTATCATCAGGAAATCACATTGCACCCCTAATTTCTACCAGCAAACATATCCAACCTACGAAACAATGGGAGCTAGTGACCGGGAAATGCAACGGGGAACAACCATAGTTTTCGGAATAGATTCATCTATGTCCTAAGGATCTCTTGGGAAAGGGATCAAGAGTAAGAAAACACATACCTTTTTTTGACTTTCAAACCTTGAACATGACGCCCAAATAACTCCTCCAAACTCACATCCAGTTCTGAAAGCTTCGACACCAAACTTCGACGGAAAAATCCCTCCCTTTTGCCTAACGTTTTTGGTTATGTTTTTATTTAGTTTTAACGTGAATGTTCTTCAAGTTTTAAGAACCTTTTGGTTGCTGATCAGTTCTTCTGTTTAGGCAGAGAGAACGTGGAAAGAAAGAGAGATATTTACATGAGAGAAAGAGCTAAACGTGAAAATTTGTATAGGATTAGGTAAAGACTTAGTCAAACTAGGACTCTTTCAAACCTTTAAAAACATCTGATTTTCCTTTTACATAAATAAGATAATAAATATTAATTAATTACACTAATTTACTAATTTAAATAAGAAAAATTAAATCATTTCTCCCACCTAGGTTCTAACCGTGGTGGAGCAAGATTCTGCTAAAAGGGCAATCTGGGCCCTCTCTCCCCAAAATACCCCTCCACCTTACTAATTAAATAATTAATTACATATTCAGGGTAATTAAAATACTACCCTTAGCCTGAAAAGACTATTTTACCCCTAGACCCTCCAAACTTATGATTTCCCCTCTTTAACTCCAGTAAAGACTCATAACTATTCGTACTGGGGTACCCTACATTGATGGACCCAACCTTTCCTAGCTCGACTAACTCCCCAAGTTAGTTTGCCTTGCTGTCAGAAGGCTTCAGAGATCAAGTTCTACGCGCATCAATCCGTGTGAACCCGGTCTAATCGTAGGCATTCTAGAAACATTAAGCATTACTTAGCATATCAATTTTTTTAGGGTTGTTACAATGTTGACATTATCGTTCACATTGACGTTGACATTTATGTTCATATTAAATTGATGTTAACGTACACATTGAAGTTCATGTTTACATTAACATTGACGTTCACTTTGACATTCATGTTGACATTTACATTTAAATTCACATTGATGTTGACGTTGATTTTCGTGTTCACATTGATGTTGACATTCACATTCACATTGATGTTCTCATTAACGTTTATGTTGATGTTGATGTAGATGTTGATGTTGACGTTTAAGTTTAAGTTGTCATTGATGATGACGTTGACGTTACAGTGACGCTGACGTTTATGTGTACGTATGTTCACATTGACGTTGATGTTTATGTTAACGTTGATGTTCATATTCATGTGGACGTTTATGTTAATGTTTACATAGACATTCAAGCTGATGTGTACATTGATGTTCACGTTCACATCGACGTTCACATTGACATTGAGGTTGATGTTCACATTGACGTTGATGTTAATATTGACGTTCACGTTTATGTTCACATGCTTGTTCACATTAAATTTTACGTTGACATTATTAATAATGCTCACATTCACGTTGACTTTAGTGTTTACGTTGACTTTGGTGTTGACATTAACATTGATGTTCAAATTTATGTTAACGTGGAAGTTTATGTTTATGCTAATATGTACGTTGATGTTTATGTTAATGTTCACATTCAAGTTGACGTTCACATTTACGTTCAAGTTTACATTTGTGTTGACGTTCACGTTCACATTGAATTTCACATTCATGTTAACGATAATGTTGATGTTCACATTGACATTTACGTTAACATTGATATTGACGTACACATTGACTTTCACATATATGTTGACATTTAGATTCACATTAACGTTCATGTTTTATTTATGTTAACGATCATGTTGACGAGACTTTCACATTGACGTTCACATTGACATTCACGTACATAATCACATTCACATTGACATTGACGTTCACATTGAAGCTTACATTGATATTGATATTGATGTTAATGTTGACGTTGAGGTTTATGTTGACATTGATATTGATGTTCACCTTGACGTTCACATTTACGTTCATGTTGATTTTCAAGTTCACATTTACATTTACATTGACGCTCACATTCACATTGACGTTCTCGTTCATGTTTAAGTTAATATTTACGTGGATGTTCACGTTGAAGTTTAGTTCATATTCGCATTAATATTGACGTTGACGTTCACATTCATGTTGATGTTAGCATTGACATTCACGCTGACATTCATGTAGATGTTCACGTACACATTCACGTTCATGTTGACATTCACATTGACATTTACGTTGATGATGAATTTATTTCATATTGACATTGATGTTGACGTTAACGTTCACATTTACATTGATGTTGACGTTTATGTTGATGTTTACATTGACATTCAAGTTGATGTTTACGTTTAAGTTAACGTTCACATTGATATTCAAGTTTATGTTTGCATAAAAGTTCACATTAATGTTGACGTTCACATTGAGGTTGACGTTGACGTTCACATTGACGTTCACATTCACGTTCAGATTGAAATACACATTAGCATTAGTCTTGATGTACACATTGACGTTCAGGTTGACATTAGCGTTGACATTGCATTAACTTTTACGTTGACGTTCACCTCATATTTACGTTTAGTTGAAATTGATGTTCATGTTCAAATTCACATTGATGTTGATGTTCACATGCACGTTTACATTGAGGTTTACGTTGATGTTTACATTAATTTGATGTTTACGTTTATGTTTACATTGACACTTTGATGGCGTTGACATTGATGTTTAAATTTACGTTGACGTTGACATTCACATAAACGTTTATATTGACATTGATATTGTTGTTCATATTTATGTTGATATTGACGTTCATGTTCATATTGATGTTGACGTTCACGTTCACGTTCACGTTCACATTCACGTTGAAGTTTTCATTGACTCTTACATTGACGTTGATATTGACGTTGATAGTGACGTTGACGTTTTGGATCACGTTAATGTTCAAGTTCACATTGACGTTTATGTTCACGTTGACATTCAGGTTCACATTGATGTTCACATTTTTTTTATGTTAACGTTCAAGTCCACATTGACGTTTACCTTAATGTTCACACTAACATTTATGTTAACGTTAACGCTGACATTTATGGTCAAATTCACATTGACTTTAATGCTAATGTGATGTTCACATAGTCGATTACATTGATGCTGAAGTTGACATTCACGTTCATGTTGATATTCACATTAACGTTAACATTGACGTTCATGTTGACATTCGTATTGACGTTGACATTGATGTTCATCTTTGAATTGACACTGACGGTGGCGTTTTATTGATGTTCTCATTGATGTTTATGTTGATGTTGACGTAGATATCAATGTTGACATTGACATTTACGTTGTCATGACATGGACATTGATATTTATGTTGATGTTGACATTTATGTGTATGTTGATGTTCACACTGACATTGACATTCATGTTCATGTTAATGATTACATTTACGTTGATGTTCGTGTTGATGTTTACGTCATGTTCATATTGAGTTTGACGATGACTTCATTTTAATGTTAATGTTTGTTCACGAAGATGTTGACATTGACATTGACATTCACGCAGATGTTTACATTGACGTTGATGCTCATATTAATGTTCACATTGATGTTCAAGTTTATGTTCACTTTGACATTTATGTAGATGTTGAATTCATATTGACATTGACGTTCACGTACATGTTCATGTTGACGTTTACGCTGACATTTATGTTAATATTTACGTTCACATTGAAGTTGATGTTGACCTTAATGTTGACATGGAATTCACTTTTACGTTGAAGTTCATGATCAAGTTCACATTTATGTTGACGTTCATGTTGATCTTAATGTTAATGTTGACGTTTACGTCGACTTCGACATTGATATTCACATACACATCAACGTTGAGATTGACGCTTATGTTCATGTTGATGTTGACGTTCATGATGACATTGATGTTAACGTTGAATACACGTTTACATATTCACATTTACATTGATGTTCAAGATGATGTTTGTGTTGACATTTATATTGATGTTGATGTTAATGTTGATGTTGACGTCGACGTTGATGTTGACGTTAATATTAACATTCACATTGACGTTTGTTTTCACATTGTTGTTGACGATAATGTTGATGTTGAAGTTTATGTTGACGTTCATATTCATATTCACGTAATTATTAACGTTCAAATTTATAGTTAACGCTGACGTTGACATTAATGTTGATGTTCTTGTTGATGTTCAAATTGACGTTCACAATGACGTTCAAGTTGACAGTCATATTCACATTGACATTGACGTATGCATTTACGTACAAGTTCATGTTCACGTTGACATTCACATTCATATGATGTTCACATTATAATTAACTCTGCATTTACGTTGATGTTTACATTGAAGTTCATGTTGATGTTGACATTGAATTCACGCTTACATTAACGTTTATGTTGACGTTCACATTTATGTTGACATTCACATTGATGTTGACGTTCATATCGATGTTGACGTTGACGTTTACATTCATGTTCACGTTCACGTTACAGTTTATGTTGACATTTACGTTAATGTGCATGTTGACTTTTACTTTGACACTTATGTGGACGTTGATGTTGACGTTTTGGTATAAGTTGACATTCACCTAGATGTTCGCATTTAAGTTCACATTTACATTGACATTGACATTTATATTCACGTTCATGTTGACGTGTACGTTGACGTTGACGTTGACGTGCACGTTGACATTCACATTGACGTTGACGTTGGTGTTAACATTCACCTTGAAATTTATGTTAATGTTTATGTTGACATTCAAGATGACGTTTAGATTGATGATCACGTTGACGTTCTCATTGACGTTGTGGCTGATGTTCACATTCACATTGACGTTAACAATGATCTTCACATTAATATTCAAGTGCATGTTTATGTTGACATTTATGTTGACATTTATGTTGACATTCATGATGATGTTCACGTTGACGTTGATGTTAATGTTGGCATTGACATTGACATTGATGTTCACATTTACATTGATGTTGACGTTTACGCTGATGTTTACGTTGAAGTTTAAGATTAAAACAACCCTAAAAATATATAAGATAATTAATGCTTAATCTGTCTAGAAAGCCTATGATTAGACCGGGTTTTACACAGAATAATGCGCGTAGAAACAGACCTCTGAACCCTTGCAACAGTCAAGACAACTAACATGGGGAGTTAGTTGAGCTAAGAAAGGTTGGTTCCAGCCATGTCGGGCTCCCGAATATAAAATTTTTTACCCAGATGAGTCTTTACCAAACTTATAAAATGGAAAGCCTTAAGTTTAGAGGGTCTAGAGGTAAAATGACCTTTAATCAGGCTAAGGTTAATATCGTAATTACCCTAAATATATATTTTTAATTATTTAATTAATAAGGTGTAGGGGTATTTAGGGGAAAGAGTGTAAAAAATAAGCTCTAAGAGAAAAGTGTTGCTCCACTCGGGTTCGAACTTATGTGAAAGCAATGAATGAAATTGTTTTTATTTAAGTGGGTATATTAATGTAATTAATTAATATTATTTATTAATGTCTGATTAAAAAAAGCTAAAATCATATTTTTAGTTATTAATTATTAATTAAATTAAATTGAGTAAGTGTTGCCAACTATCCTAGTTTTAAGGGGCACTATCTCACACATACACTCTCACACTCCTAAACATCTCTCTCTATCGTACATTTTTATTTCTTAGTTGCAAAAAACAAATAATTAGAAAACAATCAAAAGTTGTCTACAATCAAAGAAACACACTTAAGAAACTAACTTAAGAAACTAAAAATTTCCATCATCTTCTCGACGGGATCGTGTTGAAGGTTTAGTGGAGGATTTGGGTAGCACTTTGATGGTGTGGAAATCTACAACCTTGTATGGGTTTTCTCTCTTATAATCCTTTCTCCAAAAGAAATTTCTTTCTACAAAATTCAACATATGAATCTAGGGCTGTCCCCTTTATTGTCGAATTCCTTGTCCCTAGTCTCCTTCCGGTTTCAATATAAATTAGGTTAGAAATCATGTTTTGGGTATAATTTCTTGTAGATATGTGTGAAAAATGATGTTCTTTGTGATTTTGTGTTTGGAAATAGCAAGCATGTTCAATGATGCCAACTGAAAATGATGTGGTGCAATGTGTAAAATGTTTGTCGTTGTTCTACGTTTTGAAGTCTTAAAATGGCTAGTTTGATGATTGGAATTATTGTGAATAAGGTGTGTAAATTGTGATATTTAAATGAAGTGTAAGGTGGCTGATATTAAGTGGAAAAATCTAAGCTAAAACAACAATCAATCTACACCTAAAAACGCGTTAAACAAATTGTGAAAACACCACAAAACGAACGTACGAATGTTGTTAAATAAATTCTAGAAAATTTATTTAAATTTCCATCACTTGTTGATGGAGTTTTAGTAAACAATAATTGAATTTTGATAAGTTTAAACATAAATTTAAAACATGTGATGTCAGTGGGGATTGAACCCAAGACCTCACTACATGAATGATGGAAAAAAAAGAGGTGTGGAATTCGAATGCAAACCCTCTTAGCCAAACAAGAGTGTTTAAGGAAATTTTAAATTCATAAAAATAATTGGAGGAGTGGTATTCGAACCCACCACCTCTTTGCTGAAGAAGGAAAAAGGGAGATAAATTAAATAATTATAATAATAATGAGTGGAGTGGGATTCGAACCCACCTCCTCTCGGTTAACATGGGAAAAAACTAGGAAAAAGGGAAATAAATTAATGTTGCTATAGGGTTTCAATCCTAGATTCCCTAATGCTTAAAACTCCTAAGGTGAACTTAGGAGGGAGGGAATAAGAAAGGTAACATAATTTTAATGATCAGGGGATTCAAAATCAGGTTCCCCAAGCCGAAATATAAATCCAAAATTAGGTGAAAGAAAATTAACTATGTGTTGTCCAAGAGATTCGAAGTCGGGTTCCCTTGCCCAATTCAGTATTGACATATCAGAAATACGTAATTAAATACATAATGAATGTTGCCTTTAAAGATCAAAATCAATATATTGGCATACTTACAAGATGCATAAGTCTTGTACGACATAATCTTTGGTAAACATGAATCACTTAGACAAACTATGAATGAAGCCTCATGGATTGTATGTGTTGACTCATATGTCTAGCATAAGTTTAAAAGTAAGTGAACCTAAGATTTATGTTATGAAATGATGTAAAACCTAGAAGGGGTTAAGTAAGAGTGTGAAACACACTAAATGGCCAAGTGCATTGGCATATGATGAAATAAACATTCATGTAAACGGGTGAGTAATTTTTAAGAGCAAATATGCTAAAGTTAATTAATGTGGTGACAACATGATAAAAGGCTAATGTGAATTTATTGGAACATTATACTATGCATCGATAGTTTAGCTATGAGCGGTGATGCCGTCTTTTGGGAATGGCGGAGCTTCACGTAAATTTCATGAGATGACACGGTCCGGCATGCCGGGTATGGGTCTCCTTATATCTCTTAGTCTTTGAACCTATAATGCTAATATAGGAATCTAGCGGGGTTAAATTCCCACGTACGCTAACATGTATTGGGGTCAGTTTGGCCGGTGATTCCACTTTCTTTCGGTTCAGGGGAGACACTGGATTTTATGATGCTCACATGATATGTGTCGGTTAAAGATAAAGTTCCCAAAGAATGAATGTGGCCAGCCTCAAATGATGCACATAATGAAATAAACGATACTAAAGGTGTAAGAATAAGATAATCAAGAGGTTAGTTAGTTTAAAGTAATAACGCTAGGTTATTCTTTGTCATTGCACATCAAACTTGATGAGAGTCTTAAGCCACATTCTAGGTATGAGTGGTGATTGCACTAGTGTATGAAAGAATGAAAAATGAAGTACGTATGAATGAATGAAGAAAACTTTGTTTTTTCTAATGAAGGCTCCCTAGTTGACATCCCATATGTTGAGCCCTCATTTTGGGAAGTCGTTACGTCAAGTCCATGATCTGAAGGTCTCATCGCATATTTAAGAATGATATGAACTTCGTGATAAAATATGTGAAATATGTTATGTGTTCTTTGCAAAATGATAAGTTTTATGATGCATGTTACACTCCTGGAATGACTTTCCAAATCAAAATTTGGCAACTACACTGACTTTCCTAATCCAAATTTGGAAAGTCCACTGAAATGACTTTCATAAATAATGTTAGGAAAGATCTATTCTTTCTCATGCATGTCCTTGGTGTGTGCTTGCATATACCCATACTTAGTACAAGTGTTTACTAATTCCATATAATTATGAACTTTTAGGTGCAGGCACATGTAAATATTAGATCGTACGATACAACGTTACAGCTATTTGGACATGGAGATTTCATCCAGAATTGGTAAGCCATCATGCTTTTGAGGCTTTCTATTGTTATTAACTAGATTTGATGTAGGTCTTAGCTAGTGGAGTATGTTCCCCTAGTGTTTCATTTCCCACTTCATTTTAGTTTTTTTATTGGTGCCGTTTTGGAAAGTACACAGTTAATGCAACTATGAACTATTTCTTTCATTTGATGATCTGAATATTAGATTGTTGATTGTGAACATTTATGAGTTTAAGTAGAATTTCTTGTACAAATTTTAAATAAGAAGAAGTTCAAAGTTTCCACAAAAATTAACCTAGATGATGTAAAGATGATGTATGTAGGCTTGTCTGCAACCTCTGAGTGGTCAACCCGCGTCGGTCTCGTTTGATGTCTAGATTCTGATCTTGACAAAGATGACGGTTATGTTGATGTTAACATTGACGTTTATGTTTACATTCACGTTCATATTGACGTTTAAGTTTACTTTTACATTAACGTTCACGTGCATGTTAAAGTTCACGTTAATGTTGACGTCCATGTCGATGTTCACATTTGACGTTGACATTGACGCTCACATTAGCATTGACATTTATGTTGAAATTCACATTGATGTTGACCTTGATGCATGTTCATATTGACGTTGACGTTCACATTTATTTTGACATTGATGTAGATGTTGACATTGAAATTTACATTAACGTTGAAGTAGACATTCATATTTATGTTCACATTGTCGTCGATGATAACTTTGATATTAATGTTTATGTTGATGTTCATGTTCACGTTAATGTTCACATTTGTAATTGACGTTGATGTTAACATTGATGTTGACATTTACACTCCTGTTGATGTTGACATTTACATTCACGTTGATGTTATGTTGACGTTGATAATTGTATGTATATTGATGTTCACAATGAAGTTGATGTTCACCTTAACATTTGCGTTTAATTTCATTTTAACCTTGACATTCATTTTGATGTTTACGTTTATGTTCACGTTGAAATTGACATTGACATTCATGTTGACGTTGACATTTATGTTGACATTGACGTTCATATTGATGTTGACATTGACGTTCACGTTGATGTTGACATTAACGTTGAGATTCTTATAGATGTTTAAGTTGACAGTGATATTTACATTTCTATTCAAGTCGACATTCACGTTGACGTTCAAGTTGATGTTTACTTTCACGTTCATATTGAAGTTCACATTCACGTTGACATTCACGTTCATATTTATGTTCATGTTCATATTAACATTTACGTTGACATTCACACTGACATTTATGTTGAGGTTGATATTGACGTTCACATCATATTAATGTTGAATTCACGTTGATGTTTACGTTCAAATTTACATTGATGTTGAATTTCACATTCACATTTACATTAACGTTTACATTCATATTTACGTTAATGTTGATATTGACTTATACGTTTATGTTCGCACTTTTATAGGTGTTCACATTATCGTTGATATTGATGTTGACGTCCACATTTATGTTTAAATTGACATTGATGTTGACATTTACCTAAACGGTTATATTAACATTGATGTTGATGTTCACGTTCACGTCGACATTGATGCAAATGTTCAGGTTCACTTTTACATTCACGTTAGTGTTAACTTTCACATTGATTTTTACATTGATGTTCACATTGATGTTCATATTAACGTTTACATTGAAGTTCACATTGTCATTCACATTGATGTTTATGTTCACGTTCATATTGACGTTGATATTTATGTTAATGTTCACATGCACATTCTCGTTGACATTTATGTTGCCGTTTACATTAATGTTGACATTGACGTTCACGTTCACATTGATATTCATGTTGACTTTCACGTTAATATTGTGGTTGACATACACATTGACGTTCATGTTAAAGTTAACATTCATGTTCATATTTACGTTAATGTTCACATTAATGTTGACGTTCTTGTGACATTGACATTCAAGTTAAAATGTATATTTATGTTGATGTTGACGTTCAAATTTACATTGACATTGACATTCATGTTCATATTAACATTTAAATTCACATTGACGTTCAACTTTACGTTCACATTCACATTGACGTTGATATTCACATTCGTATTTATGTTGACATTTACAATGATCTTTATGTTGACGTTTACATTTATGTTGACATAGACATTTATTTTGACGTTGATGTGAAATTTATGTTAACGTTGAGCTTCATGTTCATGTGGATGTTCACGTTCACATTTATGTTGACGTTCATATTGATGTGGATATTTACGTTGATGTTTACATTGACGTTGACGTTGATGTTCATGTTGATGTTGATGATGACATTGATATTGATGTTGACGTTGAATTCACATTTACGTGTTTACATTGATATTGATGTTCAAAATGATATTTGCATTGACATTTATGTTGACGTTGATGTCGATGTAGATGTTGACGTTGACATTGACATTTATATTGATATTGACATTCACATTGACGTTTGTGTTCATATTTTAATTGACGATAACATTAATGTTAGCATATATGTTGACGGTCACATTAACGCTCATGTAAATGTTAACATTCACATTCATAATTTACGTTGACATTCATATTGACGTTGACTTAAATGTTGACGTTCACATTGATATTCAAATTGACGTTCACGTTGACGTTCAAGTTGACATTCATATTCACATTGGCGTTGACATATACATTCACGTTCACGTTGACATTCACATTCATGTTGATGTTCATGTTAACATTCACTCTACATTTACATTAATGTTCACATTGAAATTTACATTAACATTCACATTGATGTTGATGCTGAATTTCACGCTTATTTTTACGTTCACGTCTGTGTTGACATTCACATTTATAACAATCCTAGAAAAATGAATAAGGTATGAAATGCTTCATGTGTCAAGAATGCCTACTATTAGACCACGGTTCACACTGATTGATGCGCGTACTACCAGGCCTCGGAACCCTTACTACTGCCAAGACAACTAAATTGGGGAGTTAGTTGAGCTTGGAAAGGTTGGGTCCAATCATATAGTGCTCTCGAATACGAAAATTTACTCGAAGGATTCTTAACGGACTTAAAAAGAAGAAATCTTCGGTTTGAAGGGTCTAGGAATTAAAATGGTCTTTTCCTAGCTAAGGGTACTATGGTAGGTACCCTAAATATTTATTTAATTAATTAATAAATAAAATGGGGTGGATATTTGGGGACAGAGGGTCGAAATTGAGCCCTTGAAGATAAGTGTTGCTTCACCTGGGTTCGAATCTAGGTGGAAGCAATGATTTAATGTGATTTTTTAATTAGTGAATTAATTTAATAAATGAATAAATTAATGGCTGATTTAAAGAGGAAAAATAAGGTTTTATTATTAATTATTAATTATTTATTTATTATTGTTTTTTTATGACAAAGTATCCTAGTTTACTAACTCTAAACTACTTCACCTCCTTTAACTCTCTCTCACGCTCATCTCTCTCATGTTTTCTCCCCTCTCTTAACGATCTCTCTCTTCCTAAACGAATAAAAGAAGAGAAAAATTACTAGAGTTTTTGAGAGTTGAAAAACTCAGATGAAAATATAAGAAAACAAGCTAAGTGAACACATTAGATAAAGAGAGGGTTTTTCCATCGAAAGTTTTGTGTTGAAAACTTGGATTAGACGTGAGTTTTGGAGAGGGTTTGTTTCAGCAACTTCAAGGTTTGAACGTCAAAATAAGGTATAGGTTTTTTTCTCTTTTGGTCCCTTTCCCAAGAGACCCCTTAAGGTTCCTATAATTCAATCGAAAACTAAGATTGTTTCCTCTTTTGCATGCCCCTGTCACTAGCTCCCAATGAATCGTAGGTTGGGTATGATTGCTGGTAGATTTAGGTGTATGTTATGTTTTCGTCATGAATGTGGTTACATTGTGTACTTGAAATCGTATAATAGACAACCATGTATTTGAAAGTTTGTGGAAGTGTGTGCATGTGCAAAAATGTTACTGTGAATTTGGCCGAGATAAGGGTTCAAAATTAATATTGTTTCGGTTGTCATTTAACGTAAAAAAATCTATGTAAACCGTGGTGTTCATTACAATAGAAATGGGGCTGATTTGACTGATAATATACTGGCTAAACGAATCCGTGAAATACCCCCAAAAAGTGTTAAATGATCCATAAATTTTCCTAAGTTTTCAATTTGATATATTGATGAAAATCACTTAAGAAAATTATTAAGTTTCCAGCCAAAAATATAAGTTTAGTTTAGGCTAAAATATAAATAAGAAATCTGGAAAATATAATTAATTTTAAAAGGATGACGCCACCAGGATTCGAACCTGTGACCTCACCTGTTTTGTACCTTAAATTCGCAATTAATAAAAATGGGTCAGGGGGATTCGAAAAGGGGTGTACGGGCTGAGAAAGGAGAGAGCAAAAAATTAAATAAATAAAATGGTAGGCATGGGAATCGAACCCATGACCTCCAGGGAGCGAATGATAGGGAAAGAAAAATAAATGAAACGAAGGGTAAGGTGTAGGAATCGAACCCACGACCTCAAGGCTTGAATTGAGAAAGGGCGAAATAAATAAGAAAATCAAGTGAGGCTGTGGGTGCTCATTTCCACAACCTCACTACCAATGCATAGGCAAGTGAACTTTTAACTAAAAATAAAATAAGGAGGCTGTGGAGGGTTCGAATAAATAACCTCACATCCCCTAGACAAATAAAGCATAAATAAAGAGAGGTTGTGGGGGTTCGATCCCACAACCTCATGGTCCATGCAAATTGGACAAGAAGAATTACAAAAAATAAAAGGGGGTTGTGGGGGTTCGATACCACAACCCTTCAGCCAAATAAGAGGAGAATCTAAGGACAAAAATAAAAATAGAATGGTTATATTGGGGATCGATCTAGGGTTATAATGTAATGAAGAATAAAAATAAAGTAAAGAATAAATGTAAGTATTGTCCAAGGGGTTCGAACTTGGGTTCCCTTGCCCAAATTCAATATAGATGCATAAGTCATACGTGAGTTAAATCTTAAAGAATAATGCTGCCCACATAGATTAAAATCTTGGCATACATACAAGATGCATAAGTCTTTAACTACATTATCTTAGGAAGATATGAATCACTTAAAAGAACTATTAATGAAGCATCACAACTTGTATGTATAGACCCATAATTCTAGCATACATTTAAAAATAAGTGAACCTAAGATGTATGTAATGAAATGATGTTACCGTAGAATGCTTATGTATGAGTTTAAAACAAACTAAATGTAATGATGAGATAACAAATCATCTATTGAGCGATAATGTCTTCATACTAGAAGCCAGCTTCAATGACGTATGAGTTAAATGTAATGGAACTTTATACTAAGAACCGTTACACTATCTATGAGAAGTGATGTCATCTTTCGCGAAGGGTGGAGGTACACGCAACTCTTATGAGATGAGACTGTCCGGCATGCGGGGTATGGGTCTCCTTACATCTCCTATACTTTGAAAATATAATGCCAATATAGGGATCTGGCGGGGTTAAATTCCCATGTATGCTATCATGTTTCGGGTTAACTGGTGATTACACCTCTTTTTGATATGGGGGAGACAGTGGATGTCATGATGCTCACATAATCAATGTCGATAAAAGTTAAACTTCCCAATGAATTAATGAGGCTAGCCTTAAATGAGGTACACAATGAAATGAATGATACCAAAGGTGTTAGGATAGGATAATTAAGAGGTGAGTTAGACTAAACTAATGATACCAGGTTATTCTTGTTCTTTGCAAAGCAAACCCAATGAGATTCTTAAACTACATCCTAGGTATAGCTGGTGTTTACACTAGCTTATGAATGAATGAAATTAAGTGCATCTGAATGAATGAAGCAGACTCTGTGTTTGCTAATAAAGATTCTCTAGTTGAGGTCCCATATGAATAAGTGTTATAAAAGATGTTATGTGTTATATGCTATAATATATGTGTTATGCGTAAAATTTAATGGGTTATGTGCAATATGACAAGTATGATGATGCATGTTACCCTCATGGCATGACCTACGTAATCAAAAATTTTAAAAGTTCACTAACTTTCCTAATCCAAATTGGGCAAGTCCACTGATTTGACTTCCCATAATCATGTTCCTATGAAAGAGCTATTCTTGCTCATCCATGTCCGTGGTTTGTGATTTCATATACCTATACATAGTACAAGTGTGTGCTACCCCTATACAATTCAACAATTTTAGCTTCAGGGACAGGTTGACGCTAGAGCTACAGGTTGACGCTTAAGCTATCTGGACGTCGAGCATTAATCCAGACTTGGTAGGAGCTCATTTTTTTGAGGATGCTTTCCCATTTATATTATAACTTAGTCTTAGGATTGAGTAGTGGAGTATGTTCCACTAGCGTTTCTTTCCTGTATTATTTATAACTTTGTATTGGTGCCATTTATTCAAGTATTCAATTATTGTTGAATTAAACTATTTCTTTCATTTGATGATCTTAATTTTATATGGTTTACGGTGAAAAAATTATGATTATATTAGAAATGATTAGTAAGAATGTGAAGTAACAAAAGTTAACAATGACGTATGTAGGCTTGTCTGCGACCTCTAAGAGGTCAATGACTTCAGTCTCTTTTAGGGTCTACATTCAAGACATGACAAAGTTGATATCAGAGCAGTAGGTTAAATTCCAAGAATAATAACTTCACATCACCTTAATTGAGTAGTTTCTAAGTTATGGTAGTGAAGTGCACCACTATCCTGAATTAGAGACTACATGGTGCATACAAAAATTTCCCTCTGTATGATCTTATCGTGCCTTTGCTAATATTTGATATCTTTGTGTTATGAGCGTGTGTAAAATCAATTCTTATTTTTCTCAAAGAATGAATACTAGGAGAAACGTTGGTCAGAGGAGAAGAGGAGCAACTGCTGTAAACAATCAAGTTCTACACCATGATCCAACTAAAGAAGTAGTTATGCTAGTTAACCCAACTGGGTTGACTGATGCGGAAGTGCGGTAATCTCTGCCCAGATGGAACATGCCATCACTATAAAGGCTAAATCCATGACTGCCCAGGTCAAACGGCTGAATGTTGAAAGGGAAAACCCACCAGCGCATAGCATGGCTTACAGGCTGAAACACTTCACGAGGATGAACCCTCCCAATTTCATAGGGTTTAAGACTTAAGAGGACCTCCAGGAGTTTGTTGATGAGGTGCATAAGAATTTGGTGGCTATGGGGGCCACAGATACTGACAAAGGAGAGCTGGCTTCCTATCAGCTCAAGGATGTTGCAAAGACTTGGTGCAAGATGTGGTAGGATAGCCTAGCTTTGGGTTGAGTTCCGATCACTTGGGAGATTTTTAAGACAGCCTTCCTGGAGAGATTCTTTCCCAGGGAGATGAGGGAGGTAAGGTTGAGGAGTTTATGAACCTTAAGCAGGTATCAATGACTGTCAGGGAGTATTCCCTAAAGTTTGTCAAACTATCAAGGTATACTAATTCCCATGTAACTAACCACAAGGATTAGATGAGCAGGTTTCTCACAAGAATAAATTAATATCTAGAGGAGGAGTGTCAGTCTGCGATGCTCCATGATAACATGGACCTCTCCAGGTTGATGGTCCATGTCCAGCAGGTAGAGGATAGCCACAAAAAGTGGGGCGTTCGTAATGTTAGGAGGCCGAAGTCTCTAGATAAGGTAGGTCCCAGTCATGTAGGCCATAGAAAAAATTTTGGCATCCGTCAGCAGCCTAGGTTAAAGAAGGGGCAGCAGAGATTTGGGAATTCTAATTCCCAGAGTAGTACAACACCTAGAGGAAAAAGACCTGAGTCCAAGGAGAGCAATGGAGGTGAGATGTAGTGTCTCAAAAAGAATTGTGTTAAGTGTGGCTGTACTAACAATGGAGAGTGCAGACAAGGCACTAATGCCTATTTCGGTTCCGGTAAGAGTTTGCATACCGTTTGAGACTACCCACGGAACAGAGGTCAGGCTGGAGGTAATGCTCAGCCTAGTCGTAATCCACAGGGTGCAGCAGCTGCCGAGCCTCCTAAGAAGGACAAGTTCTATACCCTAAAGGGTAGAGAGGAGCAGGAGAAGTCTGCTGATGTGGTCATAGGTATGCTGCAAGTATTCTCAACTTCTGTTTATTCTTTACTTGATCCAGGGTCTACGCTTTTCTTTCTAAATCCTTTGCTTGCTCTCAATTTTGAAATATCACTTGATGTTATGCATGATCCTATAGTTGTTACTACACCTTTAGGAGAAAATGTAAGAACTGATAGAGTATACAAGGATTGCCCAATAGTTATGACTTGTAAGACTATGTGTGCATACTTGGTTGAGTTACCCATGTATGATTTTGATGTTATCCTTAGCTTGGACTGGCTTCACAGTGGTTATGCTTATTTGGATAGTCATAGTAGAGTGGTGAGATTTCATTTACCTTATAAAGAGGAACTAATCTTGGAGGGGTATACTCGAGTCGTCCTAATCCCTTGATTTCTAACCTTAACGCCAATAAATTGATATCCAAGAGGTTATTATGTCATATTTTGAGTGTTAATGATTTAGATCATGACATTCCTTACATAGACTTAGTGCCTATTGTGAATGAGTTCCTAGATGTATTTCTTGATAATTTTGCTAGAGTCCCTCCTCGAGAGATTGACATAGGTATCGAATGAGTACCCGATACTAAACAAATTTCGATTCCTCCCTACAGAATGGCTCCAGCTAAACTGAAAGAGTTGAAGTTGTAGTTAAAAGATCTCACTGATAAGGGTTTCACTCGGCCGAGCATATATCCTTGGGGCGCTACAAGGTTGTTTCTGAATAAAGAAGGATGGAACCCTTAGAATGTGTTAAAGAATAAGTATCCACTTCCCAGAATAGAAGATTTGTTCGATCAGCTCCAAGGGTCTAGTTTTTTGTCTAGGATTTACCTTCATTCAATGTATCATCAACTTAGGATTAGGGATTGAGATATCCCAAAGACAGCTTTTCGTACCCGTTATGGTCATTATGAGTTCTTTGTTATGTCATTTGGTCTCACAAATTCCTCCTGCGGCATTTGTGGATTTCATGAACAGGGTCTTCCATGAATAACTTGACACTTTTGTCATAGTATTCATTGATGACATTCTCATCAACTCTAGTATCAAGGAAGAGCATGAACAACATTTAAGACTAACTTGCAGGTACTTAGACAACATTAGTTGTATGCCAAATTCAGCAAGTGCGATTGTTGTCTTCGATCAGTGGCCTTCCCGGGTCATGTTATGTCCAATCAAAGTCAATAGGTAGACTCCAAGAAAACTGAGGCTGTTAGGAACTGGACAAAACCTCTTACTCCAAAAGATATCTGTAGCTTCTTGGGATTGGCTGGTTACTACTGCAGGTTCATGAAGGGCTTTTCTTCCATTGGTGCCCCATTGACAGATCTGACTAAGAAGAAGGCCAAGTTTGAATGGACGGTGCCTTGTGAGAAGACTTTCTAGTAGCTCAAGGACAGACTCAATTCAGCCCCAGTGCTTACTTTTCAAATGTGTAGTGATAATTACACTGTTTATTGTGATGCATCTAGGGTTGGTTTTTGTTGTGTTCTTATGCGGGGTGGAAAGGTGATAGCTTATGGGTCCAGACAGCTCAAGGTTCATGAGACGAACTTATCCCACTCATGACCTAGAGTTAGCAGTTGTGTTGTTTGCACTGAGGCTGTGGAGGCACTGCTTCTATGGAGTGTATGTGGATGTGCTCACATACAATAGAGGGTGTTGAACCTACGTCAGTGGAGATGGTTAGAGTTGATGAAGGATTATGACATTAATGTTCACTACCATCCACGTAAGGCTGATATTGTAGCTGATTCTTTGAGCAGGATAAGCATGGGAATTACAACCCTAGTTGAGGATGAAAAGAAGAAGTTAGCGAAAGATGTACAAAGACTAGCCAGAGTAGGTGTGCGATAGGTTGACTCTACTAGTGGGGGTGTTTCAGTTCATCATGCAGGGTAAATATCTTGATCCTGTGTTGATGGAGTTGAAGGACTCAGAGTTGATAAAGATGAATGAGTCTTTCGCTTTGGTAGGTGATGGAATACTCAGGTATCAAGACAGGTTGTATGTACCAGATGTGGATGATTTGCGAACTAGGATTGTTGCAGAGGCCCATGGTTCTTGATATTCCATACATCCAGGTTCCATGATGTATCATGATCTTAAGAAAATTTAATTGTGGAAGAACATCTTAAGTCTGGCGGTCTTAATCAGATTATTGAGGTTCCTACTTAGAAGTGGGAGTCCTTTAATATGTACTTCATGGTTGGTCTTCCGAGGACTAGGAGACAGCATGACTCCATATGGGTTACTGTTGACAGATTGACTTAGTCTACCTACTTTATCCCTGTGAAGTCTACTTACAGAGCCGAGGAATATGCGAGACTCTACATAGATAAGATTGTGAGATGGCATGGGATTCCTCCGTCTATCATTCAGATAGAGGAGCTCATTTTACTTCACATTTCTGGAGATCTTTCCAGAAAAGCACGGGCACACAGGTAAAACTTAGTACTGCGTTTCATCCTCTAACTGATGGGCAGGCAAAGCGCGTGTGTTATTGACTTCAGGGGTAACTGGGATGACCATTTGTCTTTAATAGAGTTCTCGTGTAATAATAGTTATCACTCCAGCATTGGGATGGCACCATTTGAGGCACTTTATGGTACGAGGTGTAGATCTTTAGTTGAGTGGTTCGAGGTTGGAGAGTCATTCATTTTGGGTCCAGAGATCATTCATGAGGACTTAGAGAAGGTAAGATTGATTAGGGACATGTTGGCTACAACTTACAATTGGCAGAAGTGATATGCAGATAACAGAAAACGGCCCTTAGAGTTAGATGTTGGTGACCAGGTCTATCCGAAGATATTACCCATGAAGGAGGTGATGAGGTTTGGAAGGAAGAGAAAGTTGAGTCCGAGGTATGTAGGGCTTACGAGATCCTACAGCTTGTTGATGAGGTGGCCTATGCATTGGCATTTACTACGGAGCTAGTTTATGTCCATCCAATCTTTCATGTATCGATGTTAAAGAAGTGCCTAGGTGATCCAACATTGATTCAACACATGGAAGGTTTGGGGATCGATGAAGACTTGTCCTATGAGGATGTACCTGTTGAAATCTTAGACAGACATGTCATGTGGCTGAGGAACAAGGAGATTGTCACACTGAAGGTATTGTGGAGAAATAATCTTGTTGGGGGTGATACGTGGGAGGCTTTGGCAAACATGAGATCCCGTTACCCTCATCATTTTAGCTCTTATGGGTAGACTTCTTACTCTTAAGTCTAAGTTTCCTAATATCTCTATATTTTGTTGTTATTGCTTGGCTGTGCATACTGATTATGTTATGATCTAAATAGAATTACACTAGATAGAGGTAGTGTCATTTGGGAACTAATGTTCCTAAGGGGGGTTAATGTAACAACCCTAAAAAATGAATAAGATAACAAATGCTTAGTGTGTCAAGAATGCCAACGATTAGAGCAGGGTTCACACCGATTGATGCGCGTAGAACCAGAACTCGCAATCCTTAATCCAGCCAAGCCAACAAACATGGGGAGTTACTTGAGCTTGGAAAGGTTGAGTCCAACCATATAGGGCTCTCGAACATGAAGATTTACTCGAAGGAGTCTTTATCGGACGTAAAAAGAAGAAATTTTAGGTTAGAATGGTCTAGGGGTAAAATTGTCTTTCCTGGCAAAGGATAGTATCGTAATTACACTAAATATGTAATTAATTAATTAATTTACTAATAAAGAGGAGGGGAAATTTTGGGAGAGAGGGTCAAAATTTAGCCCTTGAACTGAAGTCTTGCTCCACCCACGTCCGAATTTATGTTGGAGCAATGATTTAATGTGATTTTTTTAAAATTGGTGAATTATTTTTTAAATTAATAAATTAATGGATGATTTAAAAAGGAAAAATACAATTTTATTATTAATTATTAAATATTATTAATTGACGTGTTTTTAGGACTAAGTCTCGTACTTGACTAAGTCTAAACTACTTCATCTTCTTTAACTCTTTCTCACACTCATCTCTCTGACGTTTTCTCCACTCTTTTCACGATTTCTCTCTTCCTAAACAACTACAACAACAGAAAAATTACTATAGTTCTTCACACTTGAAGAACTCACATGAAAATATAAGAAGACAAGCTAAGTGAACACGTTAGGTAAAGAGAGGGTTTTTCCGTTGAAAGTTGTGTTGAAAAGTTGGATTGGATGTGGTTTTTTGAGAGAGTTTGGGGCAGAAAATTCTAGATTTTAATGTCAAAAATTAGATATGGTTTTTCTTCTCTATTGTTCCCTTTCCCAAGAGACCCCTTAAGGTTCCTATTATTCATTCGAAAACTAGGATTGTTTCCCCTTTTACTTGCCCCTGTCACCAGCTCTTAATGAATCGTAGGTTGGGTATGATTGCTGGTAGATATAGGTGTATGCTATGCCTTCATGATGACTATGATTGTGTTGTCTACTTGAAATCGTATGATAGACAACCATGTAATTGAAAGTTTGTGCAAGTGCGAAAATGTTACTTGATGTTCATTTTTACTTTGACATTGATGTTGACATTTATGTTGATGTTTCTATTGACATTTACATTGATATCTACATTCATGTTGATATTGATGTTGATGTTCAAATTCACGCTAAAGTTCATGTTTATGTCAATGTTAATGTTGATGTTCTTGTTGATGTTTATCTTGAGATTTATGTTAATGGTGACATAGACGTATACATTGAAGTTCACATTTAAATAAACACTTAAGTTCACGTTGTTATTCATGTTCACATTTACGTTGAAGTTCATGGTAATATAATCGTTCATGTTGATGTTATCATTCATGTTTATGTTGACGTTCACATTGACATTGACGTTCACCTTCACGTTCACATTGACGTTGACGTTCACATTGATGATTACATTAATGTTGACGTTGATGTTGTTGTTGAGGTTTACATTGACATTAATGTTGAAGTTCATAATGACGTTCACATTGACGTTCATGTTGATGTTCAAGTTGACGTTAACATTGACATTGACGTTCACATTCATGTAGATATTCACGTTTAAGTTTACATGCACGTTGACGTTCATGTTCATGTTTACAGTGATGTTGATGTTGAAGTTAAGATTCACGTTGATTTAAGCATTAACGTTCACATTTGCAATTTACTTTGATGATGACGTTGATGTTGATATTTACGTTCACAATGACATTGACGTCAACATTCACATTGATGTTCAAATTGATTTTCACATTGACGGTCTTATTCATGTTGACATTAACATTCACGTCATGTTGGCATTCACGTTGAGGTTCATGTTTACGTTCACGTTAATGTTAACATTGGCATTCACGTTGTCGATTACATTGAAGTTGATGTTGATGGTCACATTGACATTGACATTGACATTGATATTCACATTTACGTTAATGTTCACGTTCACGTTCATATTAACATTGACGTTCACATAGATGTGGACATTTATATTAACGTTAACATTGACGTTCACATTAAATTTAATGTTAACATTGACTTTGACATTAATGTTAATGTTAATTTTGACGTTCACATTAAATTTAACATTGATATTCACATATCCGTTTACATTGACGTTGACATTCATGTTCACGTTCGAGTTGACGTTGATATTCATGTTAACATTTTTATTCACATCAGTGACATTCATATTTACATTGACGTGGATGTTCATGTTCACATTGATGTGGATGTTCACATTCATGTTAACGTTCTTGATTACTCTAAGGTTGATGTTGATGTTGACATTGATGTAGAGGTTTACGTTGACGTTCAGGTTTACATTGACGTTCACGTTGATGTTGACTTCCACGTTTAGTTTCACGTTAATTACGACAATCCCATAAATGTTCACATTCATGTTCATATTCATGTCTAGGTTGATGCTTACGGTGACGTTTACATTGATATTTATAGTGAGGTTTATGATGACATTCACGCTGACGTTTAGGTTCACACTTACGTTAACGTTAACGTTGAACTTGATATTCATGTAGTCGTTCGCGTTGATATTGAAGTTGATGTTCACATTCATATTGACATTCACATTAATGTTGATGTCTCATTGAAGTTGATGTTGACATTGACGTTCACATTCACATTTACATTGAAGTTTACATTGACATTGACGTTCATTTAAAAATTAATGTTGACGTACACATTGACGTTCACGTCTACGTTTACATTCACGTTCACTTTGATGTTAACGTTGACATTTATGTTTACATTTACGTTGACGTTGATGTTCATTTTCAATTGACGTTGACATTTACATTCAAGTTGATGTTCTGGTTGATCGTTATGTTTATGTTGAAGTTGGCATTTACGTTATCGTTGACGTGGACGTTTACGTGTACAGGGATGTTAATGTTTATATGTTTATTGATGTTCATATTGACATTGCCGTTTACATTGACGTTAATGTTCACATTCACATTGACATTTATGGTAATGTTGGTAACGTTTACGTTGAAGTTCATGTTCATGTTGATGTTCACAACGATATTCAGGTTTATGTTCAAATTCAAATTAACGTTAACATTGACGTTCACATTGTTATTGTCACGACCCAAATCGGGGACGCGACTGGCACCCACATTTTGCCCTCCTATGTGAGCGAACCAACCCATCTAAATCTTAACATTTCAATAAAATATCAACAGAAATAATGCGGAAGACTTAAACTCAAAATAAACAACTCAACTATTATTAATATTCCCAAAATCTGGAAGTCATCATCACAAGAACATCTATCTCAATTTCTAAACTAAAACTGTCTAAGAACAAAATACTAAAAAGCTAGTCCATGCCGGAAGTTCAAGGCATCAAGACTTGAAGAAGGAGACCCAGTCCAAGCTAGACGCATTAGCTCACCCTGAATTTCCGATGGAGTGAAGACTGGCTTGATCTACTGCTGAGTCGAAGTTGACGGAACGTTTGCTGCATAACACAAATAAACAAAGAGGAATACATAAAAGTAGGGGGTCAGTACAACCACACGTACTGAGTAGATATCATCGGTTAACTCAAAATAGGCGATAATACATATCAAGTAATATTATCAATCAACTATAAACTCAACATGTAGCAACAACAAGTATTATAATCGTCAATAAATACCATCAAGTTCATCCATGAGGGCTCAAGCCTTAATACCACACTCATTTGGGAAATAAGTTCATTATGTTGAGTATATTATCATCTTTCAAGATTCATTATCTTTCTTCCTCTTGTGTCGGTACGTGACACTCCGATCCCCTACTACTATGTGTCGGAACGTGACACTCCGATCCCCTATATGTGTCGGAACGTGACACTCCGATCCCCTATATGTGTCGGAACGTGACACTCCGATCCCCTATATGTGTCGGTACGTGACACTCCGATCCCCTATATCTACGTGTCGGTTCGTGACACCCGTCCCACTAATACTATGTGTCAGAACGTGACACTCCGATCCACTAATACTATGTGTCGGAACGTGACACTCCGATCCACTAATTCTATGTGTCGGAACGTGACACTCCGATCCCATATATCTACGTGTCGGAACGTGACACTCCGATCCACTAATCTCATTATATCCGTTCATCAAGCCTTCTCTAAACCAAGGCATCATCAATCCCAATCACTTTAATTCATCAAGCCTTCTTTAATACCAAGGCATCATCATTAATATCACAGATTAAAGTTTCTTTCAAGATTTGGGATTCAATGGTTTTAATCATGCTTGTTTTATCAAAATCGCATAATCATGTTCATGCAAGCATACAATTAAGCATATAGACAGATTTACAATATCATCAACACATATTATTCACTATCAAGAGTTCACTACGAATATCGTAATATAACCATAACCTACCTCCACCGAAGAATTGGAATCCACAAGCAAATTCCCAAGCTTTGATATTCCCTATGCCTCTCGATCGATCTGCTCTCTCCCTTTCTGTTCTTTCTCTTTTGTTTTATTCAAACCCTCTTTCCTTTACCCTAATTAATCATATAATTAAGTGAGAAAAAGGACAATAAAACCCCCTAATTCACTTAAGGTTACCCCTTTTACCCCTAAGTAATTAGACTTATTAATGTTACCCCTCAATCTTTATAATTAAGGAAAGAATAGTCAAAAACGACCCTTAAAACGTGTGTAGAAATCCTAAACTGCCTGGGATTGCGTGACCTGTGACGTGCCGTCGTGCCTGCGACGGTCCGTCACGGTCGTCGTCACACCTCCCCAGGTTCCAGGTAGCTGTGACGGCCCGTCACACCTGTGACGGTCCGTCCTGCACCTCCGTCCTGACGGTCAGAAACTCGTTTTCTTGCACCAAATTCTCAAAAGTTGAAGTGTTTTGCAACGGGACTCACGACGGTTCGTCGTGGATGTGACGGCACGTCCTGCAGGTCCGTCACAATTTACAGAGAGTCGATTTTCAGTACCCAATTTCAAAATTCTAAGTGCCATGGAACGACACTCCCTCGACGGGCCGTCGTGACCACGACGGTCCGTCGGGACACACGTTGTCTCTGCCAGTTTTTCCAGAAATGCACTCTGTTGCTCAAAACGACTAAACAGGTCGTTACAATAGATACCAATTTACCCATCGTTCGTCCCCGAACGATCAAAAGAAGGAAAACAATGGTGAAAAGGAGTACCTGAATCTGTAAACAGATGTGGGTATTTTTCTTGCATATCTGCCTCCTTCTCCCAAGTAGCCTCTTCAACCGGTCGATTCTTCCATTGCACTTTGATGGACGCAATCTCTCTCGACCTCAACTTGCGAACTTCTCTATCTAATATAGCAACCGGTTCCTCTTCATAATTCAAGTTCTCATCCAACAAAACTGAATCCCAACGGATAATGTAGTTTCCATCTCCGTGGTATCTCTTCAACATAGATAAATGAAACACCGGATGCACTCCGGACAGCCCTGGGGGTAAGGCTAATTCATAAGCCACCTCCCCTATTCGCTTTAGTACCTCAAATGGTCCAATGTACCTTGGACTTAACTTACCCCTTTTTCCGAACCGCATCACCCCTTTCATGGGTGAAACCTTCAACAAGACTTGTTCACCTTCCATGAACTCCAAGTCTCTAACCTTTCGGTCTGCATACTCCTTTTGTCTACTTTGAGCCGCCAAAAGCTTTTCTTGAATAGCTTTCACCTTCTCCATAGAATCTCTCAACAGATCAGTCCCCCAAGGTCTAACTTCAAAGGCATCAAACCACCCAATGGGAGATCTACACCTCCTCCCATACAATGCTTCAAATGGGGCCATATCAATACTAGAGTGATAGCTATTATTGTATGAAAACTCTGCCAAGGGTAAGAAATTATCCCAATGGCCACCAAACTCTATCACACATGCACGAAGCATATCCTCCAACACTTGAATCGTTCGCTCAGACTGACCATCGGTCTGAGGGTGAAATGCAGTGTTAAGGTCCAACCTAGTACCTAATTCAGCATGTAGTGTCCTCCAAAACTTAGAGGTAAACTGCGTACCTCTATCCGATATGATTGAGAGTGGAACTCCATGCAACTGAACGATTTCTGAGATGTAGATTTTGGCTAACTTCTCTGCATTGTAGGTCACCTTGACCGGAATGAAGTGAGCAGACTTAGTTAACCTATCAACAATCACCCAAATAGAGTCATACTTACCCAATGTCTTTGGAAGACCAACCACGAAGTCCATCGCGATTCTCTCCCACTTCCATTCAGGAATGGGCATTCTCTGAAGTGTTCCTCCGGGCCTCTGGTGTTCATACTTTACTTGTTGACAATTTGGACACTTGGCAACAAACTCAACAATATCTCGCTTCATTCTACTCCACCAGAAGTGTTGCTTTAGGTCGCGATACATCTTGGTTGCACCAGGATGTATAGAATATCCGGAACTATGGGCCTCTGTCAGAATAGTGGTGATCAAATCATCGATGCGGGGTACACATACTCTTCCCTTAATTCTCAAAACACCCTCCCCATCGATTATTGCTTCCTTAGCCTCTCCTTGCAACACTTTATCTCGAATTCGCCTTAGTTTCTCATCATCAAACTGTTTCCCCTTAATCTGATCAAGAAAAGAGGATTTTGCCTCTACACAAGCTAACAGTCCTCCCTTCTCGTTTATTTCTAACCTCATAAGGTCATTAGCCAAAATCTGCACTTCTCTAGCCAATGGGCGTCTAGAAGCTTGCAAATGAGCTAGACTTCCCATGCTTCCGGCCTTCCTACTCAAAGCATCTGCCACAACATTTGCTTTTCCCGGATGATACAAGATAGTGATGTCGTAGTCCTTCAGTAGTTCCATCCATCTCCTCTGTCTCAAGTTTAAGTCTTTCTGAGTGAATACATACTGTAGACTACGATGGTCCGTATAGACCTCACACTTAACCCCATATAAGTAATGTCTCCATTGCTTTAGTGCAAACACTACCGCGGCCAATTCCAAGTCATGAGTTGGATAGTTACGTTCATGCACTTTTAATTGTCTTGAAGCATAAGCAATCACATTCTTCTCTTGCATTAGCACTGCACCCAACCCAGAATAGGATGCATCACAGTAAACAATGAAGTCTTTACCCTCTATTGGCAAGGTAAGAATTGGTGCGGTAGTCAACAAAGTCTTAAGCTTCTGAAAGCTTTCCTCACATTCATCTGACCATACAAATGGAACATTCTGCTTAGTCAAGTTCGTCAATTGGGAAGCAATAGAAGAGAATCCCTTGACGAAGCGGCGGTAGTAGCTAGCTAACCCCACAAAACTCCTTATCTCTGACACATTAGTGGGTCTTACCCAATTCTTTACTGTCTCAATCTTAGATGGATCCACCATTACTCCATCCTTAGAAACCACGTGCCCCAAGAAGGACACTGAATCTAGCCAAAACTCACACTTGGAGAATTTCGCATAAAGCTTTTTCTTTCTCAACAACTCTAACACCATTTTCAAATGTTCCTCATGTTCTTTCTTACTCTTCGAGTATATCAGTATATCATCAATAAACACAATCACAAAGAGGTCCAAGTATGGCTTGAAAATCCCGTTCATCAAGCTCATAAAGGCAGCAGGGGCATTAGTAAGACCAAACGACATCACCACAAATTCATAATGCCCATACCTAGTTCGAAAAGTAGTCTTTGGAACATCCGTTGCTCGTATTTTCAATTGGTGATAACCGGACCTCAAGTCAATCTTTGAGAAGACACAAGCACCTTGTAACTGATCGAACAAGTCATCAATGCGAGGAATAGGGTACTTGTTCTTAATAGTTACTTTGTTCAACTGTCGGTAATCTATGCACATTCGGAAACTCCCATCCTTCTTCTTCACAAATAGCACCGGAGCACCCCAAGGAGATGCACTTGGTCTAATGAAGCCTTTGCTCAACAACTCTTGAAGTTGTGCCTTTAACTCTCTTAATTCGGCGGGAGCCATTCTATACGGGGGTATAGAAATGGGGCGAGTACCGGGTTCCAAATCAATGCAGAAGTCTATATCCCTATCTGGTGGCATACGGGGAAGATCTGCAGGGAACACATCCAAAAACTCACAGACTACCGAAACTGACTCAATCGATGGTACTTGAGTAGTGTCATCCTTAAGATGTGCCAAGAAAGCTAGACAACCCTTACTAACCATCTTCTGAGCACGAATAAAGGAGATTATACGCACCGGATTTGAAGTGTAGTCACCCTCCCACACTAATGGATCTGCCCCAGGCTTGGCTAGCGTCACCGTTTTAGCATTACAATCCAAAATCGCAAAATTTGGAGAAAGCCAAGTCATACCCAGAATTACGTCAAAGTCACCCATTTCTAAAATAACCAAGTCTACATAAGAGTTGCTCCCCACAAAATTCACCAAACAAGACCTATACACTTTTTCGACTATCACAGACTCACCCACCGGAGTAGAAACACGAATAGGCATGTCAAGTAATTCACAATGTAAATTTAGACCATTAGCAAATGAGGAAGATACATATGAAAACGTGGAGCCAGGGTCAAATAATACAGATGCCATGCAATCACAAACCAAGAGATTACCTGTGATAACAGCATCAGACGCCTCCGCTTCAGACCTCCCAGGGAAAGCATAACAATGGGCCCTATCATTCGTCTGTCCGTTGCCCCTACCATGTTGTGTAGTAGTGGCTCCGTTTTGCCCTTCACCTCTGCCGTTTTGGTGACCGCCATTACCTCGACCACCACGTTCTCCAGAAAAACGGCCTCTACCATGACCACCCCTACCTCTAGCTAGTGGGGCTCTGTAACTCTGTTTTGGACAATTCCTCCTAATATGTCCAATCTCCCCACATCCATAGCACTCTCTGGAATCGGGCATAGGTCTCTCGGAGTAGTGTTGACCGTTCTGAGGTGGACCCCCAACTACAGTCTGTAGTGAAGACTGTATTGGTCGATTTGAGTGACCTCCGGAGTTCTGTCCTCTAGAATAAGAACCATTATACTCACCTCCCCTTCGAAACCTCTTTGATGTCGATGTCGTGGTGAAGTCATCTGGTTTCACTCCTTCCACGTCAATCACAAAGTCTACCACCTCTTAGAAGGATGTTGCCGTTGCCGCTATCTGTAAGGCTGAAATCCGCAATTCTGACCTCAACCCCTTCACAAAACGGCGGATCCGTTCTTGTGGACTGAAACAAAGTTGGGTGGCGTATCTGGATAGTGCGCGAAATTTAGCCTCGTATGCATTAACCGTCATTCTACCTTGCTCCAGACTCAAGAACTCATCCCTCTTTCTATCTCTCAAAGTCCTTGGGATATATTTCTCCATAAATAGGGTAGAGAATGATTCCCAAGTCATAGGTGGTGCCTCTGTTGGTTGACACTCAACATGCGAACGCCACCACATTTTGGCGTTACCTTGGAACTGATAGCTCACGAACTCAACACCAAACCTCTCTACTATCCCCATCTTGTGTAGTAGCTCATGACAATCAACCAGAAAATCATAAGCATCCTCAGATTCTGCACCCTTGAAGACTGGGGGTTTCAATTTCAAGAACTTACTGAAAATTTCGTGTTGATCGTTTGTCATAATAGGCCCAGTAGTCAGACGTGGAAATGTGCCTATTCCCAATGTTGCATCCATGCGGGGAGCCATAGTAGCCGCATGTCGTATCTCTGAGACCGGAGGTGTTGGTGCAGAAACCACTGGAGGTGCTTGACCCTGATCAGACAACCCGCTAAGATAAGCAAGTACTTGGTTGATCATCTCTGGGGTAGGTTGGGGTGGCATTTCCTCATTCTGCCCTTGTTCGGTTTCCCCTTCCTCACCCTCTCTTACTGCATCCTCAGTCGGTGGAGGAGTCACCGCCCTAGTATCAGATGGGCTAGGGGCTCGTCCTCTTCCTCTAGAGGACATCCTCCCACGACCTCTCCCACAGCCTCTTGCCGCTGTTCCTCCTCGAGCCACAGCCCCAGTGGCTGGCTCAGTAGTTTCATGTCTTTCCGCTGTCGCTGCTGGTGCGGTCGTTGCTCTAGTTCTAACCATCTGCGAAATAGAGTGAAGATGGTCAGATACCAATTTGTATCACCTAGATACCAATTGGACTCAAGTAGTAGCACGAAAGAAAGAATGAAAGAATGGAATTTTCCTAAAGTCTTATAGCCTCTCAAAGAAAAGTAAAGGCGTCCCCCTACCGTTCTTTAAGACTCTACTAGACCTGTTCTTGTGTGATGAGACCAATGAACCTAATGCTCTGATACCAAGTCTGTCACGACCCAAATCGGGGACGCGACTGGCACCCACATTTTGCCCTCCTATGTGAGCGAACCAACCCATCTAAATCTTAACATTTCAATATAATATCAACAGAAATAATGCGGAAGACTTAAAGTCAAAATAAACAACTCAACTATTATTAATATTCCCAAAATCTGGAAGTCATCATCACAAGAACATCTATATCAATTTCTAAACTAAAACTGTCTAAGAACAAAATACTAAAAAGCTAGTCCATGCCGGAAGTTCAAGGCATCAAGACTTGAAGAAGGAGACCCAGTCCAAGCTAGACGCATTAGCTCACCCTGAATTTCCGATGGAGTGAAGACTGGCTTGATCTACTGCTGAGTCGAAGTTGACGGAACGTTTGCTGCATAACACAAATAAACAAAGAGGAAAACATAAAAGTAGGGGGTCAGTACAACCACACGTACTGAGTAGATATCATCGGTTAACTCAAAATAGGCGATAATACATATCAAGTAATATTATCAATCAACTATAAACTCAACATGTAGCAACAACAAGTATTATAATCGTCAATAAATACCATCAAGTTCATCCATGAGGGCTCAAGCCTCAATACCACACTCATTTGGGAAATAAGTTCATTATGTTGAGTATATTATCATCTTTCAAGATTCATTATCTTTCTTCCTCTTGTGTCGGTACGTGACACTCCGATCCCCTACTACTATGTGTCGGAACGTGACACTCCGATCCCCTATATGTGTCGGAACGTGACACTCTGATCCCCTATATGTGTCGGAACGTGACACTCCGATCCCCTATATGTGTCGATACGTGACACTCCGATCCCCTATATCTACGTGTCGGTTCGTGACACCCGTCCCACTAATACTATGTGTCGGAACGTGACACTCCGATCCACTAATACTATGTGTCGGAACGTGACACTCCGATCCACTAATTCTATGTGTCGGAACGTGACACTCCGATCCCCTATATCTACGTGTCGGAACGTGACACTCCGATCCACTAATCTCATTATATCCGTTCATCAAGCCTTCTCTAAACCAAGGCATCATCAATCCCAATCACTTTAATTCATCAAGCCTTCTTTTATACCAAGGCATCATCATTAATATCACAGATTAAAGTTTCTTTCAAGATTTGGGATTCAATGGTTTTCATCATGCTTGTTTTATCAAAATCGCATAATCATGTTCATGCAAGCATACAATTAAGCATATAGACAGATTTACAATATCATCAACACATATTATTCACTATCAAGAGTTCACTACGAATATCGTAATATAACCATAACCTACCTCCACCGAAGAATTTGGAATCCACAAGCAAATTCCCAAGCTTTGATATTCCCTATGCCTCTCGATCGATCTGCTCTCTCCCTTTCTGTTCTTTCTCTTTTGTTTTATTCAAACCCTCTTTCCTTTACCCTAATTAATCATATAATTAAGTGTGAAAAAGGACAATAAAACCCCACTAATTCACTTAAGGTTACCCCTTTTAAACCCTAAGTAATTAGACTTATTAATGTTACCCCTCAATCTTTATAATTAAGGAAAGAATAGTCAAAAACGACCCTTAAAACGTGTGGAGAAATCCTAAACTTCCTGGGATTGCGTGACCTGTGACGGGCCGTCGTGCCTGCGACGGTCCGTCACGGTCGTCGTCGCACCTCCCCAGGTTCCAGGTGGCTGTGACGGCCCGTCACACATGTGACGGTCCGTCCTGCACCTCCGTCCTGACGGTCAGAAACTCGTTTTCTTGCACCAAATTCTCAAAAGTTGAAGTGTTTTGCAACGGGACTCACGACGGTTCGTCGTGGATGTGACGACACGTCCTGCAGGTCTGTCACAATTTACAGAGAGTCGATTTTCAGTACCCAATTTCAAAATTCTAAGTGCCATGGGACGACACTCCCTCGACGGGCCGTCGTGACCACGACGGTCCGTCGGGACACACATTGTCTCTGCCAGTTTTTCCAGATATGCACTCTGTTGCTCAAAACGACTAAACAGGTCGTTAAAGTTATTCACGTTCACGTTCACGTTGACATTTACACTTACATTCATGATGGTGCGCACATTGACGTAGATGTTAGTGTTGACGTTGATGTTGATATTAATGTTGATGTTTATGTTAACGTTCACATTGATATTGAAGTTTATGCTGATTTTTACTTTAATATTTACATTGAAGTTCACGTTCATGTTGATATTTGTCAGGAATGGAGTCTAGACCCCAACTATAGCGGCGTCGTTGACCTCTCAGAGGTCGCACACAAGCCTACTGAAGTCACTCTTACTTCATCTAGGTTGATTTTAACAGAGAATTTGAAACTTTTTGTTTCTTAACATACTCCCTTATCATTTGATTAGATTCATAATTATTCACCATCAACCATCTAACATTAAGATCATCAATGAATGAAATATTTTAATATAGCATTATATGTATAGTTAAAAAAATGGCACCAATACAATGTCTGAACAAAAGTGGAAAGAAACGCTAGTGGAACATACTCCACTAGCTCAGTCCTATAACTAAGCTAGAATATAATGGGCAAGACTCCTCGAAAGCACGAGGGCCTACCAAGTCTAGATGAATTCTCCACGTTTGGATAGCTTCAGTGTCAATCTGTTTCTGTAGCGTCCACCTGTGCCTTCACCTTATACTATAGAGTTGTATAGGGTTAGTACACAATTGTAGTAGGTATGGGTATATGCAAGCACACACCAAGCGCATGCATGAGTAAGAATAGCTTTTTCCTAACAATATGATTGTAGAAGGTCAAGTCAGTTGACTTGCCAAATTGAGATTAGGAAAGTTAGTGTGCTTTCAAAATTTAGATTACGAATGTTTATGATCATTCCAAATTTGGATTGGGAAAGTTATGCCATGAGGGTAACATGCATCTTCATATTTAACATTTTTCACACAACACAAAATAGCGTACACATAGCACATATCATTATTCATATAACACATAAAGTTGTTCATATTTTTTCATTCGTATACCACGAGACATTGAATTCATGGACTTGACATTAAGACTTCCCAAAAATGAGGGCTCAACATATGTGACCTCAACTAAGGAGTCTGGTTTAACAAACACGGAGTCTACTTCATTCATTCATATGTACTTCATTTAATTTCATTAAAGGGCCAGTGTAAACACCAGTTATACCTAGGATGTACTTTTAGACTTTTATCGGGTTCGTTCTGCAATGATCAAGATTGACCTAATACCGTCACTTTAATCTAACTCATCTATTCATTATCCTATTATAACGACCTGTTTAGTCGTTTTGAGCAGCAGATTTTATTTCTGGAAAAACTGTCTGAGTCGACGGAACCCACGACGGACTGTAATGGCCACGACGGATCGTCGAGGGGGTCTCGTTCCAAAACACTTAGAATTCTGAAATTTGGATACTGAAATCGACTCTCTGAACTTCGTGACGGAATGGCAGGAAGGACCGTCGTGGGCACAACGGACCGTCACACATTTTCCACAGAAATTAACTTTCTGAACATTGCGACGGACCTGCAGGACGGACCGTCACAGCCATGACGGACCGTCACAAGTTGCGTAATCCCAAGCTAGGTCGGATTTCTGTAAATATTTTAAGGGGCGTTTTGGACTATTCCTGCTTAAAATTATAAAGTTAGTGGGTTAATGTTAATAGTTTAATTACTTGGGGGTTAAAAGAGATAACCTTGAGTTAATTAGTGGGTTAATTCCTCATCTTTTATACTTAATTATATGCTAATTAGGGTAAAAGAAAAAGGGGTTTGAATAAGAAAATTAGAAAGAACAGGGAGAGGGAAAGAGAAATGATCGAGAGAGATACGAACGAAGAGGAAACACAAGCTTTGGGGAATTTGCTTGCTTGATCACGAATCTTCGGTGTAGGTAGGTTATGTTTTTTATGCTATTCGTAGTAAACTCTTAATAGCGAATGATACGTATTGGTAGTATTGTAAACCCTGCTATATGCTTAATTGTATGCTTGCATGAATGTGATTATATAATTGTGATAACATAAGCATGATGAAGCTATTGAATCATAAATCTTGAAAAACCCTAATCTCTTTGTTAATGATGATGCCTTGGTATAAAAGAAGGCTCGATGAACTAAAGTAATGAGATTGATGATGCCTTGGTATAAAAGAAGGCTTGATGAACTAAAGTAATGAGATTGATGATGCCTTGGTATAATGGAAGACTTGCTGAATTGATAGAATGAGATTAGTGGAGCGGGTGTCACAAACCAACACGTAAAATTAGGGGATCGGGTGTCACAAACCGACACGTAGAATTAGGGGATCGGGTGTCACGAATCGACACGTAGAATTAGGGGATCGGAGTGTCACGTTCCGACACATAGTAGTAGGGGATCGGAGTGTCACGTTCCGACACGTAGTAGTAGGGGATCGGAGTGTCACGTTCCGACACATACTAGTAGGGGAGCGGAGTGTCACGTACCGACACAAGAGAAATAAGTATAATGAATCTTGAGAGATGTTAATATACTAAATCTAATGAACCTAATTCCCAAATGAGTATGGTATTGAGGCTTGAGTCCTAATGTGTGAACTTGGCGGTACTTATTAATGATTATAGTACTTGTTGTTGCTACATGTTGAGTATTGTAGTTGATTTATGATATTATCTAATATATACTGTTTTCTATTCTGAGTTGGCCGATAATACCTACTCAGTACTTGTGCCTTGTACTGACCCCAACTTGTATTTGTTTTCTTGATTATTTGTGGAGTGAAGCAAACGTGCCGTCGCCTTCAACTGAACCGCAACTCTATCCAGTCTTCATTACACCGGATTTCAGGGTGAGCTAATGCTTCTAGCTTGGAGTGGGTCTTCTTCTTCGTGTCTTGATGCCTTGAAGTTCCGGCATGGACTAGCTTTTCATTTATTTTAGCTTCTTAGATACTCTTAGATTTAGTAATTTGAGGATAGATGTTCTTGTGATGATGACTTCTAGATTTTGGGGATAATAAATAGTTATTGAGTTTTAGAAGTTATTTGATTTATTTTGTTAATGAGTTTTTAAGTCTTCCGCAATGTTTTTAGTTCATTTTGTTTGAAATGATGGGGTTTAGATTGGTTGGTTCGCTCACATAGGAGGATAAATGTGAGTGCCACTCACGATACGTTTTGGGTCGTGACAAACTTGGTATCAGAGCTTTAGGTTCGTTGTTCTTATCACACAAGAACGAGTCTAGTAGAGTCTTAAGGAACGGTAGGGGGACGCCTTTACTTTTCTTTGAGAGGATATAAGACTTAAGGAAAATTCCATTCTTTCTTTCTTTCTTTCGTGCTATTACTTGGATCCAATTGGTATCTGACCATCTTCACTCTATTTCGCAGATGGTTAGAACTAGAGCAACGACTGCACCAACACCAACACCGGCAAGACAAGAAACGTCTGAGACAGCCACTGGGCTATAGCTCGAAGAGGAGTAGTGGCGAGAGGCCGTGGAAGAGGTCGTGGGAGGACGTCCTCTAGAGGAAGAGGACAAGCACCTAACCAATCTGGTACTAGGGCGGTGACTCCTCCACCAACTGAGGAAGTGGTAAGAGAGGGTGAGGAAGGGGATAATGAACAAGTACAGAATGAGGGATTGCCACCCCAACCTACCCCAGAGATGATCAATCAGGTTCTTGCTTATCTTAGTGGGTTATCTAATCAGGGCCAGACACCTCCAGTGTTTTCTGCACCAGCACCTCAGGTTCCGGAGGTACAACATGCAGCTACTGTGGCTCCCCGCATGGATGCCTCATTGGAAATAGGCACGTTTCCTCGTCTGACTACAGGGCCTATAATGACAAATGATCAGTATGAACTTTTCAGTAAGTTCTTGAAATTGAAACCTCCAGTCTTCAAGGGTGCTGAATCTAAGGATGCCTACGATTTTCTTGTTGACTGTCATGAGCTACTACACAAGATGGGTATAGTAGAACGGTTTGGTGTTGAGTTTGTGACTTATCAGTTTCAAGGGAACGCCAAAATGTGGTGGCGGACACATGTTGAGTGTCAACCAACAGAGGCACCACCTATGACTTGGGCATCATTCTCTAGCTTGTTTATGGAGAAGTATATCCCCCGGACTTTGAGTGATAGGAAAAGAGATGAGTTCTTGAGCCTAGAGCAAGGTAGGATGTCGGTTACTTCATATAAGGCTAAGTTTTGTGCATTATCCAGGTATGCCACCCAACTTTGTTTCAGTCCACAAGAGCGGATTCGCCGTTTTGTGAAGCGGTTGAGGTCAGAATTGCGGATTTCAGCCTTACAGGTAGCAGCTACGGCAAAATCCTTTCAAGAAGTTGTACGCTTCGTGGTAGAGGTGGAAGGAGTGAAGCCAGATGACTTCACCATGGCATAGACATCAAAAAGGTTTCGAAAGGGAGGTGAGTTTAGTGGTTCTTACTCTAGAGGACAGGGTTCAGGAGGTTACTCAGTCCGACCAATTTAGTCTTCACTACAGACTGTAGTTGGGGGTCCACCTCAGATCGGTCAACACTTCTCTGAGAGACCAATTCTTGACTCCAGAGAGTGTTATGGATGTGGGGAGACTGGACATATTAGGAGGAATTGTCCAAAACAGAGTTATAGACCCCCAATAGCTAGAGGTAGAGGTGGTCATGGTAGACGCCGTTATTCTGGAGGACGTGGTGGCCGAGGTAATGGTGGTCACCAAAACGGCCGGGGTGACGGGCAAACTGGAGCCACTACAGCACAACATGGTAGGGGCAACGGGCAGACAGGTGATAGGGCCCATTGTTACGCTTTCCCCGGGCGGTCTAAAGCGGAGATGTCTGATGCTTTTATCACAGGTAATCTTTTGATTTGCGATTGCATGACTTCTGTATAATTTGATCCTGGCTCCACATTTTCATATGTATCTTCTTCATTTGCTACTGGTCTTAATTTACATTGTGAATTGCTTGACATACCTATTCGTGTTTGGTGACTTTTGTGGGGAGCAATACTTATGTAGACTTGGTTATCTTAGAAATAGTTGATTTTGATGTAATTCAGGGTATAACTTGGCTTTCTCCAAATTTTGGGATCTTGGATTGTAATGCTAAAACTGTGATGTTAACCAAGCTTGGGACAGATCCGTTAGTGTGGGAGGGCGACTACACTTCCACTCCGGTTCGTATCATCTCCTTTCTTCGTGCTAAGAGAATGGTTAGTAAGGGGTTTTTAGCTTTCTTGGCACATCTCAGGGATGACACTACCCAAGTACCTTCAATTGAGTCGGTTTCGGTAGTCCGTGAGTTTCTGGATATGTTCCCTGCAGATCTTTCCAGTATGCCACCGGATAGAGATATTGATTTTTGCATCAATCTAGAACCGGGTACAAGCCCAATTTCTATACCCCCTTATAGAATGGCTCCCGCGGAGTTAAGAGAGTTAAAGGCCCAACTTCAAGAGTTGTTTAGTAAAGCCTTCATTAGACCAAGTGCATCTCCTTGGTGTGCTCCGGTGTTATTTGTGAAGAAGAAGGATGGGAGTTTTCGGATGTGCATAGACTACCGGCAGTTGAACAAGGTAACTATTAAGAACAAGTATCCCATTCCTCGCATTGATGACTTGTTCGATCAGTTACAAGGTGCTTGTGTCTTCTCTAAGATTGACTTGAGATCCGGTTATCATCAATTGAAAATACGGGCAACGGATGTGCCAAGACTGCTTTTCGGACCAGGTATGGGCATTACGAATTTGTAGTGATGTCTTTTGGTCTTACGAATGCCCCTGCTGCTTTCATGAGCTTGATTAACGGGATTTTTAAGCCATATCTGGATCTCTTTGTGATCGTATTTATTGATGATATACTGATATACTTAAAGAGCAAGAAAGAACATGAGGAGCATTTGATAATTGTGTTGGAAGTATTGAGGGAGAGAAGGCTTTATGCAAAATTCTCCAAGTGTGAGTTTTTTGCTAGATTCAGTGTCCTTCCTGGGACACGTGGTTTCTAAGGATGGAGTGATGGTGGATCCTTCTAAGATTGAGACAGTGAAAAATTGGGTAAGACCTACTATTGTGTCAGAAATAAGGAGCTGGGTTGGTTTAGCTAGCTATTACCGTCGATTTTTCAAGGGATTCTCTTCCATTGCTTCCCAATTGACGAACTTGACTAAGCAGAATGTTCCATTTGTATGGTCGGACGAATGTGAGGAAAGCTTTCAGAAGCTCAAGACTTTGTTGACTACTGCACCCATTCTCACCTTGCCAGTGGAAGGTAAGAATTTCATTGTCTATTGTGATGCATCCTATTCGGGTTTGGGTGAAGTGCTAATGCAAGGGAAGAATGTAATTGCCTATGCTTCACGGCAATTAAAGGTGCATGAACGTAACTATCCGACCCATGATTTGGAGTTGGCCGCGGTAGTATTTGCATTAAAGCAATGGAGGCACTATTTATATGGGGTTAAGTGTGAAGTATACATGGATCATCGTAGCCTACAGTATGTATTTACTCAGAAAGATTTGAATTTGAGACAGAGGAGATGGATGGAACTACTGAAGGACTACGATATCTCTATCTTGTATCATTCGGGAAAATCTAATATTGAGGCAGATGCTTTAAGTAGAAAGGCAGGAAGCATGGGAAGTCTAGCTCACTTGCAAGTTTCTAGACGCCCATTGGCCTGAGAAGTTCAGATTCTGGCTAATGACTTTATGAGGCTAGAAGTAAATGAGAAGGGAGGATTTTTGGCCTGTGTGGAGGCAAGATCTTCCTTTCTTGACAAGATTAAGGGAAAGCAGTTTACTGATGAGAAATTGATCCGGATCCGAGATAAGGTGTTGCGAGGAGAGGCTAAGGAAGCACAAATCGATGAGGAAGGTGTTTAGAGAATTAAGGGAAGGGTATGTGTACACCGCGTTGATGATTTGGTTCACACCATTCTTACAGAGGCTCATAGTTCAAGGTATTCTATACATCCTGGTGCAACCAAGATGTATCGTGACCTAAAGCAACACTTTTGGTTGAGTAGAATGAAGCGTGAAATTGTTGATTTTATTGCCAAATGTCCAAATTGTCAGCAATTAAAATATGAACACCAGAGGCCCCGAGGAACACTTCAGAGAATGCCATTTCCTGAATGGAAGTGGGAAAGAATTGCAATGGATTTCCTGGTTGGTCTTCCCAAGACAATGGGTAAGTATGACTCCATCTGGGTAATTGTTGATAGGTTAACTAAGTCTGCTCACTTCATTCCGGTCAAGGTGACCTACAATGCAAAGAAGTTATCCAAAATCTATATCTCAAAAATCGTTCGATTGCATGGAGCTCCACTCTCAATCATATCAGATAGAGGTACATAGTTTACTTCTAAGTTTTGGAGAACATTGCATGCTGAATTAGGTACTAGGTTGGACCTTAGTACTGCATTTCACCCTCAGAACGATGGTCAGTCTGAGCGAACGATTCAAGTGTTGGAGGATATGCTTCGTGCATGTTTGATAGAATTTGGCGGTCATTGGGATAACTTCTTACCCTTAGCGGAGTTTTCATACAATAATAGCTATCACTCAAGTATTGATATGGCTCCATTCGAAGCATTGTATGGAAGGAGATGTAGGTCTCCCATTGGTTGGTTTGATACATTTGAGGTTAGACCTTGGGGTACTGACAATTTGAGGGATTCATTAGAGAAAGTGAAATCTATTCAAGAAAAGCTTTTAGCGGCGCAAAGTAGGCAAATGGAATATGCAGATCGACAGGTTAGAGACTTGGAGTTTATGGAGGGTGAGCAAGTCTTGCTGAAGGTTTCGCCCATGAAAGGGGTGATGCGGTTTGGTAAAAGAGGTAAGCTAATCCCAAGGTATATTGGACCATTGGAAGTACTTAAGCGAGTACGGGAAGTGGCTTATGAATTAGCCTTGCCTCCAGGACTGTCAGAAGTTCATCCGGTATTTCATGTGTCTATGTTGAAAAGATATCATGGGGATGTGAACTACATCATTCGTTGGGATTCAGTCCTGCTTGATGAGAATTTAACTTATGAGGAGGAGCCTGTTGCCATTCTAGATAGAGAAATTCGCAAGTTGAGGTCGAGGGAGATTGCATCCATCAAAGTTCAATGGAAGAATCGACCAGTTGAAGAGGCCACTTGGGAAAGGAGGCTGATATGCAAGAAAGATACCCACACCTGTTTACAGATTCAGGTACTCCTTTTCGCCCTCGTTTTTCTTTTTGTGATCATTCGAGGACGAACGATTGGTAAATTGGTATCTATTTTAACGACCTGTTCTGTCGTTTTGAGCAACAAATTTTATTTCTGGAAAAACTATCGGAGTCGAAGGAACCCACGACGGACCGTCATGGGCACGACGGACCGTCGAGGGGGTCTCGTTCCAAAACACTTAGAATTCTGAAATTTGGGTACTGAAATCGACTCTTTTAACTTCGTGACGGAATGGCAGGACGGACCGTCGTGGGCACGACGGACCGTCACACATTTTCCACAGAAATTAACTTTCTGAACTTTGCGACGGACCTGCAGGACGGACCATCACAGCCATGACGGACCGTCATAGGTTGCGTTATCCCAAGCTGGGTCGGATTTCTGTAAATATTTTAAGGGGCGTTTTGGACTATTCCTGCTTATAATTATAATGTTGGTGGGTTAATGTTAATAGTTTAATTACTTGGGGGTTAAAAGAGATAACCTTGAGTTAATTAGTGGGTTAATTCCTCAACTTTTATACTTAATTATATGCTAATTAGGGTAAAAGAAAAAGGGGTGTGAATAAGAAAATTAGAAAGAACAAGGTGAGGGAAAGAGAAACGATCGAGAGAGATACAAACGAAGAGGAAACACAAGCTTTGGGGAATTTGCTTGCTTGATCACGAATCTTCGGTGGAGGTAGGTTATGGTTTTTATGCTATTCGTATTAAACTCTTAATAGTGAATGATACGTATTGGTAGTATTGTAAACCCTACTATATGCTTAATTGTATGCTTGCATAAACGTGATTACATAATTGTGATAAATTAAGCATGATGAAGCTATTGAATCATAAATCTTGAAAAACCCTAATCTCCTTGTTAATGATGATGCCTTGGTATAAGAGAAGGCTCGATGAACTAAAGTAATGTGATTGATGATGCGTTGGTATAAAAGAAGGCTTGATGAACTAAAGAAATGAGATTGATGATGCCTTGGTATAAGAGAAGGCTTGCTGAATTTATAGAATGAGATTAGTGGAGCGGGTTTCACGAACCGACACGAAGAATTAGGAGATCGGGTGTCACGAACCGACACATAGAATTAGGGGATCGGGTGTCACGAACTGACACGTAGAATTAGGGGATCGGGTGTCACGAACCGACACGTAGAATTAGGGGATTGGAGTGTCACGTTCCGACACATAGTAGTAGGGGATCGGAGTGTCACGTTCCGACACATAGTAGTAGGGGATCGGAGTGTCACATTCCGACACATAGTAGTAGGGGAGCAGAGTGTCACGTACCGACACGAGAGAAATAAGGATAATTAATCTTGAGAGATGTTAATATACTCAATCTAATGAACCTAATTCCCAAATGAGTATGGTATTGAGGCTTGAGTCCTCATGTGTGAACTTGGCGGTACTTATTAATGATTATAGTACTTGTTGTTGCTACATGTTGAATATTGTAGTTGATTTATGATATTATCTGATATATACTGTTTTCTATTTTGTGTTGGCCGATGATACCTACTCAGTACTTGTGCCTTGTACTGACCCCTACTTGTATTTGTTTTCTTGATTATTTGTGGAGTGCAGCAAACGTGCCGTCGTCTTCAACTCAACCGCAACTCAAGCCAGTCTTCATTTCACCGGATTTCAGGGTGAGCTAATGCTTCTAGCTTGGACTGGGTCTTCTTCTTCGTGTCTTGATGCCTTGAAGTTCCAGCATGGACTAGCTTTTCATTTATTTTCGCTTCTTAGATACTCTTAGATTTAGTAATTTGAGGATAGATGTTCTTGTGATGATGACTTCTAGATTTTGGGGATAATAAATAGTTATTGTGTTTTAGAAGTTATTTTATTTTTTTTGTTAATGAGTTTTTTAAGTCTTCCGCAATGTATTTAGGTCATTATGTTTGAAATGATGGGGTTTATATTGGTTGGTTTGCTCACATAGGAGGATAAATGTGGGTGCCACTCACGATACGTTTTGGGTCGTGACACCTATCCTAACACCTTTGGTATCATTTGTTTTATTATGTGCATCACTTGAGGCTGGCCTCATTCATTCACTGGGAACTTCAACTTTAACCGAAATAGATCATGTGAGCATCATGAAATCTAGTGTCATGAAACCCCATACCGAAAAAAGGTGGAATGACCGGCAAAAGTTACCCAAAACATGCTAGCGTACATCAGTACTCAACCCCGCCAGATCCGTATATTGGCAGTATAGGTTCAGAGACTAGGAGATATAAGGAGACCCACACCCGGTATGCCGTACAGTCTCATCTCATGAGAGTTATGTGAACATCTGCCTTTCCCGAAAGAAGGCATCATCGCTCATATCAAGTCTATCGGTGCTCAGTATAAAGTTCCATTACATTCAACTCATACATCATTGAAGTTTGCTTCTAGTATGAGGTCGTCATAGCTCAATCGATGACTTCACATCTCATCATTAGTATTAAGTGTGTTAATCTCAATACATTCATTAGAGTGTTCATTGAGACTAGTCTCTTCATTAGGTTTACACTCTCATAGGTTAGTACATTTTGGTAACATTTACTTAGAATCATTTGAGATTGCTCTCATCTTTTACATTAGCCTCATATCATTTTGTCACCACATTCATTATCATTAAAACATTTTCTCTTCATACTTACTCACCCCTTTTTACGTGAATGTTCATTTCATCACATGTCAATGCCCTTGCCCATTTGGTGTGTTTCACACTCTTTCTTAACCCTTCTAGGGTTTCATCATTTCATTGTTCATTTCATCGTTTCATTGATCATTTCATCATATGACAATGCACTTGTTCATTTAGTGTATTTTACACTCGTACTTAACCCTTCTAATGTTTCATCATTTCATTACATGTATCTTAGGTTCACTCACTTTTAACCGTATGCTAGACTTATGGGTCTATACATACAAGCCATTAGGCTTCATTCATTAGTCTAAGTGATTCATATTTATGTGCTACAAGACTTATGCATCTTGTAGATATGCCAACATATTAATTTTGATCTTTAGAGGCAACATTCATCAAATATTTACTTACTTATGACTTACGTGTCAATACGGAATTGGGAAAGGGAACCCGATTTAAAATTCCTTGGAAAACACTTAATCTTTTTTTAAACTTGATAATCGCATTTATTTAGATTTGGGGGACCCTAGTTTTATCCCCATCAACCCCATAGTATTTTCTTTATTTTTCTCCTCTCCTTTTTCGTTTAAGTCAAGGAGGTTGTGGGTTCAATCGCCCACAAGCTCATTATTTTTCTTTTATTTTATCTCTTAACTTAATCACCTATCCAAGAGGTTGTGGGTTCAATCTCCACTCTCCACATTTATTTTCTCCTTTATTTTTCTCCTAATTCTCTCATTCATTCAAGAGGTTGTTGGTTCAATCCCCTCTCACCAAAACTATTTTTCCTTGCATTTTTCTCACAAAATTTATATGAAATTTTCATTTAGTGAGGTCATGGTTTCAAACCCCAATGATCCACATTTTTATAAAAAATTTAAATGAAGCTCATTTCTTAAAAGTTGGCCGAGACTACAATTTCCAGCAGACTAAAATTTAGTCTCTTCAAATCAATTTTTGTCTTAATCTTTTGTTGATTTTTTTGTAGATTTCATGTAATGATGTTTTGGGTTCAATCCTTAGTGACCTCACTTTTTATTACATTCATTTTTCAATGCATTTTGTTTGGACGAACCCAACCAAACAAATGGTTAATATTCGTTCACTATTTTCAGCTTCTTTTTATCATCATTCATATATTTATTCTTAAGGTATTTCGTGGATCATTTGGTGCATCTTTAAGTGTACTATTTTTATGATTATATTCAGAAAAGAATTTACCATTTCATCCAGCAACATTACAACACTTTGACAACTCATTATTTGCACAAACATTCGCACATAAAATTCAACCATAAAATATTTTCACACACTTTCGGTTGACATTACTTAAAATTCTTACAATTAAAAACACATAATCAAGAACACATTATCACGAAAATCAAACTTCATATTTAAACTAACAACCAACATACAAACAACATGATGTCTAACCTATTTCACATTGAGATCAAAGGGATACTAGGGACAAGGTGTTCTACAAGAACGGGAACAAACCTCATTTTGCAGTAGATTCATCTAATCCTTAAGGATCTTCTGGGAAAGGTACCAAGAGTAAGAAAAACCATACCTTTTATGACGTTCAAACCTCAAATTGCTGCTAAAAATCTTCTCCAAAAATTACGTCCAAATTTCCTTAAAGTCAACACAAACTCGATGGACAATCTTCTCTTTGCCTACGTGATTGATTTCGTTTGTTTTGTGATATTTTCGTTGTGAGTTTTTCAAGTGTGAAGAATTTTGTTTAACCTAATGTTTTCTGATGATTTTTGGCATAGAGAATCGTGAGTGACACTGTTAGAGAAGTGAGAGAGAGAGATGAGCGTGGGAGAGAAGAGTTTTCTTAGGATTAGGAGTCTAGTTTAGGATTTAGTCATATAAGGTTTTTATTTAATTATTAACAATCTGATTTCATTTTATTTTAAATCGTATACTAAATAATAAATATAAATAAATAACATTAGTTTACCAACTTAATTTAAAAATAATTTTATACATTGCTTCAACCCAGGTTCGAACCCGGGTGGAGTAAGACTTCATTTCAAGATCCAATTTTCGGTTCTGTCTCCATAAAATGCCCCTACACCTTATTAAATAAATAAATAATACTATATTTAGGGTCATAACTATAAAATCCTTTGTGTGGAAAAAGACCATTTTACCCCTAGACCGTCCAAACCTAAGATTTTCCCTTTTTAAGTCCAGTAAATACTCCTTCAAGTAAATCTTCGTATTCGAGAGACCTATATGGTTGGACCGAACATTTTATAGATGAACCGACTCACCAAGTTAGTTGGATTGGCTGTAGCAAGTATTCAGAGCTCTGGTTCTACGAGCATCAACCGTGTGAACCTAGTCGAACCGTAGGCATTCTAGACACATTAAGCATTACTTAGCATATTCATTTTTTAGGGTTGTTACAATAATGACGTTGACGTTGACATTAACATTGAAGTTCATGTTCATGTTAACGTTAATATTAATGTTCACATTGAAGTTTACATTAACATTCACGTTAAAAATAACTTTGACATATACATTGATGGTCACACTTACGTTAACGCTCACGTTTATGTTGACAGTCATGTTCACATTTATTTTGACATTCATGTTGATGTTATCGTTTAGGTTGACACTGACTTCACATTGACGTTAATATTAACGTTCACATTGACATTGAGGTTCACCTTCACATTCTCATTGACATTGATGTGCACATTGACACTTACATTGATGTTGACGTTGAGGTTTACGTTGACATTGATGTTGATATTCAGATTGATATTTACTTTGATGTTCAAGTTCAAGTTTACATTGACATTAAAATTCACATTCATGTTAACGTTCACGTTCACTTTCAAGTTAATGTTTACGTTGACATTCACGTTTGAACTTACGTGCATGTTAACGTTCATGTTCACGTTCACATTGATGTTAATGTATATTTTCACATTTGCCTTGATGTAAGTGTTAATGTTCATATTGATATTCATATAGATGCTCACGTACACATTCATTTTAATATTTTACATTCACGTTGAAGTTTATGTTGATGTTGAAGTTTATGTTCATGTTAACGTTAATGTAGACTTTGACGTTCACATTCACATTGATGTTTCCATTTATGGTGATGTTTATATTGACGCTCAAGCTTACGTTTACATTCACGTGGATGTTCACATTGATGATCAATTTTATGTTTGCGTTGAAGTTCACGTTCATATTGACGTGCACATTGATGTTGACGTTGGCTTTCAAATTCATGTTCACATTGAAATTCACGTTAGTGTTGACGTTGGCGTACACATTGACCTTCAAGTTGACATTACCATTGACGTTGCGTTGACATTTATGTTTACATTCATGTCATATTTAAGGTGAATTCACGTTCATTTTGATGTTCACATTCACATTGATGTTCATATTCACGTTGACATTCACATTGAGGTTTACGTTGATGTCTACGTTAATATTGATATTGATGTTTAAGTTTAAATTGACACTTTTATGGATGTTTTCATTGATGTTAACATTGATTTTAATGTTCACGTTGATGTTGTAATTGACTTTCACGTTGATGTTCAAGTTGACGGTTATAATCATGTTGACGTTGACGTAAAATTTCATGTTCACATTGACATTCACGTTCATGTTAACGTTCGCTTTGATGTTTATGGTGATGCTCACATTGATGTTCATATTGTTGTTTACATTAAAGTTCATATTGATGTTCACGTGGATATTTATGTTCATGTTCAGGTTGACGTTGATGTTTATATTAACGTTCACGTGCACTTTCACGTTGAAATTTAAGTTGTTGTTTACATTGATGTTAACATTGACGTTCATGTTCACATCTACGTTAACATTGACTTTAACGTTAATATTCATATTTACATACACATTGACATTCACATTTATGTAAACATTCACGTTCAAGTTCACATTCATGTTTACGTTAAAATTGACGTTAGTGTTGAATGTAGCATTGACATTGATATATACATTAACGTTTATGTTGATATTGACGTTGATATTCACATTACCGTTGACGTTGACATTCATAATCACATTGATGTTGACGTTCACGTTGATGTTCGCATTTACATTGATGTTGATATTCACATTCATATTCATGTTGATGTTTACGCTCACCTTTATATTGATGATTACATTCATATTGACATTTACATTCACCTTGATGTTGATAGAAAATTCTCATTTACGTTGAGCTTCATGTTCACATTAATGTTCATGTTCACATTTAAATTGATGTTGATGTTGATGTTGACATTGATGTTGATGTTTATGTTGATGTTGACGTTGACATTGACATTGATGTGAAGTTAACATTGACGTTCACGTTCATATTGTTGTTGACATTGTTGTTGACATTTATGTTGATATTAAATTCATGTTTACGTGTTCACATTGACGTTGATGCTCACGTTCATATTGTTGTTGAAGTTGATGTTTATGTTAATGTTGATGTTGAATTCACGTTTACATGTTCACATTTACGTTGGCCTTTGTATTCACATTGTCACTGACGATAACATTGATGTTAACGTTTATGTTGACGTTTATGTTCATGCTCAGGTAAATGTTAACGTTCTCATTCATAATTTACATTGACGTTGATGTTCAAGTTTATATTTGAATTGAAGTTCACGTTTATGTTGATGTTCACTTTGAGGTTGACCTTAACGTTCACATTCAAGTTCACATTGAAATTACCGTTAGCGTTGACGGTTGCGTACATATTGATGTTCAGGTTGACATTAGTGTTGCACTTGCATTGACGTTTACATTGACGGTCATGTCACATTTAATTTGAATTAACGTTGATATTGATGTTCACATTCACATTGACGTGGACATTGAAGTTGACGTTCACATTGAGGTTTACGCTGATATTTACGTTAGTATTGATGTTGATGTTTACGTTTATGTTGACACTTTTATGGACGTTTTTATTTATGTTGACATTGATGTTAACGTTCACGTTTATGTTCAAATTGACATTCACATTGACGTTTAAGTTGACGGTCATATTCACGTTGACGTTGATGTTAACGTTGACGTTCACATTGACATTAACATTCATATTAACATTCACATTGATGTTTATATTGATGTTCACATTGACGTTCACATTGACCTTTACATTAAAGTTCACATTAATGTCCACATTGATTTTTATATTCATGTTCAGGTTGACGTTCATGTTTGCATTGACGTTCACATGCACTTTCACGCTGACGTTACATTGTTGTTTACATTGATGTTGACATTGACGTTCTTGTTTATATAGACATTTACATTAAATTTCACGTTAATATTGATGTTGATGTTTACGTTTATGTTGACACTTTTATGGACATTTTTATTGATGTTGACATTGATGTTAACGTTCACGTTTATTTTCAAATTGACATTCACATTGACGTTTAAGTTGACGGTCATCTTCACGTTGACGTTGATGTTAACTTTCACATTTACATTGACATTAACATTTATGTTAACATTCACGTTGATGTTTATGTTGATGTTCACATTGAAGTTCACATTCACCCTTACATTAAACCTCACATTAATTTCCACATTGATGTTTATATTCACGTTCAGGTTGACGTTCATGTTTGCATTGATGTTCACATGCACTTTCACGCTGACGTTACATTGTTGTTTACATTGATGTTGACATTAACGTTTGTGTTTATATAGACATTTACGTTGAATTTCACGTTAATATTGATGTTGATGTACACATTGACATTCATGTTTAAGTTAACATTCACGTTCACGTTCACATTAAAATTTTCCTTAATGTTCAGTTAGTGCTGACGTTCCCCTTGACATTGATATTTACACTAATATTTATATTTATATTGACGTTGACATTCATATTAACGTTGACATTGACATTCATGTTCACATTGAAGTTGACGTTCACGTTGACATTCACTTTGACATTCACGATGACATTCACATTTACATTAACGTTGACATTCACGTTGATGTTTATGTTGACATTTACACTAACGTATACGTTCACGTTGACTTTGACATTCACCTTGATGTTGACATGGAATTGAAATTAACGTTGAGGTTCATGTTCACATTAATGTTAACGGTTCACATTTATACTGACGTTGATGTTGATGTTGACGTTGATGTTAATGTTTATAATGAGGTTGATGTTGGTGTTGACATTTATGTTGATGTAGACGTTGATGTTCACGTTCATATTGTTATTGCTGTTGACATTGATATTTATGTTGATGTTGAATTTACGTTTACGTTTTCATATTGATGTTGATGTTCTAGATGATGTTTGGGTTGTCATTTATGTTGACGTTGATGTTAACGTTGATGTTGACATCGATGTAGTTATTGACATTGACATTGACATTGATTTTGACATTCACGTTGACATTTATATTCACATTGTTGTTGATGATAATATTGATGTTAACGTTTATGTTGACGTTCATGTTCATGATCACGTAAACGTTAAAGTTCACATTCACAATTTACGTTGACGTTGATGTTCATGTTTATATTTGCGCTGAATTTCACGTTCATGTTGATGTTGACATTAAGGTTGACGTTGACGTTCATATACATGTTTACATTTAAATTCAACTTAGTGTTGACGTTGCATAGATGTTTACATTGATGTTCACATCAAATTTACGTTGAATTCACGTTGATTTTGACGTTCACATTTATATTGACGTTCACATTATCGTTGATGTTCACATTGATGTTTACGTTTATATTTATTTTAATAATGATGTTAATGTTTATATTTATTCTAACACTTTTATGGATGTTTTTGTTTATATTGACATTGATGTTAACGTTCACGTTTAATTTCAAATTAACGTTCATATTGACGTTTTAGTTGACGATCATATTCACGTAGACGTTGACGTACACGTTCATGTTCACATTGACATTCACGTTTATGTTAACATTCACGTTGATGTTTATATTGATGTTCACATTGACGTTCACATTGACATTTACATTGATGTTCACATTGATGTTCACGTTGATGTTTATGTTCACGTTAATATTGATGTTGATGTTTACTTTGACGTTCATGTGAACTTTCAAGTTGAAGTTTACGTTGTTGTTTATATTGATGTTAACATTGACGTTCACGTTCACATTGACGTTCACGTTGAATTTCACGTAAATACTAATGTTGGCGTACTCATTGACATTCACTTAAGTTCACATCTATGTTCATGTTCACATTCACATTTACATTAACGTTCATATTGATATTTACGTTGATATTCATATTAAGGTTGATGATCACATTCATGTCCACATTAACGTTTACGTTCACATTGATGTACACGTTAACGTTTACTTTCACGTTCACGTTGATATTCACTTTTACATTGACGTTGACATTCACCTTTCATGTTCATATTAACGTTTACGATGATGTTTATGTTCACGTTGACATTGACATTCTCCTTGATGTTGACGTAAAATTCATATTACAATGAGTTTCACGTTCATATTAATGTTCATGGTTCATATTTATATTGTCGTTTATATTAATATTGACATTCATATTGATATTTACGTTTAAATTGACGTTGACGTTGACATTGATGTTGACGTTCACGTTCATATTGTTGTTGACGTTGACGCTGATACTGAATTCATATTTATGTGTTCACATTGACGTTGATGTTGTAGTGTTGACGTCGATGTTAATGTTGACGTTGACGTCGATGTAGATGTATACATTAACATTGAAATTGATATTAATATTCACGTTGACATTTGTATTCACATTGTCGTTGATGATAACATTGATGTTAACGTTTATGTTGACATTCATGTTCATGCTCACATAAACGTTAACGTTCACAATCACAATTTACGTTAACACTTGCATTCACGTTGATGTTTAACTTTATGTTTACGTTGAAGTTCACGTTCATGTTGACGTTCATATACTTTTACATTGACGCCCACATCATATTTACATTCAATTCATGTTGATATTGACGTTCACATTCAAATTGACGTTGACATTCACATTGAGCTTTACGTCAATGTTTACGTTAATATTGATGTTGATGTTTACATTTACCTTGACACTTTTATTGACGTTTTCATTGATGTTGATATTGATGTTAATATTCAAGATGATGTTCAAATTGACGTTTACGTTGATGTTCAATTTGATGGTCATATTCACGTTAACATTGACAGAAACCTTCACATTCACATCTACATTCACGTTCATGTTAGCCTTCACATTGATGTTTACGTTGATGTTCACATTGACATTTACGTTAAAGATCACATTAGCGTTCACGTTGATGTTAATGTTCACGTTTAGGTTGATGTTGATGTTTACGTTGACATTCACATGCACTGTCACATTGACCTTTACGTTGTTGTTTACATTGATGTTTACATTGATATGCACGTTCACATTGACGTTCACGTTGACTTTCATGTTAATGTTGATGTTGACATAAACATTGACGTTCACGTTTAATTTAACATTCATGTTAACGTTCGCATTCACATTTACGTTAGTGTTGACGTCAATGTTGATGTTTACATTTACATTGACATTTACATTAGCGTTGATATTAATATTAACGTTGACGTTCACATTACTATTGACGTTGACATTCATGTTCATATTGACATTGGTGTTCACGTTGACGTTCACTTCGACGTCACGTTGACATTCACATTCAAATTGACGTTGACATTCACGTTCATGTTCATGTTCACATTTACGCTGATGTTTATATTAACGTTTATGTTCATATTGATGTTGACATTTACCTTGATTTTGACGTAGAATTCACATTTATATTGAGGTTCATGCTCACGTTAATATTCACATTCACATTTATATTAACGTTCTTATTGATATTGACATTGACGTTGAAGTTGACATTGATGTTGACATTGATGTTGACGTTCACGTTCACGTTCATGTTGTTGTTGACATTGATTTTGATGTTGATGTTGATGTTGAATTCACGTTAACGTGTTCACATTGACGTTGTTGTTCAAGATGATGTTTGCATTGACATTTATGTTGACGTTGATGTTAATGTTGACGTTGAAGTTGATGTATATATTGACGTCGATGTAGATGTTGATGTAGACATTGACATTGATATTGACATTCATGTTGACGTTTGTGTTCACATTGTCTTTGATGATAACATTGATGTTAACGTTTATATTGACGTTTATGTTCATTCTCACGTAAATGTTAACGTTTACATTCCCAATTTACGTTTACATTGACTTCAACATTGACATCCACTTTGAAGTTCAAATTGACGTTCAAGTTGACAATCATATGCACGTTGACGTTGACATGTACATTCACATTAACATTCACATTTAAGTTGATGTTCACGTTAACATTCACTCTACATTTACATTGATGTCCACATTGAATTTTAAATTAAAGTTCACATTTGACGTTGACGTTGAATTCATGCTTATGTTGACGTTCACGTTAATGTTGATGTTTATGTTGACGTTCACATTGATATTGATGTTCACGTTGACGTTCACATTCACGTTAAGGTTTAAGTTGACATTTACGTTAATGTTGATGTTGACATTTACGTTTACATTGATACTTATATGGACATTGATGTAGAATTTTAGGTATACATTGACATTGACCTTAACTTTTATGTTTAAGTTCACGTTGACATTGATATTGACGATTACCTTCACGTTCATGTTCATGTTGATGTGTACATTGACGTTGATGTCCTTGTGCATGTTGATATTCACATTTACGTTGACATTTACATTGAGTTGATGTTCAAATTCACGTTGATATTTATGTTAATGTTTATGTTGACATTCAAGATGACATTTATGTTGATGTTCACGTTCACATTGACGTTCACATCGAAGTTTAGGTTAATGTTCACATGAACGTTGACGTTAACATTGACATTCACGTTCACGTTAATATTTATGTTTACATTCATGATGATGTTCACGTTGACGTTGACATTAATATTGATATTGATGTTCACATTAATGTTGACATTGACATTAGATTCAAAGATGACATTTACGTTGACGTTCACATTGACTTTACATTTATGTTCAAATTCACATTGACGTTCAAATTTACATTCACGTCCATGTTGAAATTCAAGTTCATATTAACGTTAATATTGCCGTTCACGTTGACGTTCATATTAACGTTGACATTTATTTTGACATTTACATTGACATAGACGTTGATGTTCATGTTTCTATTGACATTGACGTTTACGTTGATGTTAACATAGATTTTGAAGTTGACGTTGACATTTATGTGTACGTTCATATTTATATGAATGTTGACGTTCATGTTTACGTTGATATTTAAATTTATGTTTACATTCATGTTTAGCTTGACGATGATGTTGATGTTTAAGTTTACGTTCATGTTGAAATTGACGTGGATGTTGACATGGACATTTATATTCACAGTGACATTTACGTTGTCGTCGATATTAACACAGATATTGACGTTAACGTTCAAGTTGACATTCATGTTGATGTTAAATTTGACATTTACATTGATATTCAAGTTTATGTTCACCTTGATGTTGACGTGGAATTCACGTTTTTTTTAGGTTCACGTTCATGTTGATGTTCATGTTCATGTTCACATTTATGTTGACATTGATATTGACGTTGACATAAATATTGACTTTGACATTTAATTTGATGTTAAAATTCATGTTCATTTTCATATTGACGTTCATGTTCACGTTCTCGTTTTAATTCACGTTGACGTCGACGTCGACGTAGATGTTGAAGTTTAAATTTATGTTAACGTTGACATAGTCATTAACTTTTATTTTCACATTGTCATTGATGATAACTTTGATGTTAATGTTTATATTAACGTTCACGTTCACGCGCACGTTTAGGTTAGCATTCATATTCACAATTGACATTGATGTTGACGTTCACGTTCACGTTGACATCAACGTTGCTCTTCAGATTGATGTTCAAATTGACGTTCATGTTTACGTTGATGTTGACATTCACCTTGAAATTCATTATAACATTCACGTTCACATTTCCGTTTTCATTGACGTTGACGTTCACATTGACATTGATGTTGACGTTGACGTTGACACTAATGTTCATATTTACGTTGACGTTCACATTCACGTTCAAAATTACCGTTGATGTTCATAATGATGTGGACATTCACGTTAATGTTGACATTGATGTTCACTCTAACGTTGATGTTCATGTAAACATTGACGTTCACGTTAATTTTAGCATTAACGTTCACGTTGTAGTTTATATTGATGTTGACATTCACATTCATGTTCAAGTTTACATTGTCATTCATGTTAATGTTTTTGTTGACGTTGACATTAATGTTCATATTTATGTTGACGTGGACGTTTACGTTCACATTCACATTGATGTTGACGTTTATGTTCACATTAACATTCTTATTGAGTCACATTGATGTTGATGTTGACATTAATGTTTATGTTGACGTTCTGGTTCACATTGACGTTGACATTGATGTTGACGTTCATGTTTAGGTTCACGTTAACGTCGACATTCCGTGGAAATACACGTTCACATTCATGTTCATATCAATGCTGACATTTAAATTGACCTCTACACTGAGGTTTATGTTGACGTTCACGCTGACGTTTATGGTCACATCACGTTGACGTTAACATTAAAGTTGACGTTCACATAGTCATTCATATTGTTGTTGAAGATGACATTCATGTTCATGTTGACATTCAAATTAACCTAAACATTGAAATTCACATTGACGTTGACGTTAATGTTCATGTTGACATTGACGTTGACATTGACATTGACGTTCATGTAAAAATTGATGTTGACGTACTCATTGACGTTCATATTTATGTTAACATTCACATTTACTTTGACGTTCATGTTGATATTTACACATACATTCACTTTGACATTGATGTTGATGTTCATGTTCACATTGACGTTGATGTCGACGTAGATGTTGATGTTGACGTGGACGTTGACATATACAGGTGATAACGTTCAAATATACTTATTGAAAAGAAATATAAACGATTATATGCAATATATTTGCCCAACTATATGTGGTGGTCGATCCCAAAGAGAATATTGAACAATATTATCAATAGAAAATATTTAAGTTGATAGTCGTTATATAAAAAGGGAGGATTCTAAATTGAAATAAAAATAAAAATAAAAAAAAGCTTTAGACTAAGTATTTTTTATATCCAAATTAATAAACATAACTAGGAATATGTTCCCCATAATCTCATAACGCGGTAATCCTAGTAATAGCAATTCTTCTCTAGTGTTATGCATACAAAGTAATAAGATATGTATATCTAAATCCTTGGTCCGGCATCTTGAGAATTTCACCCTGTACCTTGGTCCGTATACGTATGTATAATTTACTAAACTTGACTTTTATCTCATATTAAGCATCGTATTCAATGTATGATTAAGTTACTACTTTACACTATTTGAAACTAGCTTATAACATAGTATATACTAAATATAGGTTTATAATTCTTTTCTTATGAAGTACCTTCTTTGTCCAACAAGCAGCAACAACGCAAGTTCTAACGTTTGCAACCGTTAAAAAGACTTTTAAGAGAAAGAATTATCAATACATGCAATAACCTATTTTAGAATTGCTTAGTTACTATTCATACTTTGTTAATCGATCATGGTTCCTACAAACCTAGTTTTTAAGCTTAGCTACTCTTTATCGCAAAAACACAATCGAAATTTATTAAAATAAATACGTTTGTGTTAGTCATAAAAAGTAAAGAAACATAGATAAACTATATTTTTATTAATCATGAATACAAATAAACAATAAAGGAGAAGAAAGAATAACCACAGTTCGCCCGCCTCCACAACGGATCTTACAAAGCTCCGAAGCTAGAAGAAAATTTATATTATGTCTTTTAACTTGTTACTTGGCTTCCCCAAAAAATAAATTCTACGTCTTATTTATAGATATAGAAAACCCTAAATAAAATCATTGAGTTCAAACAAATTAGGAGATCAAAACCCGAATGGAATTGAATAACATAAATTATTTGTTGTTACTGTTGCTACGCCGCTTTTAAATTAAGTGACCTTTAAGAAGCTGACACGTGGAAGCTGCAAATAGCCTGAGAATTGAAATTCTCCATTTGAGCCGCAATTTTCATATATATATATATATATATATATATATATATATAGATAGATATATATATATATATATATATAAGATATATAGATATATATATTATAATATATTATATATATATATATATATTATTTTATTCAATGAAATCCATTAAGCTTTCTGCTTGATTTTCTTCTTCAACCTTCCATCTTTAATTGGTTTTATGTCCAAACATTTTTTTTACCAAATTAATTCTGCAAATAGAATACACAATTTAGCATAATCTATTAAATTTATGCTCGAAACGAATAAATATAAATTATAAATGTGAAGTCAGTAATGATAAAAAATGTGTATTTTGGCCTTACATCAACACCCACACTTAAACTTCTATTCTTCCTCGAGCAAGCATTAAAGCTTATCTAAAAAATCATACTAGCAATGTTATCACTTTGATTAATAGAAATAAATTAGGCCATATGCCCATGTTAAATTAATAAGCAGACTTCTCAATCTTTATGTAAGAAATTTAAGTAAACAACAACTTTCTAACCCCCTAACTTGAAGGACTTTGAACTCATAAGATTTATGTTTATTCACCTACTCTCATCAAAGAAAGATAATATCATCACCTATCTATCATGAAACAAGTGCCCTCACAAAAAGAAATAGTCCACGCAATCAATTCAAAAGATTTATTATAAATAAAGCACTTCATATCAACAACAACTCTCACACTCACAAAAAAAATTCACATATATGCACAAAGAACCATATGCTTGCCCATTATGTACATCTCCACTAATTAAGCATGCTTGAGTAGAATCAAACTGGACTTTAATGGGTTGTAATGTTGGCTAAGGGACGGGTATAAAAAAAATATATTATAGTTAATTCAACTTCCTTCATCACTTTGAAATTTTTAGAATTCATCACCCATATTTTTTTCTCTTTATTTTCAGCCCTCGCTTAAACAATTATTTCACATGAAATTCTCATCATCACAAGAATGTTTAAGTAACTATTCTCTTTTATTTTGTTTTTTTTATTTTACTTCATAATAGCCACCCTAGACTTACATATTTTATATAAGTTAAGGTGCACGATGTCTTTGGAGGGAACAGGGCCATCATCAAAGTAATTTTATTTTTATGTCACATTCCAATTCTATATATATTTTTTATATTCTTTCAAAGAGGGGTTTTATGAAATTTTTAACCACCATTGATTACCATTTAACTCATCCATCCCTTTTTCTAAGAATTGATAATTAAAATAAGTCTATGCTATGATGCAAACGAAACAAGGTGAAAAAGCTAGGGATTCAACAAACATAGTCATGGGAAAAATATGGTACCAATAAAAGACTACAAGCTCAAAAGGGGTAACTAGTGCTAAAATATCTGAAAGGCTAAATTTATAAGATTGATCAAAGAAATCCTATTATCATCTCCTAAACAATACAAGACTTTTTTATTTCGCTTCATGTCACGACCCAAAATCGAGCCACGAGTGGCACCCACACTTATCCTACTATGTGAGCGAACCAACCAATCTAAACCCCAACATTTCAATACAATATCAACAAAAGTAATGCGGAAGACTTAAACTCATTAATGAAAATCAATTCAATAACTTCTAAAAAAACTCAACATCTATTATTCCCCAAAATCTGGAAGTCATCATCACAAGAACATCTATCCTCAAATTACTAAACTAAGAGTATTCTAAGAAGCTAAATAAATAAAAAGCTAGTCCATGCCGGAAGTTCAAGGCATCAAGACTTGAAGAAGATTGTCCAGTCCAAGCTAGAAGCATTAGCTCACCCTGAAATCCGGTGTAGTGAAGAATGGCTAGAGTTGCGGTTGAGTTGAAGACGACGGCACGTTTGCTGCACTCCACAAATAACAAAAAAAGAAAACATAAAAGTAGGGGTCAGTACAAAACACGGGTACTGAGTAAATATCATCGGCCAACTCAAAATAGAAGACAATATATATCAAGTAATATCATAAAATCAACTATAATACTCAACGTGTAGCAACAACAAGTACTATATCATTAACAAATACCGTCAAGTTCACAATGAGGACTCAAGCCTCGATACCATACTCTCATGGGAATTAGATTCATTAGATTGAATTCATTAAACATATTTCAAGATTCATTATCTTTATTCCCTCGTGTTGGTACGTGACACTCCGCTCCATATACTATCTTGGTCGGAACGTGAACACTCCGATCCTCATATACTATCCTGGTACCGGAACGTGGCACCCGATCCATATACATCCTGGTGTCGGAACGTGACACTCCGATCCTCATTCTATCCTGGTACCGGAACGTGGCACCCGATCCATATACTATCCTGGTGTCGGAACTTGACACTCCGATCCTCATTCTATCCTGGTACCGGAACATGGCACCCGATCCTCTATTTCTATCCTGGTACCAGAACGTGGCACCCGATCCCCTAATCTCACCACTTTCGTTCATCAAGCCTTCTTTTATACCAAGGCATCATCATTACCAAAGTAGATTAGGGTTTTTTTTCAAGATTTCGGATTCAATAGCTTCATCATGCTTATTTATTAACAATTTCATAATCATATTCATGCAAGCATACAATTAAGCATATAGAAGGGTTTACAATACTACTAACACATAGCATTCGCTATTAAGAGTTTACTACGAATAGTGTGAAATAATCCATAACCTACCTCCACCGAAGACTAGTGATCAAGCAAGAATTTTCCCAAAGCCTTGTGTTTTCCTCTTCGTTTCTCCTCTCTCGTTCAATCCTCTCTCAATTCGTTTCTCTTTCCCTCTCTTTGTTCTTTCTATTTTCTTTATTCCACCCTCTTTCTTTTACCCTAATGAACATATACTTAGGTTTAAAAGATGGCAATAATAACAAACTAATTAACTTAAGGTTACCTCTTTTAACCCCCAAGTAATTAAACTTATAATCCTTAACCCTCTAACTTTATAATTAAAGTAGGAATAGTCCATAACGACCCTTAAAACGTGTAAAGAAATCCGACCCAGACTGGGATTACGCAACCTGCGACGGCCCGTCGTGCCTGCGACGGTCCGTCCTGCAGGTCGTCGCAAGGGTCACAGACTCAATTTCCACTGAAGAATCTGTGACGGTCCGTCCTGCCATTCCGTCACGAAGTTCAGAGAGTCGATTTTCAGTACCCAATTTCAGAATTTCTAAGTGTTTTGAAACGAGACCCTGCGACGGTCCGTCGTGGGGTCCGTCGTTTCATCCAATTTTCCAGAAATAAAATCTGCTGCTCAAAACGACTAAACAGGTCGTTACACTTCAATAACATGCAGGGCAAGTTCTAGATTAAGATGCAAAATACGTAATAAAAAAAATCTTACCGCACCTGGCACAACTATCAATAAAGATGGATAAATTCTACTTCTGACACAGACAGGATCATAAACAAGTAAAAAATAAATAAGCTATATACAAATTCACAACCATGTGCCTAGATGTCAAAAGGTTTTGCTAGTTCACTAGTAACAGAACATTCACAAGAAAATATTACTTAAATTTAGGCCCAAATAGTAAGTTTCATATAAATCAAAAGGGTCTTTTCTTTTCTCTCCAAAATTAAAAAAATTCCCTAAATAAATAAATAAAAGACACTCGATTCATAAGGGACTATACTCATGAAAAGAACTTTAAACAAAAGATAAGGAACCCATCCTAAAAAAAGACTCAATAAAAATAGTAAAAAATAGGAATTCATTCCTCCACTAGACACTTAAAAGATGCTATATGCCCAAAATAAATAAATAAAAGACACTCGTTTCAAAAGGGACTATCCTAAAAAAAAGAACCGAAAAAAAGCCAAGGAACCAATCCTAAAATAAAAAGACAAAATAAGACAGTAAAAAGTAGGAATTCATTCCACCACCCCCCACTTAAAAAGATGCTATGTACCCAATTCATTAAATATAATATAAAACAAGGGTTAGAAAAACTCTTTGAGGCCTTTAAGCCTAGCTAGTACCACGTTCTAATAATTTATATCAAGGGTCATCACCCCACACTTAAGCTCAAACATGCTCTTTTTTTTGGTTTGGTAGTCAGACTTCCCCTTATCTGCAAAATAAAGATTAAAAAAAGTGATACTAATAAAAAAAAATATTAAAACAAATCCTAAGAAACAGAAAGTAAAAAAAAACTAAAAGTTAAATTAAACAGTAAAGACAATTTGTATGCCATATTCCCCGGCAGCGGCACCATTATTTGATAACATTCAAATATACTTCTTGAAGAGAAATATAAATGATCGTATGCAATATATTTACCCAACTGTGAGTCGGGGTCTATCCACAAAGAATATGAAAAAATATTATTAACTGATAATCATTATATAAAAATTGTGGATTTTAATTTGAAATAAAAAGAAAATAAATAAAATGTAACGAGTTGGATTCTGGAATCCAGATCGCAACTAGCGTCGTTGACCTCTCAAAGGTCGCAGACAAGCCTAATCGTGCATTCATCACATTCATCTAGTTAAAATTGCAAAAAATTAAAAACATTTTATATGTATGAAGTAAACGTAGAAATCATATAATTATTAACTAGATACATCATATACTAACCTCAAAATAAGAGAACAACCGTCTAACAAAAAGAATCAATTCGAAACTAAAGATGAATATATCATAAATAGTTTGCCAAACACGTCCTTATTACAAAGCTTCAACATGAAGGTGCAAAACAAATGCTAGGGACAACATCCTCTAGATATGTATAAAACTAAGGCTATACTAAATCTATAGCATCCTCAAAATCATCAGGACCTACCAAATGGTTTTGAGAAACGTTGAAGTCCAAACCGCTGCAACTGTCGTCAACCTTTCCTTAGACCTGCACCTATAAAAATAGTAAATAGTAGGGGGTTAGTACACCACTTGTACTAAGTATGGGTGTATTCGCACATACTCATAAAGATATGCATGATCAATTAAAGCTCTTCCTATACGACATGCTATTTCTGGAAAGTCTAGTCACTAGACTTTCTTAATTCACTGGTTGTCAATAGTGGTATGAATATGATGTATTTTAATTCATTCCAAGCACACAAATAATTTCTATTTGATTACAATATATTAGTATCGTCAACATAATTTTAGAACCACTCGGTTAAAGATTTGAGATTATGATCCTCTTAGGCCTAGATATCCTCTTTGTACATTTAGATTATTTTACAGTCTTTTTCTTTTTGTTTTTCTGTAGTTGAATAACTCCTTTGTTCCTATGGTTTAATTACAAGTTAAATTGTTTATTGTAGTTCCATACCCACCATGACTCAAGTAAGTAATTTAAGAGACTAAAGAAATGACTTAACTACAATTTGGGGCATGAATATATTCATAAGCCAATCTTTATTGGCTAAATACATTAGTGAATCATTTTGGATAAGCATATTTAAAATCATTATTGTCTTTGAAATTTTCCTAATAAAAGAAGACATTATAAGCCAATTTTGTTTGTCTTTGTTCATTTTCATGGCATGAAGATTCATTATTTGTTATACCCTTTATTCATTGTAAACTTCATTGGACATGCTTTAATTATTCTTATAGCAAGTCATTTATTACACTATATATTTATTACATTTCATAAGCCATTCTCTATTGATCATTCCACTAATTTCACTACTTACATGTTAGGGAAGTTATGGGTATTTATTTAACGTTTTCATGTTTTATATATTATGCATTACATATCTAGATCGCAACCAGCGTCGTTGACCTTTGAGAAGTCGCAGAGAAGCCTCATCTTGCATTCATCACATTCATCTACTTAAATTTGAAGAAAATAAAAAATGTTTTATATGTATGAAGTATATATAGATTTAAGGTATTTATTAACTAGATACATCATATACTAAGATCAACGTAACAGAACAATTATCTAACATGAAGAATCAATTTGAAACTGAACATGAATATATCATAAATAGTTTGCCAAACACGGACTTATTACAAAGCTTAAAAATGACGGTGAGAAAAAAATGCTAGGGACAACATCCACTATCTATGTATAAACCTAACGCTAGACGAAATCTGTAGCATCCTCGAAATCATGAGGACGTACCAAATGGTTTGGAGAAACACTCAACTCCAAACCGCTGCAAGTGTCATCAACCTATCCTCTAACCTGCACCTATAAAATTAGTAAATAATAGGGGGTTAGTACACCATTTGTACTAAGTATTGGTTTATGAACACAGATATACAAAGATATGCATGATCAATTAAAGCTCTTCCTAAATGACATGCTATTTTTGGGAAGTCTAGTCAATAGACTTTCTTAATTCATTGGTTGTGAATTATAGTATGAATATGTTGTATTCAAATGCATTCAAAGAACACAACTAAATTTCTATATGATTACAATGATTTAGTATCATCAACATAATTTTAGAATAAGTCGTGTGAAGATTTGAGATTTTGATCCTCTTAGGCTGAGAGCTTCACTTTGTACACTTAGATTATATTTCACTCTTTTTCTTCTTGTTGTTGTGTAGTTCATTAACTTCTTTGCTCCTATGTTTACTTACAAGTGCAATGATTTATTGTTGTTGTCCATACCCACAATTAATAAAGTTAGTAATTTAAGAGAATAAGAAAATAACTTAACTACAATTTGAGGCATGAGTATATTTATAAGCCAATCTTTATTGGCTAAATACATTAGTTAATAATTTTGGATAAGCATATTTGAAATAATTATTGTCTTTGATATTTTCCTAATAAAGGAAGCCACTATAAGAAAATTTTATTTGGCTTTGTTCATTTTCATGACATGAATATTCATTATTAGCTATACCGTTTACTTATTGTAAACTTCATTGGACATGCTTTGATTATTATTATAGCATGTCATTCATTGTACTATATATTTATTACATTTCATAAGCCATTCGCTATTGATTATTCCATTGATTTCATTACTTACACGTTAGGGAAGTTATGGGTTATTTATTTAAAATTTTCAAGTTTTATATATTATATATTTCATATCTATGAGACCTTAGAATTTTGGATGTTGCATTAAGACATCTCAAGTGAGGGCCCAACATATGAGTCCTCAACCCGAGAGACTTCCTTATAAAACACAGATTCTGCTACATACGTTCATTCGTACTTCACATAATTCATTTCATTCATTCGTAACCGGATGTAAACACCAGCTATACCTAGTATAAAGTTTAAGACTCTCATCGGGTTCATGAAGTGAAATTACCAAGAATGACCTATTGTCATTACTTGAATCAGAATCACCTCCTGATTGTCTTGCACAAACACCATAGGTATTGTTCATTGCTTATCTTTCATACTTTGAGGAACTCCAACCTTAACCAACATAGATCATATGAGCATAATGAAATCTAGTGTCTATACCACACCGAAAAAGGTGGAATCACCGCCTAAGTGACCCAAAATAGGCTAGCGTACATGGGAATTGAACCCCGCCAGATCCCTATATTGGTAGTATAGGTTCGAAGACTATCAGATATATGGAGACCCATACTCGGCATACTGGACAGTCTCATCTCATGAGAGTTACGTAAACCTTCGCCGTTCTTGAAAGAAGGCATCATCGCTCAAAGCTAGCCTATCGGCGCTCAGTATAAAATTCTATTTCATTCAACTCGAACGTCATGGAAGCTAGTTTCTAGTATGAGGACATTGTATCTCAATAGATGAATTCTCATCTCATCATTAGTATTAGGTATACATAAGTCTCAATACTTTCATTAGAGTGTACATAGAGACTCGTCTCTTCATTAGCTTACCCTCTCATAGGTGAGTACATTTTGGTACATTTACTTAGGCTTATTTGAGATTGCTCTCATCTTTAACATTAGCCTCTTATCATATGTTCACCACATTCATTAGCATTAGAACATTTGCTTTTCATAATTACTCATCCCTTTTACGTGAATGTTCATTTCAACATATGCCAATGCACTTGGCTATTTAGTTTGTTTTACACCTTGCTTAACCCTTGTAGCTTTTCATCATTTAGTTATATACATCTTAGTTACTCATCCCTTTTTACGTGAAATGTTCATTTCATCATCTTTTAGTGTTGATTCAAGCATTATGGAGGCTTGCTTCTACATTTAGATTTACTTACTCTATTGATTACTGTTCATCCTTACTTTATGTTGATTAAATGTGAATTGTTCATTCATATTATCCTTAATTTACATTGATTAATGTGAATTTTCCCTAAGTATCATCCTTAGGTGTTAACGAGACTAATTTCACCCATTTTAACACTTTCATTCGTGACCATTCTTTTAACAAATTACCCTTGGTGTAAGTGAGACTTGTCTCACTTCCTTTAACACCCAATTATGGTAAATTAATTTAGAAACCTTTAATGATGTTATAACTCATGTTGCTTACTTACTTTAGTGTAGTAGCTTCATATCACCGTTTATGGACGATGAACACTTCATTCAATGAGTTTCATGTGTTCATAGTTCATCCTTGTGGAGCATGTTGGAAGTTGTTCCAATGAATGTCATTGCCTTGGTTATGGAAAAATTGATATGACTTTAGATGTTCTTAATATATATTTGATACTCTTACCACACAAGAATTTGCATACGATTAGTATTGGCTCAAGATTTGGAATGTTAGACAAGAAAATTCATTTTTTTTCCATAAGGCAATTTTTACGTATGTTCATATTTAATTTTCCATATGTATGAAACCTTAGACAATCATTTAATCATTTACCTAATTTCCTAGCCATTATCATATATTCATTTTGAATAAATAGAGTTAGCCAACTTTATTGGAACCAGATAGACAATTTATTAAATATATGATTTCATGGATGTCTTTGCGCTAATTCTTAGTTTATGGATTTTAGTGTAACGTTTTAAGAACATATTGGAAGACTTTATATTAAATTTGATGGATTTATATCTTCATAATATCACAACAATATAAAATCAACATTCAGCCAAAAACACATTTCACTTAACACATTACGGACTTAACTTATCGTATTATCGATCCTTAATTATCATGATAAGATTTACTTTGCGCGATAAAAAGTTCATAAGTTCATTTGATACTCATCATTTAATAACAATACATGTTAAGAAAATCCAGCACGACGTACCAACAACATGATCTCTAACCTATTCAACATTTAAATCGAAAAGGATACTAAGGAGGGGAAGTTCAATGAGAACAACCCGAACAACCCTAGTTTTCAAGATCTTGTGAATAGCTCTAAGTAAAACACTCTTAGGGAAGAATTCCAGGATAAAAACCCATACCTTAAGTAGAACATAATCTAATAAGACAACCTTGAACGAAAACTTTGAGAAACCTTGAAATCATCTAGGAAAATCAATGGAATTTTCTGTTTTCCTTTCCCTCTTTTGCTTACTGTTTTGCGTCCTTTTTTTTTGAGTTTTAACGTGATTTTTAGGTTTAAGAACTTATATTGAATTATACAACATAGTTTTAATAACTTAGTTTAATTAACTAATTAACCAATTACCAAACCGCCCCTCCTATGTTGACTAAACATCTGAGAACATAACACTTTGTCAAATCTTGAAATTGGTATTGATTAGGGTTTTTGTAGACATTTTGACTTTATATTAATAAATTAAAATTTTAATTCAATTAATTTAGGTATATAGGATAAGTACTAAAGTACCCTCAAGTCATTAAAACAAAAATTAATCCTTTTGGACCATCCTAGGTTAAGTACTTGGATGTTTCTTGAGTTGTACTAGGTTAGTGAATTAATTTAGTTTTGATCATTTAAACTAATTAATTAAATTGCTATTTTACTTTATTAGGTGAGCTATGGTAATATCTAAAGTACCCTTAAGTCTTTAGGACCATAACTAATCCTTTGAACCATACTAGGTTAGGTACTAGGTTTTCTTTTTTTTAACCAAATCTAGAAGTTTCTTTGTCATTTCGGGTTTTCCCCTATAAATTAATTAATTCAGTTGCTAAATTAATTAATTAAGTAGCCTAGGATAATTATTAAAGTATAACTAAGTTTTTAGGACAATAACTAACCTTTTGGACCATCCTAGATTAGGTACTATGTTGTCTCTAGTACTAGGTTAGTCTCAACCTGGTTTTGGTTATAGGTTGTCGGGTTCACTAATGTGTCCAATTTTTATAGTCCTAGGGTATTTAGTTATTTAGGGCAGTAGGTTATAGTCTATAATTAGTTACGACGTTAGGACGCACATGGAGGAGTACCATGTCAACGTTTCCCCCCCCCCTCCTAACTACCCTAACCGAATTCGGTTAGGGTGGTCCCCTCCTTGGCCACTTCTTCACATGTCTTGCACATGTGCTTGCACATGGGTTGGTTATACTTCACTAACTAACTATTGTTTATGTTTCATTTGGGAATGTTTACTTATTTTTCCAAGGACCCTCACTATGTACTTGGGCAATGCTTAATTTATATGATTATTTTAAATGATCATGTGCAATGGTACTAGGCTTGACACTTGGCTGCCTAGTACTTGATGTTGGTATAGTTACAAAATATTTTTATTAGTTTTGGGTCTTCTTTGAAGGTACAATTCTTAACAAGATTGGAATATATTTTGCTTATTTGGGTATATATAGAAATCGGCTAACACCGCTTAACAAATTTTCTATACTATGCCCAATATTTCTCGATATTGGCCATTGGGATGCCTATTACTTGATGTGGTTATGTATGAAGGATATAGTTACCTTAACTACTTCTGTACACATAGAAGTTGGCTAACACCCTTTTGCCAATATTCTTTAATATGCTAAATATTTCTAAATATTGGGCATTGGGATGCTTATGTACCTCAATAGGCATTTTAACGGACTTACTGGGCTCTTCACTAGACGGGTATATTTTTTGGAATGTTACGTAAAGATATCTTTGATCTAAGTATTTATTTATATTCAAATTAATAAAAATAACTAGGAATATGTTCCTCATAATCTCATAACCCAGTAATCCTAGTAATATCAATTCTTCTCTAGTGTTATGCATGCAAAGCAAAAAGTTATGTATATCTAAATATTGGTCTTACATCTAGCGAATTTTCACCCTATACCTTGGTCCGACTACGTATGTATAATTTACTAAACTTCACCTTTAGCTCATATTAAGGATCATTTAGTTTATAGCTAAGTTAATACATCGTACCAATTGAAACTAGCATATTAGATAGTATATACTAAATCTACGTTGATCATTATTTTCTCATTATCTACCTCCTTGGTCCTGCAAGTAGCAACAAGGCATGTTTTAACATTGGCAACCATTAAGCGAAAAAATTTTCAATACATGCTATAACCTATTTGAGAATTCCTTTATTACTTCTCATTGTTAATCGCTCATGGTTTTCACAAACCTAGTTTTTAAGCTTAGCTACTCATTATCGCAAAAACACAATAAAAATATTTATAAAATAAATAAATTTGTGTTTATCATAAAAAGATAAGAACAATAGCTAAACTATATTTCTATTAATCACGAATACAAATAAAAAAAAGGAGAATAAAGAACAAACGACAATATTCCAGCCACCGCGGCGGCTCTTATAAAGCTTCAAAGCTAGAAGAGAATTTATATTATGTCTTGTATCTTGTTTCTTTGCTTCCCCAAATAATAATTTCTATGTCTTATTTATAAATTTAGAAAACCCTAAATAAAATAATTTAGTTCAAACAAATTAGGAAATCAAAACCCGAAAATTGAATCCGTATATTATTTGTTGTTACTGTTGCTGCACCACCTCTAAAATTAAGTGACCTTTATAAAGCAAACACGTGGAACCTGAAAATAGCATGAGAATTGATGTTCTCAATTTGAGTCGCAATTATATATATATATATATAATATATATATATATATATATATATATATATATATATATATATATATATATATATATAGATATATATATATATATATATATATGTATTAGTTTATTCAATTTAATCCATTAACTACGTGCTTAATTTCCTTTTTCAACCTTCCATCTTTTATTCATTTCATCAACAAACTTCTTCATTTTTTCACAAACTTAATTCTACAAACACAATACCCAATTTAGCACAATCCATAAAGTTTATGCTCAAAACGAACAAATATAAATAATAAATATGTGGAAAATAAAGATAAATAATGTGTATTTTGGCCTCAAATCTACAAGGACGTTCATGTTTATGAGTATGTTGATGTTCACACTGACGTGATGTTCACATTGATGTTGATGTTCACATTGACATTGACGTTTATGTTAATATTTATGTTGACATTCAAGATGACGTTTACTTTGACGTTCACGTTCACATTGACATTCACATTGATGTTGAGGTTAATGTTCACATTCACGTAGACTTTAACATTGACGTTCATGTTGATGTTTATATTTACATTCATGATGATGCTAACATTGGCATTGAGGTTGGCATTGACGTTGATGTTAACGTTTATATTGTTATTGACATTTATGCTCATGTTTATATTTACATTTACGTTAATGTTTACTTTGACATTCATATTCATGTTGATGTTGACGTTGATGTTCATATTAACGTTCAAGTTTATATTAACATTGAATTTCACGTTCACGTTCATGTTAACGTTAATGTTGTGTTCAGGTTGACATTTACATTAACGTTCACGTTAAGGTTGACATTGACTTACACATTGACGTTCACATTTACGTTAACTCTCACGTTCATGTTCACATTTGCGTTGAAGTTTATGTTGTTGTATCGTTCATCTTGACACTGAAATTCACATTTACATTTACTTTGACATTGACGTTCAGGTTCGCGTTCATATTGATGTTGATATTCACGTTGACGCATACATTAATGTGGCCAATGATGTTGATGTTGTCACACCCGGATTCTGAAATGCGAATGTGACAGGCGTCGTTAACCTCTCAGAGGTCGCAAACCAGCCTCTTCTTAGCTTTCATTATAATCATACAGTTCAATTTCTAGAAAATTTAAAACATTTTAATACCTATTGAAGTGTACATAGACTTCATATAATACTGCATAAGGGTGATATTCTAATGAGCTCAAACTAAGAAACTATCTATCAATAGATTAAACAAATGAAATGATGGATCATAATAATAATAATAATAATAATAATAATAATAATAATAATAATAATAATAATAATAATAATAATAATAATAATAATATTTTGCCAATCGGCCTTATTACAAATACTTGAACAAATGTTTCAAATGAAACGCTAGGGACAACAGCCACTAACTACATCCAATGTACTAAGATAGAATAATAAATGTAGCATCCTTGAACTCAAGAGGCCCTACCAAAGTGTGGAGATCGCTAATCGAAACTGCATTGTCGAATCTTCAATCTTCTCTAGAACATGTGCCTATAAAAGTAGTAATAATTTATGGGATTAGTACACACCTGTACTAAGTATGGTTTATAAACCTAAACACATAAGGACTTTGCATGATCAAGGAAAGATCTTCCTATAGCAACATGTCGTTTCTTGAAATTTAAGTCACTTTACTTCTTTAAATCGTTAATGATGATTCATGCTATGAATATGACATGTTCTCATGAAATTAAGGCATACAACTCATTTTCTATATGAACATAAGACCTCAGAATCATGATCATAATTTTAATTTTCAGTGTTTTTCTTCTTTCTGTTGTGTAGTTCAATGATCTCTGCTGATCCTATGATTTGCTAACAAGTGCAATGATTCATATTATAGTCCCATACCTACAATAAAAATAGACTAAGTAATTCACAAGACTAAGGAAATGATTTGGCTGCTTTACTCATGAGTTATACTCCTCATTCTTTTTCAAATTGGGAATGAATATATTTATAAGCCAATCTTTCTTGGGTATGCCCATTAAATGATTATTTGAGATATATAGATCGACATATATTCATATTCCAATATTGGCATAAACCACTAACTTTTTAAAACTTCATTCTTATCAACATTAATGATTGACATTCTTAATCTCTTGCTTTACTTAGTTCACTATGAACTAACGTTTGTTATTCTTACTTACTTACTTTCTTAAAGAAATCTTTAGCATTAAGATCATGTGAGCTACATTGAAATCCAGTGTCTACCCCATACCTAAAAGGGGTGGGTAACATATCAATGTGGACCTAGATCATGTTAGTTTACATAAAATCCAATGTCTGCCACACATCGAAAAGGGGTGGTTCACCAGCTAAAGTGAAATCAAGTCAAGTGTCTTCCCCTCACCGAAAATGGGTGGTTGACAGCAAAAGTGAAACCTAATACTTTCTTGAGCATTTAACCGACATAGATCATGTGATCTAAACATTAAATCTATTGTCTGCCCCACACCAAAAAAGGGTGGTTTCACCGGCCAAAGTGAAACCGCATGCTACCTATCTCTCTTAGTTGGAATCCACTTGCTAGTTCCTATGTTGGCAACATAGTTCGAAGACTAGGTGATTTTCGGAGAATCTAATGTTTAACAACCACAAAAATGGATAAGATAAGAAATTCTTAATGTGTGAAGAATGCTTACGATTAGACCAGGGTTCACACGGATTGATGCTCGTAGAACCCGACCTCGGAACCCTTGCTACAGCCAAGACAACTAACTTGAAAATTTAGTTGAGCTTGTAAAGGTTGGGTCCAACCATGTAGGTCTCTCGAATACAAAGATGTACCCAAAGGAGTCTTTACGGACTTAAAAAGAAGAAATCTTAGGTTTAATGGGTCTAGGGGTAAAATGATCTTAATCCTGGCTAAGGGTAGTATCATACTTACGCTAAATATGTAATTAATTATTTAATTAATAAAGTGGAGGGACAATTTTGGGAGAAAGGTCTAAAATTGGCCCTTGAAATGAAGTCTTGCTCCACCAGGGTTCGAACCTAAGTGGGAGCAATGATTTAATGTGATTTTAGTTATTGGTGAGTTAATTTAATAAATTAATAATTAATGGATTATTTAAAAAGGAAAAGCAGAATTTATTATTAATTTTTATTTATGTATATATTAATATTTTTTTAAATTGACTAAGTCTTGCCAACTATCCTAGTTTTAAGAGGTACTATCTTACACAAACTCTCTCTCTCACACACACACACCTAAATCACTCTCTCTGTCTTGTCCAAATTGTTTTTCTTGGCTGCATAAACAGAAGATGAAAACATTATAAAACAATCAAAATTTCTCTACGCCGAAAGAACATACAAAAAAGAATATACAAGAAAGCAAGCTGACTTAAGAAACGAAAACTTTGCATCATCTTCTCGACGGGTTTGTGTTGAATGTGTAGGGGAGGTTTCGGGCAGCACTTGGAACGTGTGGAAATCCACAACAAGGTATAGGTCTTCTCTCTTTAAATCCTTTCTCCAAAAGAAATATCTTTCTACAAAAGTCAACGTATGAAACTAGGGATGTGTCATTTATTGTTGAACACCTTGTCCCTTGTCTCCTTCCGATTTCAATCTAAAATAGTTTAGAAATCATGTTTTTGGTATGGTGTCTGGTAGCTATGTGTGAAATATGATGTTCCTTATTATTTTATGTTTTGAAATAGTAAGCATGTTCAATGATGTCAACCGAAAATGATGTGGTGCAACCTGTAAAATGTTTATTGTTGTTCTCCATTTGAAGTCTTAAAATGAGTTGTTTGATGATTGGAATTATTTTGCATAAGATGGGTAAATTGTGTTGTTAATTTAAGTGTAAGGTGGCTGATATTGAGTGGAAAAATCTAGCCTAAAACAACAATAAATCTACACCTAAGAATGTGTAAAACGAATTGTGAAAGTACCTCAAAACGAACGTACAACTGTTATTAAATAAAGGCTAGAAAATTTAATAAAATTTCAAGCACATGGTGATGGAATTTTCGGCTAGAATACTTGAGGTTGAGAGTTTTAAAATTATATTTAAAACATGTGAGGTCAGTGGGGATTGAAACCAACACCTCACTACATGAAAGCTGAAAAAAATAATAAATGAGAGGTGTGTAATTCGAACCCACAACCTCTCGGCCAAACAAGAGATTAAGAGTGAATTTAAAATTATAAAAAATAATGGGGGGAGTGGGATTCAAACCCACCACCTCTTTGCTGAAGGAGGAGACAATGATAGAAATCAAAAAAGAAAATAAAGTGAGGTTGTGGGGGCTCGATCCCACAACCTCACTGCAAACGCTTAAGTAGTTAACTTTTAAATGAAAATAAAAAAAGTAAGGAGGCTATGGGGGTTCTAACCCACAACCTTTTAGTCCCAAGAAAAATAAAGAGATGTTGTTGGGGTTTGATACCATAACCTCTTGGTTAATCCAAAACGGACAAGGAAAATAGATAGGAAAAGAAAAAAGGGGTTGTAAGGGTTCGAAACCACAATCCCTCGGCCAAGGTATATAAGTTCTAGAAAAAGAAGGACAAAAAGAAATGTTGATGTTGGGGTTCGATCTAGGGTCCCAATGTCATGAGGACTAAAACCAAAATCATGGAAAAATGTAAAGTTTTGTTAAAGGGATTCAAACTTGGGTTCCCTTATCCCAAATATCTTTATTAATACATAAATCATACGTGAATAACATATTCAAGAATAATGTCACCTACTTAGATCGAAATCAAAATATTGGTATACATACAAGATACTTAAGTCTTGTACTACATAGTCTTAGGAAGCTATGATTTACTTAACAATATATGAATGAAGCCTCATGGCTTGTATGTATAGACCCATAAGTCTAGAATATGATTAAAAATAAGTGAACCTATGATGTATGTAATGAAATGATGAAACCCTAAAAGGGTTAATTAATAGTGTAAGATACACTAAATGACCAAGTGCTTTGGAATATGACAAAATGATTAATGAAATGATGAAATGAAAAATTAAATGATGAAATGATGAAACCCTAGAAGGGTTAATAAGTGTGTGAACTACACTAAATGACCAAGTGCATTGGCATATGAGAAAATGAACATGCACGTAAAAAGGGGTTTTTAATAATGAATAGAAAATTTGCTAATGTTAATGAATATGGTGACAACATTATATAAGGCTATTGTAAAATATGGGAGCAATCTCAAATGAGCCTAAGTAAATGTTACCAAAATGTGCTCACCTATGAGAGTGTAAAGTAATGAAGAGACCAGTCTATATGAACACTCTTATAAAAGTATTGAGATTAACACACTTAGTACAAATGATGAGATGACAAATAATCTATTGATCTATGATGTCCTCATACTAGAGGCAACTTCCGTGAAGTATGAGTTTAATGACATAGAACTCCATACTGAGCACCGATAGACTAGCTATGAGCGGTGATGCCTTCAATGGGGAAGGGCGGAGGTTCACGTAACTCTCATGAGATGAGACTGTACGACATGTCGGGTATAGGTCTCCTTATATCTCCTATTCCTTGAACCTATACTACCAATATAGGGATCTAGTAGGGTTCAATGTCCTATATACTCTAGCATGTTTTGGGTCACTTTGGCTAGTGATTCAACCTGTTTTCGGTGTTGGGCAGACATTGTATTTTATGATGCTCACATGACCTATGTCGGTTTAAGTTAAATTTCTTTATGAATGAATGAGTCCAACCTCAAATGATATACACGATGAAACTAATGATACCAAAGATGTTAGGATAGGACAATCAAGAGTTGATCTCAACTCAAGTAATGATACTAGGTTAGTCTTTGTCATTGCACAACAAACCCGATAAGAGTCTTAAACTACATCATAGGTATAGCTGGTGTTTAAACTAGCTTATGAATGAATGAAATGAAGTACATATGAATGAAAGAAGAAGACTCTGTGTTTTCTAATGAAGACTCCCTAGTTGAGGTCCCATATGTTGAACCCTCATTTTGGAAATTCTTAATGTCAAGTCCATGATTCCAAGGTCTCATGACATATGAACGAATGCTATAAAAGATTTTATGCGCTATATGTAATATGATATGTAGTATGTTTAATATGTTATGTGTTGTGTGCAATATGATAAGTATGATGATGCATGTTATTCTCATGGCATGACTTAACTTATCCAAATTTGGGAAGTTCACTAACTTTCCTAATCCCAATTTGGCAAGTCCAGTGACTTGACTTTCAATAATCATGTTGTTGGTAAAGATATTTTATTACTCATGCATGTTCTTGGTGTGTGCTTGCATATAGCCATACTTAGTACAAGTGTGTACTAATCCCATACGACTCTATATTTTTTGGTGCAAAAAATGTGGACGCTAGAGTTTACACGTTGACGTACAACTATCCGGACGTGGTGCTTTCATCCGGACTTAATAGTCCCTCATGATTTCGTGGATGTATACCTTTATTATCTAGCTTAGATTTAGTCTTTAGCTAGTGGAGTATGTTCCACTAGTGTATCTTTCCACTTTTATTTCAGACTTTGTAGTAGTGTCGTTTTGGTAAAAATACTTCTAATGCAATTATGAATTGTTTCTTTCATTTTATTATATCTATATTAGATGGTTGATTTGTGAATGCCAATGATGTTAAGTTCAAAATGTTTCTCACAAAATAAGAAAATAAAAAGTTCAAATTTTCCTCTAAAATTAACCTAGATGAAGTAAAAATGACATATCTAGACTTGTCTGTGACCACTGAGAGGTCAACGACGCCGGTCTCGTCTGGGGATTAGATTCTGGTTGTGTCATTATCTACCTTGGTGGAGACTCATCCCATGAGGCTTACATGTGCTTTAACAAGCTCATTACTAGTCTATCGGTGCTTTGCTCAATTTCTTATACTTTTTAACTATAAGAGTTCACTCATACATTATGGAAGCTTGCTTCTAATATGAGGTATGCTTAACTCAATGGATGACTTGTCATCCCTTTATTTACTTGATGAATGTGAACTTAATCTTACATTATAATTTTCGTGTTAATGAGACTTCTCTCGTGATTTCTAACACCTCTTATGTGAGTATCTTTAAAATAGCTCAATGGATGACTTTTCACCCCTTTTCTTTGCTTGATGAATGAGAACTTAAGTCTTACATTATCATTATGGTGCGAATGATACTTGTCTCACGAATTCTAACACCCTCTTATGTGAGTATCTTTAGCATAATTGTTTAGGTTCATGTGAGATTTGTGTCACTTCCTTTAATACCTCATTTTGGTCAATTTCGTAAATCATAATCTTTTAGTCATTTAATATCTCACCTTATCTTGTTCAATGATATTTGGTAGTCTTATACCATTCCTTATGAAAGTTGTAAGGACTTATTCAATTTGCTAATAACAAGTTCATAACCCAATCACAATTACCCTACGAAAGAAAGGTCAACTAGGGCTACCTCACAATGGAGACCAGAATTTCATGATGAGTTTCTGAAGTTTTAATATGATGGTTCCAGCCAATCAACCTTAAGTCAGTCATTCCTTTACTTTGAAGGATACCATTAAGACTTACGACTTCAACATTCACAACCTTACCACTAGGTTCAAAGTTTCACCTAAAAGACTCTCTTAACATCATTTAATGTCTCATAACATTCATACATACAAGACTAAGATCCTTAACAACCAAAGTCAAGAAATCACATATTCATATTCATATGCACATCAAGTAAGGGATACAAGTCAATCAAGACAAGACATCACATACTTCACCTCAGCACACATGACATGTCATTTTAGAAGTACATAGAAGTAACTATTATTATTTTCAATTCATCCTATATACTATTTTATCAACATTAATATGACCAATATAGACTCATATAGTCATGTAGGAATGACGTACATCAACCCTAAGACTATACACACAAAGCCACATTCATAGTCTAACATGATCACCTTCATAACATCAATAGAACACATCTACTTTCACATTACTTAACATGTAGATATATATCATCATATTTCCCATAATGAAATACACAAATAATCCACATTAATTCAAGTAGTTAGCGATAAGGCCATTATCATAATAATACATGAAGTAACGCCAACAAAGACATATAAATTTCAAGTAAAGCCATAACACCGCCAACATAAGTGGAGCATACCAATCACAAAATAGTTGAAGTCTAATTAATATCAAAATAAAGAAAATAGGGCATATTACCACCACATAATCCCCAACACCTCAATCCAATGTAAAATCTCCATATTCGATGTCACAAGGCCCTTACCCATGGCCATAACCAACAATTAAACATAATTCTAACCATATTCATAAAACTAGGTTGAATTACTACATATTCATCAATGCAGTACAACCTAGGTATCAATTTACCACAATTGTAACACCCCGTATTCAAAATAGGCCAAAAACAAGCTTAATAGAAAAATCTGCAGGTGCACCTAACGGTGTCATCGCTGGACCGTAACCTCAAGCATGATCCATCATGCACAACCTTCGGTTGGATCGGAAAATCCCAAAAATTTCAGCCCTGAATTTTTTTTATGTCTTTCACAAACTTCAATCGAGACCCCCATTCAACCACTCTCAAAGAATAGCGACTGATGACAAACACGGTCCGTACGTGGACCTAAAGTCCGTAGGTGGAAAATTTGCAAACAGTTAAGGGGAAATACAGTTGGGTCAACTTCAAATGGTGACAAATCTTATGACAAAATGAATTAGGCGTCTTATTACCTACCCACAAATAGATAATTGAATTATGTTTCCACAACAACGACCCATGCTAAAATCAAACCTTTGAGTAAAACGTTATGCCCATTTTAGTAAAGGATTGTTGTACAGGCCCAATCGACATACCAAATGATAGGACGTTAGTCAGAAGATGGACCGTCAGTCCTGAACGTCGTTTGGTTTAAAAAAAAACTCATACGAGGGTCTTTTGTTCTTTTCCCACTTCATTTAAACCTTAAGAGACGTTGTTTTACCCTAAATTAAAATATTTTAGTCATTTTCCACGTAAAAACGTAATCAAAACTTCCCTATGTCAAAATCATAAATCAAAACTTTGAAAACTAGAAGCAAGAAAGGAGAATAAGCTCAAGAACACTAGTTCGAGAACATAGTTAGCTCTAGCAATTCCAACCCTAAACAATAAGTATTTTTCCATGGATTTTATTACCAGGTATGTGAGATTTCATTAGTGGGTTCCTTTCATCCATTGGGTCCCTAGTTTTCTGTCAAATTCTAGATTCTATTATCATGATTAAGCCTAGGGTTTATAGAACTTTGATAGAACTTCATGAACCTATTAAATATATGTTATAGATCAGATTATCAGATTATTACTCACATTATCACATGAATTTCAGAACCCTAGCTTTGTATTTCTTTAGTTCTTAAATTACACATGGTAGGTCAGATATTTTGGACACTTCAAATATACATGCCTCAGTTATAAATGCATAATCACTAGATTAATTGTTGCATTGTAAGTTTGGATGTTCAGTTTCGAGATATCAAGAATTTAGAGAAACTCAAACAAAATTAGAAAATTTATAGAATTCATTAGGAGTAGAATAATACCGAGTTGGAGTAGGGTTCAGCATACACAAAATAGAACAAGAACTACTACCGAAATAGGTTGTAAGTCCCCTTCGTAGGAAATTAACTTAGTGATCACGCAACATGCATTTATACCTTTTGTAGGTTATATTGGGTCCTCTCGATAGGGCTTATACATCGGACTCCACTTTTAGCTCATTTAGTTTTATTATCGGTTATTTGTATCTCCACCAATTCAATCATACTCTTTGCATTGACCATTTATCAATATATTCAGTATTTATTTTCAACACAAACTCACGCCAAATCCCGAAACTCCAACACAAACCCGATGGAACTTTGCTTTACATTTTTTGTTAGCTCATTTTTTATATTTTTCGTGTAAGTTTTTAACGACCTGTTTAGTCGTTTTGAGCAACAGATTTTATTTATGGAAAAACAGGCTGAGTCGACGGATCCCTAGACAGACCGTCATGGGCACGACGGACCGTCGAGGGGGTCTCGTTCCAAAACACTTAGAATTCTGAAATTTGGGTACTAAAATCGACTTCTGAACTTCGTAACGACATGGCAGGACGGACCGTCGTGGGCACGACGGACCGTCACAGACCCTTTAGTGAAATTGAGTCTCTGAACTCTGTGACGGAAGCAGCAGGACGGACCGTCGCAGGCACGACGGGCCGTCATAGGCTGCTTAATCGCAGGCTAGGTCGGATTTCTGTTACATATTCAAAGGGGCGTTTTGGACTATTCTTGCTATAATTATAAATTTAGTGGGTTAATATTAATAAGTCAATTTCTTGGGGGTTAAAAGAGATAACCTTCAATTAATTAATTGGTTAATTCATCATCTTTTATACTTAATTATATGCTAATTAGGGTAAAAGAAAGAGGGTTTGAATAAGAAAAATAGAAAGAACAAGAGAGGGAGAAAACAAACGAAGAGGGAAACAAAGCTTTGGAGAATTTGCTTGCTTGATCACGAATCTTCTGTGGAGGTAGGTTATGGTTTATGCTATTCGTAGTAAACTCTTAATAGCGAATGATATGTAGTGGGTAAAATTGTAAACCCTTCTATATGCTTAATTGTATGCTTGCATGAATGTGATTATATAATTGTGATGAAATAAGCATGATGAAGCTATTGAATCCTAAATCTTGAAAAACCCTAATCTACTTTGTTAATGATGATACCTTGGTATAAAAGAAGGCTTGAATGAATGAAAGTAGTGAGATTAGGGGATCAGGTATCACGTTCCGACACCAGGATAGTAATAGAGGACTCGGGTTCCACGTTCCGGTACCAGGATAGAATGAGGATCGGAGTGCCACGTTCTGGCACCAGGATAGAATATGGATCGGGTGCCACGTTCCGGTACCAGGATAGAATGAGGATCGGAGTGCCACATTCTGGCACCAGGATAGAATATGGATCGGGTGTCACGTTCCGACACCAGGATAGTATATGGATCGGGTGCCACGTTCCGGTACTAGGATAGAATGAGTATCGGAGTGCCACGTTCCGGCACCAGGATAGGATATGGATCGGGTGTCACGTTCCGACACCAGGATAGTATATGAGGATCGGAGTGTCACGTTCCGACACCAGGATAGTATATGGAGCAGAGTGTCACGTACCGACACGAGAGGAATAAAGATAATGAATCTTGAAATATGTTAATATACTAAATTTAATGAACCTATTTCCCAAATGAGTATGATGGGGAGGCGTGAGTCCTCATTGATGTGCTTGGTGTTGTGACCAAGGGTTATGGTAATTGTAAATGCCTCATGCTAGTGCGGTGACTCCTCCACCAACTGAGGAAGTAGTAAGAGAGGGTAAGGAAGGGGAGAATGAACAAGTGTAGAACGACGAATTGCCACCCCAATCTACCCCAGAGATGATCAATCAGGTTCTTGCTTATCTTAGCGGGTTATCTTATCAAGGCCAGACACCTCCAGTGTTTTCTGCACTAGCACCTCAAGTTCCGGAGGTACAACATGCAGCTACTGTGGCTCCCCGCATGGATGCCTCATTGGAAATAGCCACGTTTCCTCGTTTGACTACAGGGCCTATAATGACAAGTGATCAGCATGAACTTTTCAGTAAGTTCTTGAAATTGAAACCTCCAGTCTTCAAGGGTGCTCAATCTGAGGATGCCTACGATTTTCTTGTTGACTGTCATGAGCTACTATACAAGATGGGTATAGTAGAACGATTTGGTGTTGAGTTTATGATTTATCAGTTTCAAGGGAACGCCAAAATGTGGTGGCGGTCACATGTTGAGTGTCAACCAATAGAGGCACCACCTATGACTTGGGCATCATTTTCTAGCTTGTTTATGGAGAAGTATATACCCCGTACTTTGAGGGATAGGAGGAGAGATGAGTTTCTAAGCCTAGAGCAAGGCAGGATGTCGGTTAATGCTTATGAGGCTAGGTTTCGTGCACTATCATGATATGCCACCCAGCTTTGTTTCAGTCCAGAAGAGAGGATTCGCCGTTTTGTGAAAGGGTTGAGGTCAGAGTTGCGGATTTCAGCCTTACAGGTAGCGGCTACAGCGAAATCTTTTCAGGAAGTGGTAGACTTCGTGATAGAGGTAGAGGGAGTGAAGCCAGATGACTTCACTACAGCACCGACATCAAAAAGGTTTCGTAATGGTTCCTACTCTTGAGGACAGGGTTCAGTAGGTTACCCAACCCGACCTATTCAGTCTTCACTGCAGACTGTAGTTGGCGGTCCACCTCGGACTGGTCAACATTTCTCTGAGTTTGGTGGTTATCCCCAGACTTCGTCATTCTCATAGGGGCCAATGTTTGATTCCAGAGTGTGTTATGGATGTGGGGAGACTGGACACATTAAGAGGTATTGTCCAAAACAGAGTTACAGACCTCTAATGGTTAGAGGTAGAGGTGGTCGTGGAAGAGGTTGTCATTCTGGAGGACGTGGTGGTCGAGGTAATGGTGGTCACCAAAACGGCTGGGGTGATGGGCTAACTGGAGCCACTACAACACAACATGGTAGGGGCAATGGGCAGACAGGCGATAGGGCCCATTGTTACGCTTTCCCTGGGCGGTCTGAAGCGGAGACATCTGATGTTGTTATCACAGGTAATCTTTTAGTTTGTGATTGCATGTCTTCTGTATTATTTGACCCTGGCTCCACATTTTCTTATTTATCTTCCTCATTTGCTACTGGTCTTAATTTACATTGTGAATTGCTTGACATGCCTATTCGTGTTTCTACTCCGGTGGGTGAGTCTGTGATAGTCGAAAAGGTGTATAGGTCTTGTCAGGTGAATTTTGTGGGGAGCAATACTTTTGTAGACTTGGTTATCTTAGAAATGGTTGATTTCGATGTAATTCTGGGTATGACTTGGCTTTCTCCGAATTTTGCAATCTTAGATTGTAATGCAAAAATTGTAACGTTGGCCAAGCCTGGGACAAATCCGTTAGTGTGGGAGGGCGACTACACTTCCACTCCGGTTCGAATCATCTCCTTTCTTCGTGCTAAGAGAATGGTTAGTAAAGGGTGTTTAGCTTTCTCGGCACATCTCAGGGATGACCCTACCCAAGTACCTTCAATTGAGTCAGTTTCGATAGTCCGTGAGTTTCTAGATGTGTTTCCCGCAGATCTTCCTGGTATGCCACCAGATAGGGATATTGACTTTTGCATTGATCTTGATCCAGGTACTCGCCCCATTTCCATACCCCCTTACAAAATGGCTCCCGCTGAGTTAAGGGAGTTAAAGGCCCAACTTCAAGAGTTGTTAAGCAAAGGCTTTATTAGACCAAGTGCATCTTCTTGGGGTGCTCTTGTTTTGTTTGTGAAGAATAAGGATGGAAGTTTTAGGATGTGCATAGACTACAGACAACAAAATAAGGTAACTATTACAAACAAGTATCCTTTTTCTCGCATCGATGATTTGTTCGATCAGTTACAAGGTGCTTGTACCTTCTCAAAAATTGACTTGAGATCTGGTTATCATCAATTGAAAATACGGGCAACGGATGTGCCCAAGACTGCTTTACAGACCAGGTATGGGCATTATGAGTTCTTAGTAATGTCTTTCGGGCTTACGAGTGCCCTGCTGCTTTCATGAGCTTGATGAATGGGATTTTTAAGCCATATCTGGATCTCTTTGTCATTGTATTCATTGATGATATATTGGTATACTCAAAGAGCAAGATAGAACATGAGGAGCACTTGAGAATTGTATTGGAAATGTTGAGGGAGAAAAAGCTTTATGCCAAGTTCTCCAAGTGTGAGTTTTGGCTAGATTCAGTGTCCTTCTTGGGGCACGTGGTTTCTAAGGATGGAGTGATGGTGGATCCATATTGAAGCAGTGAAGAATTGGGAGAGACCTACTAATGTTACAGAGGTAAGGAGCTTTGTTGGTTTAGCTAGCTACTACCGTCGATTTGTCAAGGGATTTTCCTCTATTGCTTCCCGACTGACAAATTTGACTAAGCAAAGTGTTCCATTTGTATGGTCGGACGAGTGCGAAGAAAGCTTTCAGAAGCTCAAGACTTTGTTGACTACTGCACCAATTCTCACCTTGCCAGTGGAAGGCAAGAACTTCATTGTTAATTGTGATGCATCTTATTCTGGTCTGGGTGCAGTGCTAATGCAAGAGAAAAATGTAATTGCTTAGCTTCGAGGCTATTAAAAGTACATGAACGTAATTATTCGACCCATGATTTGGAGTTGGCTGTGGTAGTGTTTGCATTAAAGCAATGGAGGCACTATCTATATGGGGTTAAGTGTGAAGTCTATACGGATCATCGTAGCCTACAATATGTCTTTACTCAGAAAGATTTGAATCTGAGACAGAGGAGATGGATGGAACTACTTAAGGACTACGATATTACTATCTTGTATCACCCAGGAGAAGCTAACATTGTGGAAGACGCCTTAAGTAGAAGGGCAGGAAGCATGGGAAGTCTAGCTCACTTGCAAGTTTCTAGACGTCCATTGGCTAGAGAGGTTCAGACTCTGGCTAACGACTTTATGAGGTTAGAAGTAAATGAGAAAGGAGGATTGTTGGCTTGTATGGAGGCAAGATCTTCCTTTCTTGACAAGATTAAGGGAAAGCTGTTTAATGACGAGAAGCTGATTCGGATCCGAGATAAGGTGTTGCGAGGAGAGGCTAAGGAAGCTAAAATCGATGAGGAAGGTGTTTTGAGAGTTAAGTGAAGGGTATGTGTACCCCGCGTTGATGATTTGATTCACAGCATTCTTACAGAGGCTCATAGTTCAAGGTATTCTATACATCCTGGTGCAACCAAGATGTATCGTGACCTAAAGCAACATTTTTGGTGGAGTAGAATGAAGCGTGACATTGTGGAGTTTGTTGCGAAATGTCCAAATTGTCAGCAAGTGAAGTATGAACACCAGAGGCCTGGAGGGACACTTCAGAGAATGCCCATTCCTGAATGGATGTAGGAATGAATTGCAATGGATTTCGTGGTTGGTCTTCCCAAGACAATGGGTAAGTATGACTCCATTTGGGTAATTGTTGATAGGTTAACTAAGTCTGCTCACTTCATTCCAGTCAAGGTGACTTTCAATGCAGAGAAGTTAGCCAAACTTTACATCTCGAAAGTTGTTCGGTTGCATGGAGTTCCACTGTCCATCATATCAGATAGAGGTACGCATTTTACCTCTATGTTTTGGAAAACATTGCATGCTGAATTAGGTACTACGTTGGATCTTAGTAACGCATTTCACCCTCAGACCGATGGTTAGTCTGAGGGAACGATTCAAGTGTTGGAGGATATGCTTCGTGCATGTGTAATAGAGTTTGGTGGCCATTGGGATAGCTTCTTACCCTTAGCAGAATTCTCGTTCAACAATAGCTATCACTCAAGTATTGATATGGCCCCATTTGAGGCACTGTATAGGAGGAGATGTAGATCTCCTATTGGTTGGTTTGATGCATTTGAGGTTAGACCTTGGGGTAATGACCTTCTGAGGGAATCGTTAGATAAAGTGAAATGCATTCAAGAAAAGCTTTTAGCGGCTCAAAGTAGGCAGAAGGAATATACAGATCGAAAGGTTAGAGACTTGGAGTTTATGTAGGGTGAACAAGTCTTGCTGAAGGTTTCACCCATGAAAGGGGTGATGCGGTTTGGTAAGCGAGGTAAGCTTAGACCGAGGTATATTGGTCCCTTTGAAGTTCTGAAGCGCGTGGGGGAGGTAGCATATGAATTAGCCTTTCCCCGAGGACTGTCCGGAGTTCATCCGGTATTTCATGTGTCTATGTTGAAAAGATACCATGGGGATGGAAACTACATCATTCATTGGGATTCAGTTCTGCTTTAAGGAAATTTGTCTTATGAGGAGGAGCCTGTTGCTATTTTAGATAGAGAAGTTCGCAAGTTGAGGTCAAGGGAGATTGCATCCATCAAAGTTCAATGGAAGAATCGGCCAGTTGAAGAAGCCACTTGGGAGAAAGAGGCTCTGTTTACAGATTCAGGTACTCCTTTTTGCCCTTGTTTTTCTTCTTGATCGTTCGAGGACGAAAGATGGGTAAATTGGTATCTATTGTAAGGACCTGTTTAGTCGTTTTTAGCAACAAATTTTATTTCTGGAAAAACTGGCTGAGTCGACGGATCCCATGTCGGACCGTCATGGGAACGACGGACCATCGAGGGGGTCTCGTTCCAAAACACTTAGAATTCTGAAATTTGGGTACTGAAATCGACTCTCTGAACTTCGTAACGACATGGCAGGTTGGACCGTCGTGGGCACGACGGACCGTCACAGAGCCTTTAGTGAAATTGAGTCTCTGAACTCTGTGACGGAAACAGCAGGACGGACCGTCGCAGGCACGACGGGCCGTCACAGGCTGCGTAATCCCAGCCTGGGTCGGATATCTGTTACATATTCTAAGGGGCGTTTTGGACTATTCCTGCTATAATTATAAATTTAGTGGGTTAATATTAATAAGTCAATTTCTTCGGGGTTAAAAGATATAACCTTGAATTACTTAATGGGTTAATTCATCATCTTTTATACTTAATTATATGCTAATTAGGGTAAAAGAAAGAGGGCTTGAATAAGAAAAATAGAAAGAACAAGAGAGGGAGAAAACGAACGAAGAGGGAAACAAAGCTTTGGGGAATTTGCTTGCTTGATCATGAATCTTAGGTGGAGGTAAGTAATGGTTTATGTTATTCGTAGTAAACTCTTAATAGCGAATGATATGTATTGGGTAGTATTGTAAACCCTTCTATATGCTTAATTGTATAGTTGCATTAATGTAATTATATAATTGTGATGAAATAAGCATGATGAAGCTATTGAATCTTAAATCTTGAAAAACCCTAATCTACTTTGTTAATGATGATGCCTTGGTATAAAAGAAGGCTTGAATGAACGAAAGTAGTGAGATTAGGGGATCGGGTGTCACGTTCTGACACAATGATAGTAATAGAGGATCGGGTGCCACGTTCCGGTACCAGGATAGAATGAGGATCAGAGTGCCACGTTCCGCCACCAGGATAGAATATGGATCGAGTGCCACGTTCCGGTACCAGGATAGAATGATCATCAGAGTGCCACGTTCCGGCACCAGGATAGAATATAGATCGGGTGTCACGCTCCGACACCAGGATAGTATATCGATCGGGTGCCACGTTCCGGTACCACGATAGAATGAGGATCGGAGTGCCACGTTCCGGCCCCAGGATAGAATATGGATCGGGTGTCACGTTCCGACACCAAGATAGTATATGAGGATCGGAGTGTCACGTTCCAACACCTGGATAGTATATGGAGCGGAGTGTCACGTACCGACATGAGAGGAATAAAGATAATGAATCTTGAAATATGTTAATATACTCAATTTAATGAGCCTATTTCCCAAATGAGTATGATGGGGAGGCGTGAGTCCTCATTGATGGGCTTGGTGTTGTGACCAAGGGTTATGGTAATTGTAAATGCCGCATGCTAAGAATATTAGTTGATTTTATGATGTTATCTGATATATATTGTTTTCTATTTTGAGTTGGCCGATGATACCTACTCAGTACTTGTGTTTGTACTGACCCCTACTTGTATGTTTCTTTCTTTGTTATTTGTGGAGTGCAGCAAACGTACCATCGTCTTCAACTCAACCGCAACTCTATCCAGTCTTCATTACACCGGATTTCAGGGTGAGCTAATGGTTCTAGCTTGGACTGGATCTTCTTCTTCATGTCTTGATGCCTTGAAGTTCCGGCATGGACTAGCTTTTATTTATTTTAGCTTCCTAGATACTCTTAGATTTAGTAATTTGAGGATAGATGTTCTTGTGATGATGACTTCCAGATTTTGGGAATAGTAGTTGTTGAGTTTTTAGAAGTTATTGAATTGGTTTTTATTAATGAGTTTTAAGTCTTCCGCATTGTATTTCTATTATTATGTTGAAATGTTGGGGCTTAGATTGGTTGGTTCGCTCACATAGTAGGATAAGTGTGGGTACCACTCGCGACTCGATTTGGGTCGTGACAAAGTTCTTCAAGTATGTAAAACTTTTGTAGCATTTATGTTCTTGTAATTTGTTTAGTCACAGAAAAAGTGAAAGAAAGAGAGAGAGAGGTAGATTATGAGAGTGCATGAAACGTGAAAAGGAGAGAGGTTCCTTAGGATTAGGATTCTAGTTGAGACATAGTCAAAATAAGGTGTGTTCAAATGTTAATATATATATATATATATATATATATATATTTGAATTATGTTTTAAATGACCATAATGCTGTTACAAAAATCAGATTATAATCCTCAATTTAATCCACTTGAATATTGCTTCCATTGAGGTTCGAACCCGGGTGGAGCATTATTTTGCTTAATGGGCAATCTTGGACCTTTTTACAAAAAATGCCCCTCCACCATATTAATTAAATAATAAATTTCATATTAAAGGTAATTATGATACGACCCTTATCCTTGAAAAGACCATTTTACCCCTAGACCCTCCAAACATAAGATTCTGTTTAATAAGTCCGGTGAAGACTCATCAGGGTAAATTCTCATATTCAGGAGCCCTACATGGTTGGACTTAACCTTTCCTAGCTCAAGTAACTCCCCAAGTTAGGTTGCTTGGCTGTCGCAAGGGATTAGAGGTCTGTCTTTACGCGCATCAGTCCGTGTGAACCCGATCTAATCATATGCATCCTATACACATTAAGCATTACTTAGCATATCCATTTGTAGGGTTGTTACAAAATTGGTCATTGCATTCAGTTAGCTCAAAATTCAGTTATCATGTCTGATTTTTATACTTGCTTTTATGCTTGTTTAGTTATGTTTTGTTTCAGCTTTACTTTATCCGACATTCTCAGTACCTTTCAGGTACTAACACATACATGCGCTACATCTTCTCGTTATGTAGGTCAAAGTTCTGAGCATCCATATCACCCATAAATCGATATTATGATCTCAAGTTTAGCATATTCAGTGGTGAGTCCTCGTTCTCCAAGGACAATAGTCATAAGTTCATTTCAGTTTTCTTTTATTCATTAAGTTTCAGTTTTTTTAGATTTAGCTGGGGCTAGTCAAGTGTAGAGGCTTATTTCGGATATAGTTAGATTTAGCTTAGTATTGAGATCATATTTCCTTTGTATAATCTCATTGTCTTCAAATATATCAGTTATAAAATATGGGTATTCCCAATATTTTCAAATTAAATTATGATTTATCTTCTACATGACATTAGAAAAATGTGCCTTGAAATGACCTTGTGGGTGGAAAGATAATTAACTAATGCGGAAGCTAAATCATATAAAATCTGAAAAGATGGAGAATACCCATATTCTATAACTAAGATATTTGAAAACAATGAGTTTAATTCAAAGGAAATAGTAATTGAATACTAAGCTGAATCTAACTATGTCTTAAATAAGCCTCTAAAATTGACTATAAATACCGGGACAATCATATAAGAGCAATACTAGCAGCATATAAGAGCCACATATTTATATAATATAGTGATGAACAATCATATAAGAGCCACGCATTTATGTGAACTTGACAATAACATCTTTTGGAGGGTAGGAAATAAATTCAATACTAGCAGCATAACAACTACACAATGTATCATCACAATTAGCACTCAATTCGTGATGAACAATCATATAAAAGCCACATATTTATAAAATATAGTAAGGTACTTCCTCCTCAACCTTATCATAAGCTCAAAATGAATAAAAGAGATACCATGCAGTTGTTCGTCTCAAGACAACTAAAAAAATTTCAAGAAAACCTATGCATACATGTTTCACATAAGTGCAAGAATAGAGTATGAAGACATTTTCTTAAAATTCTAGTTAATACTATCATTTACGGACATATGCACCTGGATCAAGCAATGCATAAACATTAACAGAAAATCTTGTAACATACCCGTCACAACATCGGAAGAGCTTTCTTGTTTACCCCTAGCCTTAAGTGTATTAAAATGGTTTTTTTTTAGCTTCAGAAGTAGGATAGCTTGGTTGAGCTTAAATATTACCCTTACTTTGAATTCTCACATTAGGACAATCTTTCACCCTACAGCCACCATTTCCAAATTTATAACAACTATTTGTCCCTACAAGACATTCACTCACATGTTTCTTACCATACTTACAACAAGTTGGTCTCTCTTTTGGTGGATAAACGTGTATCCCTTCTTGAGGATTAAAATTATAACCTCTATCATTGTGATTCTTGGAGAAATTATGACACGCCCCAAGCTCCCCCCGAGATGCGGACTCGGAACATAGGACCAAGCTAACCTGCTCGAATGATAATGAGCATACTAAAGATAATAAACTCTATGTGGAACTTTAATCCGAATTTAAATTGAAAAGATGGGGAATACTCATATTCAATAACTAATAAATGTTAAAACAATGAGTTTAATACAAAGGAAATATTAAATCAATACTAAGCTGAATTTAATTATGTCTGAAAATAGCCTTTAAACTTGAATAGAAATACTAGGACAAGCCCCAGCTAATCTAGCGAAAACTGAAACTAATAGAACAAAAATTGGAAAAAAAATCATGACTATTGTCCTCAGATAACGAGGACTCATCATTGAATCTGCTGAACTGATTGTCCAAAATCGATCTATGCGTGTCTGGATGCTAAGAACCTGAACCTACATCACGGAAGATATAGTGCATGTATGCGTCAATACTTGAAAGGTACTGAGTTTTTAGGATACAATAACACTGAAAGAAAACATAACAGAACAAGATCAAAAGCAAATATAATAATTTAAACATGATATACTGAATTATGAGTTAGATGGATGAAACAACCAATTTATAACATGTTGAAACTGAATACAGAATTTACTGATAAATGTCCAATTCAAGAGAGTCTTACTGAACTGTTGGAGCTACTAATAAGTGATAACAAAAACCACATGAGCTAAATGTGGAGTCCGATATATATGCCTCATCTAGAAGAACAAATATTCTCTGCAAAAAGGCATAAAGGCATCATGGCGCGATCACTAAATTGACGGCCCTTAGAGGGGACTTATAACCTACTTGGCTAGTAGTTTTGAGACTATTAAGTACGCTGAACCCTAGTCCAACTCGGTATTATGCTACTCCCATGGATTTATATAGTTAACTGATTTATGTCTAAAGTTTCTATAAATACTAGATATCTCATAACTAAACATGCGAACTGAGAATGCAACAAATGATTTGGTAATTATACATTTATGATGAGGCGTGTATATCTGAAGTGACTGAAATATCTGACCTAGCATGTGTGATTCAAGAAACAAAGAAATATGTAGCTAGGGTTCAAAAATTCATGCAATAAAATGAATAATAACAAGGTAATCTTATTTGGAACATATACTTAATTAGTTCATGAAGATTTGTTGAAGTTCTAGAAACCTGAGGTGTAATTATGATATGGGAATCAAGAATCTAACTGAACACTGGGAACCAATGGGTTGAGAGAACTCACTAGTGAAGTCCCACATACCTGGTGATGAAATTCACGGACAAATATTAAGATTTTTGGAACCTTGTAGTGTTCTTTAACTAGAGTTCTTGAGCTTTTTCTCCCCTAGTACTTCTAAGTTTCTAAAAATGATTATTTAGGGTCAAAATGACGTATTTAGGGTTTAAACAAAGTGGAAAAGACCAATAGACCCCTGAGCTAGTTGCTTTTGGACGAAGCGATGACCACGACTGACGGCCGTTATTACATCGACGGTCCGTCGTTTGGTCGATAGTTTGGGCCTATTCTATTGTCTTTTACTATATGGGCATAACATTTTACTCCGATGTCTAATATTACCAAGGTTGGTGCCTATGGATAGATAATTTAATTCCATATCTGTGGGTAGGTCATGTGACACCTAATTCAATTTTTGCTTAGAGGTATGACAATTTGAAGTTGACCCAACTGCACTTCCCCTTTAATTGTCTGCTTATTCCAACCTAAGGTCAGACCTACAAAACGTGGGTCCACCTGTGGACCGTGTTGGTTAAACATGGCTCTTGTAAGAGAGAGGGTTATTTGGGTATCAATCGATGGACATAGGCTATGGACCATAGTATGACTTATGAACCGTAGGTTCGTCCGTCGACCAAGACATAACCAATTTTCCTGGGCTGAGATTTTTGGGAGTTTCTGACCCCATCGACGGATGTGCAGGAAAGACCGTGGGTAAGGCTACGTTTCATCGATGCCACCATTTTTTGCACATGTAGATTTTTCTATAAAGCTAGATTTTTGGCCTGTTTTTGATACGGGGGGTTACATTATCTCCCCTATCGGATTATTTGTCCTTGAATGAATACTAAACTAGATTGAATAGAGTGAGAGAGCTGCAAACCCTACTAGTAATCACTGAGAACTGAGTTTTTGACTGAATTGAGTTTCGAGAACATGAAATACACTAAAAATACAAGTACAAACTGAGGTAACATGATTCTTAGAGTAAATTCATGCATGCGTGACTGGAAAACTGAAGAGGAACTATTACCTCAAGTTTGAGTGGAATCGGAAGGAATGAGGTGAGGATACTTGGCTTTTATGGCTGCTTCTGCTTCCTATGTAGCTCCCTATACGGACTGACTCCCCCACAAAACCTTGACTAAAGCGACTTCATTATTTCTCAACCTTTTAACCTGACAGTCAAGAATACCAAAAGGTACATCCTCATAATAAAGACAATCTTTCACCGCCACACTCTCTAATGGCACTAAAGAGGCTAGATAACCCACACACTTCTTCAAGAGTGAGATGTGGAAGACCGAATTCACAGCTGCTAATTCTGCTGGAAACTCAAACTCATATGACACCTTGCCAATTCTTTTCTAGATCATTAAGGGCCTACATATCTAGGAGTGATCTTTCCTTTCTTTGCAAATCTCATCTCCCCTTACATAGGTGAGACTTTCTGAAAAACACAATCATTAACTTGGAACTCTAGTTCCCTTCTCTTTACATCTGTATAATATTTCTAATGACTTTGGGTTGTCTTCAATCTATCTCTAATGATTAGAATTTTCTCCATAGCATAAAGGACTAAATTTTATTAGAAAACATGCCAAGTAATATAAAAGTTTTCAATGCACATACCATATAACGTATACAAGTCAAGCATTCCATCAAGAGACCTATTTTAAAAGAGTCATGTTAACAATTCATATTCAACAGATCATATGAACATAATATACAAAACACATACCAATGATATAATCCCCAACCTACAGGTGCAATGTCCACGTGAAGCCCCATAACTCCATACAACCAAGAATATAAGATAGGAGACCGTAAGTAAAGCTTTGCTTCATGTAACTTGTAACATAAGTAGTCATCACTTCATATAACAATATAGCATAGTAACATATTCATCATAATGACCAGAATCATATAAGAGTAACATCATGTATCGTTATCATCATACCTTTCATATTATCCTATTATATAAGAACAATTTCCTATGACTTCCTTAGAGTCAACTTGTGCAATGTCTAGGTAGAGTCCCGTGCCCCTACCTATACTAAGCAAACTCCTCAAGTCACCCCAGTCCACTTTCACTTACTTGTCTTTCTTTTACATGAGGGAACATTCGCCTTAACCGAAATAGACCATGTAAGGTAAACATGGAATTTGGTGTCTTCCCAACACCGAAAAGAGGTGATTTACCAGCCAAAGTAGAAACTACATGACATAGTTTTCTAGGTGGATCCACTAGCTAGTATCTTATGGTAACAACATCTTAAAGAACTAGGAGATGTATTAGAGATCCATTGTTCCACATTACAGGGCAGTGTCAATCTCATGAGAATAATTGTGATCCTACCTTCATAAATGGAAGGGGCAGTTCTCATATCTAGTCCATCGGTGCTTAGCTTAAGTCCATTTACTTTTAAAAACCTTCAAGTTTTATTTCATGATTAACTTACCATAGGTTGTAGGTGGTTAACTCTCTATATAAACATTATAATGAGCTCTTTAAGGATTATATGAGAATTTTCATTCATCCGAAATCCTTCATATATGAGATTAACATAGCATAGTCATCTTGTGTAAAGCATACAAGAGGATATCATAGCTTGAATTTTTGTAGCCTTATCATGATCTCCCATTTATCATGTTCATAGCCCAGCATATACATATAAAACATCAAACATACTTTCATAAGATAACATCGTTATTCATAGGCTAACATAAACGTTGTAGAGTAATCACAACTTTAGAAGACTTACCTCTTGCTTCCAACAACGTTATTTCTCTTACAATATTCATAATCATACATAGCGAAATACTCAATAACATAATTAAGAACAACTCATCAAATAATGTACAAGATAAGTGCATACGTAGAAGAAGGGAAACGGGTCATTAATGTTTTCATTCAAACCTAATTTCCAATCCTAATGTTTACACGTTATCAAATACGATAAGCAACGCATTCAAAACCATCACTTGGAGAAATATCATGTATCATATTCTTTTAGACATTATCAATCAAATATTCAGCAATTCGTGTGAAATTAGCAATGGAAAACATTAACTTTTTGTTGCAAATCATATATCTAGGGTTAGGAAGAAAATTCGTTTTATAGAGTTAAAACCCTAGTATTGATGTTCTTGAAAACTTATCTTAAAGTACATCTTGGGTATATGAATCCCAAGAGTGAAAAACCCATACTGTATAGATGAAGAATCCACGAAAATCTTATTGGGAACTTCGAAACCTTCATCTTCTTCCTTAAGCTTTTCTTGTTCTTCAATGGAGTTTTGAAAAGAGAGTTTTCTTGAGAGATAGAGAGAATTATCTTATTTGAGACGTGTTCAAGTGGTCTTAGACCGACCTAATTTACGTATATAGTCGTCCCATTAATTACCCAGAAGACCCTCCACATAAATTACCAAAATGCCCCTCCTAAATTTAAGTAGGAGAGAATTTGACTTTGCCAAATCTGAAAATTAGTTAAGAGTTTCGACTTTGACTAGGATTTATAATTGATTAATTAAGTTTATAATTTAATTAATTGACCTATGGTAATTAATAAAGTACCACTAAGTCAATAGGACCATAACCAACCCCTTTGGACCATCCTAGGTTAGGTACTAGGATGTTTCTTTAGTTAGTACCCGACTAATGTCACCCGATTAGGTTTTAGGATTTCGGGTACACTAGTTAGATTATTTTTGTTAATTCATAGGACTTGTTAGGAAGCTAAGCCCTATTTGGCTCTACCCGAACGCGCGACTGCCCCCTTACTGCCTTAACCGAATTAAGATGGGGCTTGGTCGCTTGGTCTCTTGCACATGTGTTGAATAGGTTCTTGAACATGTGTTTCTGCACATTTCATGTCAAAGGATCCTCATTATGTCCTTGGGCACTACTTAATCTAGATGATCATTTTAAATTATCATGTGTTATGGTACTTAGTATTGACACTTGGATGTCTAGTCTAATGTGTACAACTAAGAAATTAACATTTTAGCTGACGGTCTTCATTGCAGGTACAACTCCTAAAAAAGCTTGGATTGGAGAATTATAACATCGACGTATATTGTAATACATAGAAATTGCTTAAACATCAATGTGTATTTTTTGTTGCTTATTAATACTTAGAAATTTGCTAACACCCTTAAGCTAATATTCTCTAACATGGTCAATATTACTCAATATTGGTCATTGGGATGTCTATGTACCCCAATACATATTTGTTAAACCCAATAGACTCTTCACTAGACAAGTACATTTTTTGAAATGTTACAACGTTTACATTGATGTTGACATTGATGTTGACGTTTTTGTTAATGTTCAAATTGAAGTTCATGTTGACGTTCACATTGACGGTCATATTAATGTTGACGTTAAGATAAATGTTCATGTTCACTTTGACATTCATGTTCATGCTGACATTCATATAAACGTGCACGATGACGATTATGCTGATATTCACATTGAGTTCACATTAATGATTACATTAAAGTTCATATTGACGTTCATGTTGAAATTTACGTTCACGTTCACGTCAATTTTGATGTTAATGTTGACGTTCATGTTGTCTATTATATTAATGTTGATATTGACATTTACACTCATGTTCATGTTAACGTTGAATATTTACATAGACATTGACGTTCATGTTTAAGTTAACATTAGCATTCATATTCACGTTTATGTTCACATTTATATTAATGTTCACTTTAATATTGACGTTCATGTTTACATTGACATTCACGTTAATTTTTATATTTATATTGACGTTGAAGTTGGTGTTCACCTTCATATTGACATAGATGTTCAGATTCACATTGACGTTAACAATGACATTGATATTGACGTTCAAGTTGACATTCACAATAACATTAACATTGATATTCATGTTATAGTTCACATTGACTTTGACGTTGACTTTCACATTGACATTAACGTTAACATTGCCATTGACATTCATGTAAACATTGACATTGACATTGATGTTCATGTTAACGTACACATTGATGTTTACGTTTATGTTAATGTTCATGTTTACTTTGACCTTCATGTTGATATTTATGTTAACATTCTTATTGACATTGATTTTCATGTTCATGTTCATGTTCATATTGACGCTGACATTCAAGTTATTATTGACGTTTAAATTTATGTTGACGTAGATGTTGATGTTGACGTTGGCTTTTATGTTGACATTTACATGGACGTTGATGCTTACGTAGACATTGACGTTTATGTATACGTTGATGTTTACATTGATATTTATGTTCATGTTCATGTTGATATTACATTGACGTTCATGTTCACTGTGACATTCATTTTGATGTTTACGTTTACGTTCACATTGAAATTTACATTGATGTTCACATTGACGTTTACATTTTTGTTAACATTGATTTTAACATTGATGTTGACCTTGATGTTGATATTCATGCAGATATTCACGTTAACATTGACATTTACATTGACTTTGATGTTCATGTCAATGTTCAAGTTGACATTCACCTTGACGTTCACGTGGAATTCACATTTAATTTGAGGTTCACATTCACATTATTTTGACGTTGATATTGATGTTGACGTTAATATTGATGGTGACGTTGACTTTCACGTTTACATTAAGGTTTACGTTCACGTTGACATTGGCGTTTGCCTTGGCGTTTATGTTCACGTTCACATTGACATTGACTCTCTCATTGATGTTTACGTTGATGTTGACGTAGATGTTGATGTTGATGCTGACGTGTACATTGACGTTTACCTGGACGTTAACATTTATACTGATATTGACGTTTATATGTACGTTTATGTTTAGATCGGCGTTGACGTTAACGTTCTCATTTTTGTTGAATTTCATGTTCACCTAACGTTCATGTTGATCTTTACGTTTATCTTCACGTCGAAATTGATGTTGACGTTGTCATTGACATTGACGTTCATGTTGATGTTTACATTGATATTGACATTCTTGTAAATGCTTACATTGACGTTGATGTTGACATTGACGTTCAACTCGACATTCACGTTGACGTTCAAATTGACGTTCACTTTGTCGTTCATTTCGACGTTCACATTAAAGTTAATATTTACATTGACGTCCATGTTCATATTCACATTCATGATCATGTTCATGTTGACATTTACGTTGACATTCATCCTGAAGTTTATATTTGAATTTATGTTCATGTTGACATTGAATCTTACCTTCATTTTGACATAGAATTCACGTTTACGTTGAGGTTGACATTCACATTCCCATATATGTTGATGTTGATGTTGACGTTGACATTGATGTTTATGTTGATGTTCACGTTGATGATATTGTTGAATTTCACGTTCATATAGATGTTGATGTTGACATTGACATTGATGTTGAATTAATGTCACGTGTTCACATTGATGTTCATGTTGACATTGATGTTGACGTCGACGTAGACATAGATGTTGACGTTGACATTGAAATTGATATTGATGTTCACATTGATTTTTATGTTTACATTGACGTTGAGGATAACATTGATTTTAATGTTTATTTTTCACACTAGGGTGATAGACCCTAGATGAGACCGGCGTTGTAAACCTCTTAGAGGTCGCAAAGAAGCCTATTCTTAACTTTCATCACAATCATACAATTAAATTTAGCGGAAAATTTAAAACTTTTTAAATTTACTTAAGTGTACTTAGACTTCATATAATTCTTGCGTAAGACAGATATATTAACCGCGCAAAATAAAAAACAATCTATTAACCTATTGAACAATGGAAATAAAGAATTTATAATATCATTAATAGTTGCCGAACCAGTCTTAATACAAAATCTTGAACAAAAGTTTGAAAGCAAACGCTAGGGACAACATCAACTAGCTATGTCTAATAAACTAAAGCTACAGAATAAAGTGTAGGCATCCTCGAACTCAAGAGGACCTACCAAAGTGTGGAGGTACTAGTACAAACAGCTTCAACTCATCTTCAATCTTCCTCAAGGCCCTGCACCTATAAAAATATTATGTATATGGGTTAGTATACACTTGTAGTACGTATGGGTGTATGCACAAAAACAAATAAGGACTATGCATGATCAAGGAAAGCTCTTCATATAAAAACATGCTATTTTTGAAAAGTGAAGTCACATCACTTTCCTATTTCGTTATTGATGTATCATGTTATGGATAGGATATATATTCAAGCATTTAAAGCACACAACTCATTTTCTATATTAACATAATACCTTGGAATCATTATCATAATTTTAGAACAACTCAAGAAAAATTTAATATTTTTGCTCCCCTTAGGTCGATAGCTCCCTATCCCAGCCTTAGTTTATTTTTTTGTCTTTTCTTCATGTTTTTGTGTAGTTCAATGATCTCTTTTAATCCTATGTTTTACTTACGAGTGCAATGACTCCTTGTAGTTCCATTGCTACAATGAATCAAGTAAGTAATCCAAAAGAATATGGAAATGATTTGATTACCCTACTCACAAGTTATTCTTTACATTCTTGTTAAATTGGGCATAAAGTCTTTATAAGCAAATATTTATTAGATATGCCCATTATTTGGTAACTTGCATAATATAAAGATGTTGGGTCATAAATTCATACTCCAATTGATGAGTCATTATGTTTCTCTCCCTTTATTAGCAGAAGCCAATAACTATTAAAACATCATTCTTATCAAACACTAATGATTTGATATACTTATGCTTTTGCTTTCTTATTTCACTTTGAACTTACATTTCTTATTCTTTGATATCATGTTCACTTTGAACACGCTAGGATCACTTAGTATATTCTTTTAAGACTTCTATTGGTATGTTTCTAAGCAATGACTAAGAATGAATTACACCATTACTTAGTCTAACCTCACCCTTTGGTCATTCAATCCGAATACCTCTCGTCATCCTAGTTATTTGTTTCTTCTTACTTACTTTCTTAAAGAAATCTTTAGCATTTAATAGACATAGATCATGTAAGCTACCATGAAATCCAGTGTCTTCCCCACACTGCTAAGAAGTGGTTCACCGGCCAAAGTGAAATCGAATACTTCATAGCTTTCTTAGGTGGATCAACTAGATACTAACCTATGGTGTCAACATAGTCCATAGACTAGGAGAATTTGGAGACCCTTATCCACATTCGTGGTAGTCTCATCTCATGAGGCTTGCATGTGTTTGCACAAGATCATTACTAGTCTATAAGTGCTTAGCTCAATTTATCATACTTTACATGTTTTAGAGTTGAATCATAAATTATGGAAGCTTGCTTCTAGTATGACATATGCTTAGCTCAACGGATGACTTGTCATCCCATTATACTTTATGAATGTGAACTTAATTCTTACATAATCATTATGGTGTGAATGAGACTTGTCTCACGATTTCTAAAACCCTCTTATGTGAAAATCTATAACATAATTGTTTAGGTGCAAGTGAAAATTGTCTCACTTCCTTTAACACCTCATTAAAGATCAATTTCATAACTCATAAACTATTATTATTTCCTTACTCACCTTATCTTGTTCAGTGTTATTTGGTAGTCTTGTACCATTCCTTATGAAAGTGATACGAACTTATTCCATGTGCTACTATGCTCACAAGTTCATTTAGATAGGGTATGTTGAAACTTGTCCAAATCATTGGCATACCCTAGGCTATGACTTCATTGATTTACAACTTGTCAAGTCAATCTTTATGACTTAATTGATAGCCAATTCTATTACATATTTTGGAGATATATTGCTAGCCAATTTATTGGCATAAACTAAAATTTCACTAAACACTTTTCATGATATTATCGCCACCCAAGTAAATTAACTTCATGTATATACTATAGTAATCTCATTATTTTAAGCAAGCAAACTTTTAATATATTATTAGCTTATAAGAACAATTCAGTGCTTAGTATGGCCAAGCTGTAAAGTTGATTCAGTATTAAAGATTAAATACCTAACTTTGATTCTCATTCTTTTTTCTTCTTGGAAACATTGCATTCCAAACACTTACAAAAACATCTACTGTAACACACTGTATTGGAAACCTTCATTCCTTTGAATAGTAATTTGAATTTCATAAATGACTTAAAACAATTTCATCTTCTCGAACACAATTAGGAATTACAATATTTCTTATCTCATGTAAATGATACTCTAATCATACAGATCTAACCTACAGGTCTCATTCGAGATTAAAAAATCGTAGAAACCTACACATAATGATCAGTAGCACCACATATCAATAACATGCTCGAGATTTGCATTATACATACTAGTAGAATCGTATATAGGGAGAACTAGGGAGATGAACATTTGACAATTTTATTGGGAAAATAACATTGTTTCAGTTTTCATGAATTCAAAACGTTTAAAAAGTCTCATGGGGAAAGGAATACAAGATATAAAACCCATACCTTACTGTAGAATTCAATCTACGAAGATCAACCTGTACTTACTACAAAAATCTTGAAGAATTTTCCTTGAAATTGCCTAAGGAGAACAGAGAGTATTTTTCTTTTTTTCTTACGTTTGTTCACCGTTTTTGAGTTACAACGTGAGTCTAAGTATTAGGAACTAAATATTTACTAATTCAAATTAGCTTAATTAACTTAATTAAATAAATCAATTAACTAATTACAAAAATGCCCCTCCTTCATTGACTAAATATAGGAGAGCATTTGACTAAGCCAAATTATGAAAATTAGCAAAGGGTTTTGGGTTTGACAATGATTTTAATTTAATTAATTAAGTTTCCAATTAAATTAATTACGTGATCTTGGGTAATTCCTAATGTACCCCTAAGACACTAGGACCATAACCAACCCAACCATCTTAGGTTTGGTACTAGGATTTTTCTTTTGCTAGTTACTCGGCTAGTGTAACCGATTACGTCTTAGGATTTGGGCACACTAGTTAGTCTATTTTAGTTAGTGTTAGGTTAGTTATCTAATTAGGTACGTTAGTTACAGAGTAGGATTGGTTAGGAAGCTCGACCCCACGTGTCTTGATACGACCGATAGCACATTTTCCTAACTGTGCACTTTGTATTTGCATATGGAAAGTTCACTTCTTGTCCCAAGGATCCTCACAATTTCCTTGGGCACTACATATTCTATATGATCATTTTAAATGATCATGTGCTATGGTACCTAGGCTTGACACTTGGATGCCTTGTACCTAATGTGCTAAGAATTCAAAAAATTTAGCTTCGGGTCTTCATTGCAGGTACAATTCCTAAACAAGCTTGAATTCTAGCATTTGAACATCAAAGTTTTTTATGTTATTGTTAATACACATATATTGGCTAACACCCTTAAGCCAATATTCTGTAACGTGCCCCATATTAATCAATATTGAGCATTGGGATGCCTATGTACCCCCATACACATTATTAAAGCTAATAGACTATTCACTAGACAATTACATTTTGTAGAACGTTACAATGTTGACATTCTTGTTGATGCTCACGTTCAGATTAATGTTCACATTCACCATTTAAAGTTGACGTTCACGTAGATTGTCATGCCTCGAGCTTCCCCAATGACGCGGAGACGAAACCTACCACCATATGTGCTCCCAAGCAAATCTTACTGGCATGATCATGAGCATACTAAAGAAAATAAACTAAATGCAGAAGCTAAATCATACTTTTAACTTAAAAGTAGGGGAATACACATATACTATAGCTGAAATATTTTAAATACATATGAGTTAAATAGAAAGAAGTTATTAACTCAATACTAATTTGACACCAACTATGTAAGAAATAAGCCTCTAACTGACTTGAAATGTTGGGACAAGCCCTAACTAAGTATAGAAAAAACTAAACCTAAATGACTTAAAATATGAAATGAACTCATGACTATTGTCCTCGGATAATAAGGACTCACCACTGAATCTGCTAAACTGGAGATCGGGAATCGATCTAAGTGTAATCGCGATGCTAAGAACCTAAACCTACCTGATGAGAAGATGTAGCACACATATATGTATGTGCTTGGTGGTACTAAGCAAGTAGATAGAGTAAAGCTGAAATAGTACATAACTGAACAAGCACAAAAGCAAGTATAATAATCCGAACATGATATACTGAATTCTAAGCTAACTGGATGCAATGAACAACTTATAACATATTTAAATTCAATACTTCATATAATTATAAATGGTCAATGCAGTTGAATCTAAACGATCTATGGGATCTAGTAATAACCGATAATAAAACCAAATGAGATAAATGTGGAGTCCAATGTATACGCCCCATCAAGAGGACCCAATATACCCAACAAGATTCATAAAGATATGATGGCGTGATCACTAAACTTATTGCCCATAAAAGGGACTTACAACCTACTTTGCTAGTAGTTTTGGGAATAGGTGGGTACGTTAAACCCTAGTCCAACTCGATATTATTCTACTCCCAATTAATCAAGTGAATAAGACATTATGATTGAATTTCTGTATATGTTGGATAGTTCAAAACTGAACATGCGAATTGAGAATGCAATAATTAATATTCCAGTTATGCATTTATAACTGAGCCATGTATATCTAAAGTAACTAAAATATCTGGTATTATATATGTAATTTAAGAACTAAAGAAAATACACAGCTAGGGATCTGAAATTCATGGAATAATCTAATTTATAACATGATAATCTTGTTTGGAACATATAACTAATTAATTCATGAAGTTTTGTTGAAGTTCTTTAAACCCTAGGTCTAATCATTATATGGGAATCAAGAATCTGACAGAAAACTAGGCCCCCAATGGGTGAAAGGCATCCACTAGTAAAATCCCACATGCTTGGTAATGAAATCCACAGAGAAATATTTTGATTTCGGCGTAGAACTGATGGAACCTTTTTGCGTTCTTTGATCTAAGGTTCTTGATGTTTTTCTCCTTTCTTGATTCTAAGTTTCTAAGCTTTGATTAATGATTTGATTTAGGTAATTTTCTGTATGTTTATCGGCTTAAACTGACTAAAATCTGATTATTAGGGTAAAAACAAAGTATCTTAGGGTTTAAACGAAGTGTAAAAAGACCAAAAGACCCCAAACTGAATTGATGTCGTACTAAATGATATCCTGGACTGACAGGCAGTTGTTCAATCGAAGGTCCGTTTTTTGGGTTCATAGGCTGGGTCAGTTCGACAGGACTTTACTAAAACGGGCATAACTCATTACCCGCAGGTTTGATTTTAATATTTATTTTGGTATGTCATAGGACACCTAATTCATTTTGAGCTAAGAGTTATGATCATTTGAAGTGGACCCAAATGCATTTTACTCCTAAATGTTTTCTTATTTCTACCTGTGCTCCGTAGGTTCGTCTACGCACCGTGCCGGTCTATCGTGGTTTTTGTCAGAGAGTGGGTAAATGGGATCTTGATCGATGGATTAAGACTATAGACCGTAGTCTAACGTACGAACCATAGGTTCGTCTGTCGTTTGACGCTTCCTCAAATTTTTTGGGTTGCGTCTTAGGGGAGTTTCATTCACAATCGATGTATGTGCATTAGGGGCCGTGGGTTAGGCTACCATCAATCGATGGTGACCGTCAACTGCACCTACAGATTTCTGAAAAGCTGATTTTTGGTCTGTTCTAGATACGGGTTGTTACATTATCTCCCCCTTGGAACATTCTTCCTTGAATGAAGAATAAACTAGCAGAAATAGAGGGAGAGAATTGTAATCTTTACTACTAAACACTGCAAACTGAGTTTCTACCATAGTTGAGTTCTGAGAACAAGAAAATATACTGAAAATGCAAATAAAAACTGTGGGAACATGATTCTAAGACTGAATTCACACATGAATGACTAAAAGACTGAAGAGGAACTATTACGTCAAGCTTGAGTGGAATAGGAAGAAAAAAGGTGAGGATACTTGGCTTTCATGGTTGCTTCTGCTTCCTAAGTAGGTCGCTCTACGGACTGACTCCTCAACAAAACCTTGACTGAAGCGACTTCTTTATTTCTCAACCTTCTAACCTGAAGGTCAGGAATCTCAACTGGTAAATCCTCATAAGTGTAACGACCTGTTTAGTCGTTTTGAGCAGCAGATTGAAATTCTGGTAAAACTGGCTGGGACGACGGGTGTCACGACGGCCCGTCGTGGAGGTTTCGTTCCATGACACTTAGAATTCTGAAATTGGATACTGAAAATCGACTCTCTGTAAATTGTGACGGACCTGCAGGACGTGCCGTCACATCCACGACGAACCATCGTGAGTTACCGTTGCAAAACACTTCAACTTTTGAGAATTTGGTATAATAAACGAGTTTCTGACCGTCAGGACGGAGGTGCAGGACGGACCGTCACAGCTCACCTGGATGCTGGGAGGCTGCGATGACCTGCGTGACGGACCGTCGCAGGCACGACGGCCCGTCACAGGTTGCGCCAATCCCAGGAAAATTAGGATTTCTCTACACGTTTTAAGGGTCGTTTTGGACTATTCTTTCCTTAATTATAAAGAATGAGGGTTAATATTAATAAGTCTAATTACTTGGGGGTTAAAAGAGGTAACCTTAAGTTAATTAGTGGGTTTTATTGTCCTCTTTTAGTCTTAATTATATGATAATTAGGGTAAAGGAAAGAGGGTTTGAATAAAACAAACAGAAAGAGAAAAAGAGAGAGGGAGTCGAACGAGGAAGAGAGAAAACAAAGAGGATAGCAAAGCTTTGGGGAAAATTCTTGCTTGATCCAATTCTTCGGTGGAGGTAGGTTATGGTTTTCATGCTACTCGTAGTAAACTCTCAATAGTGAATGATATGTGTTGATAGTATTGTAAACCCTACTATGTGCTTAAATTGTATGCTTGCATGATTATGATTATGAAATTGTGACGAATTAACAAAGCATGATGAAGCTATTGAATCCCAAATCTTGAAAGAACCCTAATTCGCTTGATATATTATATAATAAGATTGATGATGCCTTAGTATGAAAGAAGGCTTGATAAATTATATAATGAGAATGATGATGCCTTAGTGTAAAAGAAGTCTTGATGAATATGAGGATCGGGTGCCACGTTCCAGTACCAGGATAGAATGAATATGAGGATCGGAGTGTCACGTTCCGACACAAGGATAGAATATGGAACGGGTGCCATGTTCCGGTACCAGGATAGAATGAATATGAGGATCAGGTGCCACGTTTCGGTACCAGGATAGAATGAATATGAGGATCGGAGTGTCACGTTCCGACACCAGGATAGAATATGGATCGGGTGCCACGTTCCGGTACCAGGATAGTATATGAGGATCGGAGTGCCACGTTCCGGCACCAGGATAGAATGAATAGAGGAGCGGAGTGTCACGTACCGACACAAGAGGAAGAAAGATAATGAATCTTGAAAGATAATGAATATACTCAATCTAATGAACTTAATTCCCAAATGAGTATGGTATTGAGGCTTGAGTCCTCGTGTGTGAACTCGGTTGTAGTTATTGATGAATTCATGTTGTTATTGCTACATGTTGAGTATTGTAGTTGATTTACATTATTATTGATATATACTGTTCCCTATTTTGAGTTGGCCGATGATATCTACTCAGTACTTGTGGTTGTACTGACCCCCTACTTTCATGTTTTATTCTTTGTTATTTGTGTAATGCAGCAAACGTTCCGTCAACTTCAACTCAACAGTAGATCTAGCCAGTTTTCACTTCATCGGAAATTCAGGGTGAGCTAATGCGTCTAGCTTGGACTGGATCTTCTTCTTCTTCAAGTCTCGATGCCTTGAACTTCCGGCATGGACTAGCTAGTATTTTGTTTTAACTTCTTAGACAGTTTTAGTTTAGAAATTTGAGATAGATGTTCTTGTGATGATGACTTCCAGATTTTGGGGGATAATAATAATAGTTTTGAATTGTTTATTAATGAGTTTAAGTCTTCCGCATTATTTTCTGTTGATATATCTTGAAATGTTAAGGCTAGATTGGTTGGTTCGCTCACATAGGAGGGTAAATGTAGGTGCCAGTTGCGTCCTCGGTTTGGGTCGTGACAAACTTGGTATCAGAGCATTAGGTTCGTTGGTCTCATCACACAAGAACAGGTCTAGTAGAGTCTTAAGGAACGGTAGGGGGACGCCTTTACTTTTCTTTGAGAGGCTATAAGACTTTAGGAAAATTCCATTCTTTCACTCTTCTTTCGTGCTACTACTTGATTCCAATTGGTATCTAGGTGATACGAATTGGTATCTGACCATCTTCACTCTATTTCGCAAATGGTTAGAACTAGAGCAACGACCGCACCAGCAGCAACAACGGAAAGACAAGAAACATCTGAGCCAGCCACTGGGGCTGTGGCTCGAGGGAGAACAACGGTAAGAGGCCGTGGTAGAGGTCGTGGGAGGACGTCCTCTAGAGGAAGAGGACAAGCCCCTAGCCCATCTGATACTAGGGCAGTGACTCCTCCACCGACCGAGGAGGTGATAAGAGAGGGTGAGGAAGGGGAAACTGAACAAGGGCAGAATGAGGAAATGCCACCCCAACCTACCCCAGAGATGATCAACCAGGTACTTGCTTATCTTAGCGGGTTATCCGATCAGGGTCAGGCACCTCCAGTGGTTTCTGCACCAATACCTCCGGTTTCAGAGGTACGACATGCGGCTACTATGGCTCCCCGCATGGATGCATCATTGGGAATAGGCACATTTCCACGTCTGACTACTGGGCCTATTATGACAAATGATCAGCATGAACTTTTCAGTAAGTTCTTGAAATTGAAACCTCCAGTCTTTAAGAGCGCAGAATCAGAGGATGCCTACGATTTTCTGGTTGATTGTCATGAGCTACTACACAAGATGGGTATAGTAGAACGGTTTGGCGTTGAGTTCGTGAGCTATCAGTTTCAAGGAAACGCCAAAATGTGGTGGCGATCACATGTTGAGTGTCAACCAACAGAGGCACCACCTATGACTTGGGAATCATTCTCTACCCTGTTTATGGAGAAGTATATCCCAAGTACTTTGAGAGATAGAAAAAGGGATGAGTTCTTGAGCCTCGAGCAAGGTAGGATGACGGTTAACGCATACGAGGCCAAATTCCGTGCATTATCCAGGTATGCCACCCAACTTTGTTTTAGTCCACAAGAACGGATTCGCCGTTTCAGCCTTACAGATAGCGGCAACGGCAACGTCCTTCCAAGAGGTGGTAGACTTTGTGATAGAGGTGGAAGGAGTGAAGTCAGATGACTTCACCACAACGTCGACATCAAAGAGGTTTCGAAGGGGAGGTGAGTTTAATGGTTCTCACTCTAGAGGACAGAGCTCCGGAGGTTACTCAAGTCGACCAATTCAGTCTTCACTACAGACTGTAGTTGGGGGTCCACCTCAGAACGGTCAACACTACTCCGAGAGACCTATGCATGAACCCCGAGAGTGTTATGGATGTGGGAAGGTTGGACACATTAGAGTATTGTCCAAACCATAGTTACAGAACCCCACTAGCTAGAGGTAGAGGTGGTCATGGTAGAGGCCGCTTTTCTGGAGGACGTGGTGGTCGAGGTAATGGTGGTCATCACAACGGAGAGGTGATGGGCAAAATGGAGCCACTACTACGCAACATGGTAGGGGCAATGGACAGACAAACGATAGGGCCCATTGTTACGCTTTCCCTGGGAGATCTGAAGCGGAGGCGTCTGATGCTGTTATCACAGGTAATCTCTTGGTTTGTGATTGCATGCCATCTGTATTATTTGACCCTGGCTCCACGTTTTCATATGTATCTTCCTCATTTGCTAATGGTCTAAATTTACATTGTGAATTACTTGACATGCCTATTCGCGTTTCTACTCCGGTGGGTGAGTCTGTGATAGTCGAAAAAGTGTATAGGTCTTGTTTGGTGAATTTTGTGGGGAGCAACACTTATGTAGATTTGGTTATTTTAGAAATGGGTGACTTTGATGTAATTCTGGGTATGACTTGGCTTTCTCCGAATTTTGCGATTTTGGATTGTAATGCTAAAACGGTGACGTTAGCCAAGCCTGGGGTAGATCCGTTAGTGTGGGAGGGCGACTACACTTCCAGTCCGGTGCGTATTATCTCCTTTATTCGTGCTAAGAAAATGGTTAGTAAAGGGTGTTTAGCTTTCTTGTCACATCTCAAGGATGACACTACTCAAGTACCTTCGATTGAGTCAGTTTCGGTAGTCCGTGAGTTTTTGGATGTGTTCCCTGCAGATCTTCCTGGTATGCCACCAGATATGGATATAGACTTCTGCATTGATTTGGAACCGGGTACTCGCCCCATTTCTATACCCCCTTATAGAATGGCTCCCGCAGAGTTAAGAGAGTTAAAGGCACAACTTCAAGAGTTGTTGAGCAAAGGCTTCATTAGACCAGTGCATCTCCTTGGGGTGCTCCGGTGTTATTTGTAAAGAAGAAGGATGGGAGTTTTCGGATGTGCATAGACTACAGACAACTGAACAAGGTAACTATTAAGAACAAGTACCCCATTCCTCGCATTGATGACTTGTTCGATCAGTTACAAGGTGCTTGTGTCTTCTCGAAGATCGACTTGAGATCCGTTATCACCAATTGAAAATACGAGCAACGGATGTGCCAAAGACTGCTTTTTGAACTAGTATGGGCATTATGAATTTGTGGTAATCTTTTGGTCTTACGAATGCCCCTGCTGCCTTTATGAGCTTGATGAACGGGATTTTCAAGCCATATCTGGATCTCTTTGTGATTGTGTTTATTGATGATATACTGATATACTCCAAGAGTAAGAAGGAACATGAGGAGCATTTGAGAATGGTGTTAGAGTTGTTGAGAAAGAAAAAGCTTTATGCAAAATTTTCGAAGTGTGAGTTTTGGCTAGATTCAGTGTCCTTCTTGGGGCACGTAATTTCTAAGTATGGAGTGATGGTGGATCCATCCAATATTGAGACGGTGAAAAATTGGGTAAGACCTACTAATGTGTCAGAAATAAGGAGTTTTGTTGGGTTAGCTAGCTACTACCGCCGATTCGTCAAGGGATTCTCTTCTATTGCTTCCCAATTGACGAACTTGACTAAGCAGAATGTTCCATTTGTATGGTCAGATGAGTGTGAGGAATGTTTTCAGAAACTCAAGACTTTGTTGACTACCGCACCTATCCTTACCTTGCGAGTAGAGGGTAAGAACTTCATTGTTTATTGTGATGCATCCTATTCGGGTTTGGGTTAAGTGTTAATGCAAGAGAAGAATGTGATTGCTTATGCTTCGAGACAATTAAAGGTGCATGAACGTAACTATCCGACCCATGATTTGGAGTTGGCCGCGGTAGTATTTGCACTAAAGCAATGGAGACACTATTTGTATGGGGTTAAGTGTGAGGTCTATACGGACCATCGTAGTCTACAGTATGTCTTCACTCAGAAAGACTTGAATTTGAGACAGAGGAGATGGATGGAACTACTGAAGGACTACGACATCACTATCTTGTATCATTCGGGAAAGGCGAATGTTGTGGCAGATGCCTTGAGTAGAAAGGCCGGAAGCATGGGAAGTCTAGCTCACTTGCAAGCTTCTAGACGCCCATTGGCTAGAGAAGTGCAGATTCTGGCTAATGACCCTATGAGGTTAGAAATAAATGAGAAGGGAGGATTGTTAGCTTGTGTAGAGGCAAGATCTTCTTTCCTTGACCAGATCAAGGGAAACCAGTTTGATGATGAGAAACTAAGGCAAATTCGAGATAAAGTGTTGCAAGGAGAGGCTAAGGAAGCAATAATCGATGAGGAAGGTGTTTTGAGGATTAAGGGAAGGGTATGTGTACCCCGCATCGATGATTTGATCGCCACTATTTTGACAGAGGCTCATAGTTCCGGATATTCGATACATCCTGGTGCAACCAAGATGTACCGCGACCTAAAGCAACACTTCTGGTGGGGTAGAATGAAGCGAGATATTGTTGAGTTTGTTGCCAAATGTCCAAATTGTCAACAAGTGAAGTATGAACACCAGAGGCCCGGAGGAACACTTCAGAGAATGCCCATTCCTGAATGGAAGTGGGAGAGAATCGCGATGGACTTCGTGGTTGGTCTTCCCAAGACATTGGGTAAGTATGACTCTATTTGGGTGATTATTGATAGGTTAACTAAGTCTGCTCACTTCATTCTGTCAAGGTGACCTACAATGTAGAGAGGTTAGCCAAGATCTACATCTCAGAGATCGTTCGGTTGCATTGAGTTCCCCTCTCCATCATATCAGATAGAGGTACGCAGTTTACTTCTATGTTTTGGAGAACATTGCATGCTGAATTAGGTACTAGATTGGACCTTAGTACTTGCATTTCATCCTTAGACCGATGGTCAGTCTGAGCGAACGATTCAAGTGTTGGAGGATATGCTTCGCGTATGTGTGATAGAGTTGGTGGCCATTGGGATAGCTTCTTACCTTTGGCAGAGTTTTCATACAATAATAGCTATCACTCTAGTATCGACATGGCTCCATTTGAAGCATTGTATGGGAGGAGATGTAGGTCTCCCATTGGTTGGTTTGATGCCTTTGAAGTTAGACCTTGGGGACTGATCTGTTGAGAGATTCTATGGAGAAGGTGAAAGCTATTCAAGAAAAGCTTCTGGCGGCGCAAAGCAGACAAAAGGAGTATGCAGACCGAAAGGTTAGAGACTTGGAGTTCATGGAAGGTGAACAAGTCTTGTTGAAGGTTTCACCCATGAAAGGGGTGATGCGGTTTGGAAGAAGGGGTAAGCTAAGTCCAAGGTATATTGGACCATTTGAAGTGCTTAAGCGAATAGGGAAGGTGGCTTATGAATTAGCCTTACCTCCAGGGCTGTCCGGAGTGCATCCGGTGTTTCATGTGTCCATGTTGAAAAGATACCATGGAGATGGAAACTACATTATCCGTTGGGATTCAGTTTTGCTTGATGAGAATTTGACTTATGAGGAGGAACCGGTTGCTATACTAGATAGAGAGGTTCGCAAGTTGAGGTTGAGAGAAATTGCATCCATCAAGTCCAATGGAAGAATCGACCGTTGAAGAGGCTACTTGGGAGAAGGAGGCAGATATGCAAGAAAATACCCACATCTGTTTACAGATTCAGGTACTCCTTTTCGCCACTGTTTTTCTTCTTTTTAATCGTTCGGGGACGAACGATGGGTAAATTGGTATCTATTGTAACGACCTGTTTAGTCGTTTTGAGCAGCAGATTGAAATTCTGGGAAAACTGGCTGGGACGACAGGTGTCACGACGGACCGTCGTGGTCACGACGGCCCGTCGTGGAGGTTTCGTTCCATGACACTTAGAATTCTGAAATTGGATACTGAAAATCGACTCTCTATAAATTGTGACGGACCTGCAGGACGTGCCGTCACATCCACGACGAACCGTCGTGAGTTTCCGTTGCAAAACACTTCAACTTTTGAGAATTTGGTATAAGAAACGAGTTTCTGACCGTCAAGACGGAGGTGCAGGACGGACCGTCACTGGTGACGGGCCGTCACAGCTCACCTGGATGCTGGGAGCTGCGACGACCTGCATGACGGACCGTCGCAGCACGACGGCCCGTCACAGGTTGCGCCAATCCCAGGCAATTAGGATTTCTCTACACGTTTTAAGGGTCGTTTTGGACTATTCTTTCCTTTATTATAAAGATTGAGGGTTAATATTAATAAGTCTAATTACTTGGGCGTTAAAAAGAGGTAACCTTAAGTTAATTAGTGGTTTATTGTCCTCTTTTAGTCTTAATTATATGATGATTAGGGTAAAGGAAAGAGGGTTTGAATAAAACAAACAGAAAGAGAAAAAGAGAGAGGCTTCGAACGAGGAAGAGAGAAAACAAGAGGATAGCAAAGCTTTGGGGAAAATTCTTGCTTGATCCAATTCTTCGGTGGAGGTAGGTTATGGTTTTCATGCTACTCGTAGTAAACTCTCAATAGTGAATGATATGTGTTGATAGTATTGTAACCCTACTATGTGCTTAAATTGTATGCTTGCATGATTATGATTATGAAATTGTGACGAATTAACAAAGCATGATGAAGCTATTGAATCCCAAATCTTGAAAGAACCCTAATTCGCTTGATATATTATATAATAAGATTGATGATGCCTTAGTATGAAAGAAGGCTTGATAAATTATATAATGAGAATGATGATGCCTTAGTGTAAAAGAAGGCTTGATGAATATGAGGATCGGGTGCCACGTTCCGGTACCAGGATAGAATGAATATGAGGATCGGAGTGTCACGTTCCGACACCAGGATAGAATATGGATCGGGTGCCACGTTCCGGTACCAGGATAGAATGAATATGAGGATCGGGTGCCACGTTCCGGTACCAGGATAGAATGAATATGAGGATCGGAGTGTCACGTTCCGACACCAGGATAGAATATGGATCGGGTGCCACGTTCCGGTACCAGGATAGTATATGAGGATCGGAGTGCCACGTTCCCGCACCAGGATAGAATGAATAGAGGAGCGGAGTGTCACGTACCGACACAAGAGGAAGAAAGATAATGAATCTTGAAAGATAATGAATATACTCAATCTAATGAACTTAATTCCCAAATGAGTATGGTATTGAGGCTTGAGTCCTCGTGTGTGTGAACTCGTTGTAGTTATTGATGAATTCATGTTGTTATTGCTACATGTTGAGTATTGTAGTTGATTTACATTATTATTGATATATACTTTTCCCTATTTTGAGTTGGCCGATGATATCTACTCAGTACTTGTGGTTGTACTGACCCCCTACTTTCATGTTTTCTTCTTTGTTATTTGTGTATGCAGCAAACGTTCCGTCAACTTCAACTCAACAGTAGATCTAGCCAGTCTTCACTTCATCGGAAATTCAGGGTGAGCTAATGCGTCTAGCTTGGACTGGATCTTCTTCTTCTTCAAGTCTCGATGCCTTAACTTCCGGCATGGACTACTAGTATATTTTGTTTTAACTTCTTAGACAGTTTTAGTTTAGAAATTTGAGATAGATGTTCTTGTGATGATGACTTCCAGATTTTGGGGGATAATAATAATAGTTTTGAATTGTTTATTAATGAGTTTAAGTCTTCCGCATTATTTTCTGTTGATATATCTTGAAATGTTAAGGCTAGATTGGTTGGTTCGCTCACATAGGAGGGTAAATGTGGGTGCCAGTCGCGTCCTCGGTTTGGGTCGTGACAATAAGAAAGACAATCTTTTACTGCGAAACTCTCTAATGGTACTATAGAGGCTGGGTCACCCACAGACTTCTTCAAGAGTGAGATGTTGAAGACCGGATGCACTGCTGCTAATTGTTGTTAGAACTCTAACTCATATGCCACCTTGTATACCCTTTTAATGATCTTTTAAGGGCCTACATATCTAGAAATGAGTTTCCATATTTTTGCTAAATCTCATCACTCCTTTCACAGGTGACACTTTCAGGAAAAAACCCAATCATCAACTTGGAACTCTAGTTCCCTTCTCCTTACATTTGTGTAGGACTTCTTATGACTCAGGGCTATATTAAGTCTCGGTCTAATGAGTTGCACTTTCTCCATAGAATAAAGGACTAAATCTAGCCCTATAAAAGTTGTTTCACCTATATCAAACCAACAAAAAGAGATCTACATCTACGCACTTAGAGAACCTTATAAAGGTCCATCTGAATGCTGGAACAGTAGATATTATTGTAGGGGAAATCAAAAAGAGGAAGTTGATAACCTCAACTAACCTTGAAATCAATCACACAATATCTCAACATATCCTCTAGGGTCTAAATGTTACGCTCTTGTCACTACCAAAAACCGAGCCGCGACTAGCACCCACACTTACCCTCCTATGTGAGCGAACCAACCAATCTAAACCCTAACATTTCAATATAATGTCAACAGAAAGTAATGCGGAAGACTTAAACTCATTAATAAAAACCAATTCAATAACTTCTAAAATTCAACATCTATTATTCCCCAAAATCTGGAAGTCATCACCACAACAACATCTATGATCAAATTACTAAACTAAGAGTATTCTAAGAAGCTAAAATAAATAAAAAGCTAGTCCCTGCCAGAACTTCAAGGCATCAAGACATGAGGAAGAAGATCCAGTCCAAGCTAGAAGCATTAGCTCACATGAAAATCCGGTGTAATGAAGATTGGCTAGAATTGCGGTTGAGTTGAAGACGACGGTCCAGTTTGCTGCACTCCACAAATAACAAAGAAAGAAACATACAAGTAGGGGTCATTAAAAACACAAGTACTGAGTAGGTATCATCGGCCAACTCAAAATAGAAAACAGTATATATCAGATAACATCATAAAATCACCTAATATTCTTAGCATGCAGCATTTACAATTACCATAACCCTTGGTCACAACACCAAGCACATCAATGAGGACTCACGCCTCCCCATAATACTCATTTGGGAATTAGGTTCATTAGATTGAGTATATTAACAACTTTCAAGATTCATTATCTTTATTCCTCTTGTGTCGGTACGTGACACTCCGATCCCCTACTACTAAGTGTCAGAACGTGACACTCCGACTCCTAATTCTACGTGTCGGTTCGTGAAACCCGATCCCCTAATTCTATATGTCGGAACGTGATACTCCGATCCCCTAATTTTACGTGTCGGTTCGTGACACCCGATCCCCTAATTCTACGTGTTGGTTCGTGACACCCATTCTCCTAATTCTAAGTGTCGGTTCGTGACACCCGTTCCCCTAATTCTATGTGTCGATTCGTGACACCCGTTCCCCTAATTCTACGTGTCGGTTCGTGACACCCGTTCCCCTGAATCTACATGTCGATTCGTGACACCCGCTCCACTAATCTCATTCTATTAATTCATCAAGCCTTCTTTTATACCAAGGCATCATCAATCTCATTACTTTAGTTCATCAAGCCTTCTTTTATACCAAGGCATCATCAATCTCATTACTTTAGTTCATCAAGCCATCTCTTTATACCAAGGCATCATCATTAACAAAGAGATTAGGGTTTTTCAAGATTTATGATTCAATAGCTTCATCATGCTTATTTTATCACAATTATATATCACACATTCATGCAAGCATACAATTAAGCATATAGCAGGGTTTACAATACTACAATACATATCATTCGCTATTAAGAGTTTACTACGATAGCATAAAAACCATAACCTACCTCCACCGAAGATTAGTGATCAAGCAAGCAAATTCCCCAAAGCTTTTTTTCCTCTTCGTTTCTCCTCTTTATCGTTCGATCCTCTCTCTCTCTTTGTTCTTTCTATTTTTCTTATTCAAACCCTCTTTCTTTTACCCTAATTAGCATATAATTAACTATAAAAGATGGCAATAGTAACCCATAAATTAACTCAAGGTTACCTCTTTTAACCCCCAAGTAATTGAGTTATCAATATTAAACCACTAACTTTATAATTATTTGCCGGAATAGTCCAAAACGCCCCTTAAATTACTTAACAGAAATCCGACACAGCCTCGGATTACGCAGCCTGTGACGGCCTGTCGTGCCTACGACGGTCCGTCCAGCTGCTTCCGTCACAGACTTCAGCGACTAAATTTCCTTGAAGAGTCTGTGACGGTCCGTCGTGCCCACGACAGTCTGTCCTGCCATGTCGTCACTAAGTTAGAGACTTAATTTCTGTGGAAGATGTGTGACGGTCCGTCGTGCCCACGACGGTCCGTCCTGCCCACGACGGTCCGTCCTGCCATTCCGTTACGAAGTTCAGAGAGTCGATTTAGTACCCAAATTTCAGAATTTCTAAGTGTTTTGAAATGAGACCCCCTCGACGGTCCGTCGTGCCCATGACGGTCCGTCGTGGGATCCGTCGTCTCAGCCAGTTTTCCAGAAATAAAATCTGCTGCTCAAAACGACTAATCAGGTCGTTACAATAGATACCAATTTACCCATCGTTCGTCCTCGAACGATCACAAGAAAAGAAACAAGGGCGAAGAGGAGTACCTGAATCTGTGAACACATGTGGGTATCTTTCTTGCATATTAGCCTCCTTCTCCCAAGTAGACTCTTCAAACGGCCGATTCTTCCATTGAACCTTAATGGATGCAATCTCCCTCGACCTCAACTTGCGGACTTCTCTATCCAGAATGGCATAAGGCTCCTCCTCATAAGTCAAATTCTCATCAAGCAGGACTGAATCCCAACGAATGATGTAGTTTCAATCCCCATGGTATCTTTTCAACATAGACACATGAAATACCGGATGTACTCCGGACAGCCCTGGAGGCAAGGCTAACTCATAAGGCACCTCCCCTACTCGCTTAAGTAATTCAAAGGGAACAATATACCTTGGGCTTAGTTTACCTCTTTTATCAAACCGCATCACCCCTTTCATGAGTGAAACCTTCAGCAAGACATGTTCACCCTCCATGAACTCCAAGTCTCTAACCTTTCGATCTGCATATTCCTTTTGCCTACTTTGCGCCTCTAACAACTTTTCTTGAATTGATTTCACTTTCTCTAATGAATCCCTCAAAAGGTCAGTACCCTAAGGTCTAACCTCAAATGCATCAAACCAACCAATGGGAGACCTACATCTCCTCCCATACAATGCTTCGAATGGAGCCATATCAATACTTGAGTGATAGCTATTATTGTATGAAAACTCCGCTAAGGGTAAGAAGTTATCCCAATGACCGCCAAATTCTATCAAACATGCACGAAGCATATCCTCCAACACTTGAATCGTTCGCTCAGACTGACCATCGTTCTGAGGGTGAAATGCAGTACTAAGGTCCAACCTAGTACCTAATTCAGCATGCAATGTTCTCCAAAACTTAGAAGTAAACTGCGTACCTCTATCTGATATGATGGAGAGTGGAACCCCACGCAACCGAACTAATTCCGAGATGTAAAGTTTTGCTAACTTCTCTGCATTGTAAGTCACCTTTACCGGAACAAAATGAGCAGACTTAGTTAACCTATCAACAATCACCCAAATAGAGTCATACTTACCCATTGCCTTTGGAAGACCAACCACGAAATCCATTGCAATTCTCTCCCATTTCCATTCAGGAATGGGCATTCTCTGTAGTGTTCCTCCGGGCCTCTGGTGTTCATACTTTACTTGTTGACAATTTGGACATTTGGCAACAAAATCAACAATGTCGCGCTTCATTCTACTCCACCAAAAGTGTTGCTTTAGGTCACGATACATCTTGGTTGCACCAGGGTGTATAGAATACCTTGAACTATGAGCCTCTGTAAGAATAGTGTGAATCAAATCATCGACACGGGGTACACATACCCTTCCCTTAATCCTCAAAACACCTTCCTCCTCGATTGTTGCTTCTTCAGCCTCTCCTCGCAACACTTTATCTCGGAGCCGGATCAATTTCTCATCTGTAAACTGCTTTCCCTTAATCATGTCAAGAAAGGAAGATCTTGCCTCCATACAAGCCAACAATCCTCCCTTCTCATTTACCTCTAACCTCATAATGTCGTTCGCCAGAGTCTGAACTTCTCCAGCCAATGGACGTTTAGAAACTTGCAAGTGAGCTAGACTTCCCATGCTTCCTGCCTTTCTACTTAAAGCATCTACCACATTATTAGCCTTTCCCGGATGATACAATATAGTGACATCGAAGTCCTTCAGTAGTTTCATCCATCTCCTCTGTCTCAAGTTCAAATCTTTCTGAGTAAAGACATACTGTAGGCTACGATGATCCGTATATGCTTCACACTTAACCCCATATAGATATTGTCTCCATTGCTTTAATGCAACACTACCTCAGCCAACTCCAAATCATGGGTCGGATAATTACATTCATGCACATTTAATTGCCTCGAAGCATAAGCAATTACATTCTTCTCTTGCATTAGCACTGCACCCAAACCCGAATAGGATGCATCACAATAAACAATGAAGTTCTCACCTTCCACGGGCAAGGTGAGAATTGGTGCAGTAGTCAACAAAGTCTTGAGCTTCTGAAAGCTTTCTTCACACTCGTCCGACCATACAAATGGAACATTCTTCTTAGTCAAGTTCGTCAATTGGGAAGCAATGGAAGAGAATCCCTTGACAAATCGACGGTAATAGCTAGCTAAACCAACAAAGCTCCTTATTTCTGACACTGTAACGACCTGTTTAGTCGTTTTGAGCAGCAGATTTTATTTCTGGGAAAACTGGCGGGGACGACGGGTGTCACGACGGACCGTCGTGGTCACGACGGCCCATCGAGGAGTTTTCGTCCCATGACACTTAGAATTCTTCAATTTGGATATTAAAATCGACTCTCTGTAAATTGTGACGGACCTACAGGACGTGCCGTCACATCCACGACGAACCGTCATGAGTTTTCATTGCAAAACACTTCAACTTTTGAGAATTTGGTACGAGAAACGAGTTTCTGACCGTCATGACGGAGGTGCAGGACAGACCGTCACAGTTCACCTGGAATTTGGGAGGCTGCGACGACCGGTGTGACGGACCGTCGCAGGCACGACGGCCCGTCACAGGTCACGCAGATCCCAGGCAGTTTAGGATTTCTCCACACGTTTTAAGGGTCATTTTGGACTATTCTTTCCTTAATTATAAAGATTGAGGGTTAATATTAATAAGTCTAATTACTTGGGGGTTAAAAGAGGTAACCTTAACTTAATTAGTGGGTTCTATTGTCCTCTTTTAGTCTTAATTATACGATAATTAGGGTAAAGGAAAGAGGGTTTGAATAAAACAAACAGAAAGAACAAAGAGAAAGAGGGATTGTACGAGAGAGGAGAAATGAAGAGGAATAACACAAGCTTGGGAAATTATTGCTTGATCACTAGTCTTCGGTGGAGGTAGGTTATGGTTTATATTACGATATTCGTAGTGAACTCTTAATAGTGAATATTATGTGTTGATAGTATTGTAAACCCATCTATGTGCTTAAATTGTATGCTTGCATGATTATGATTATGAAATTGTGATGAATTAACAAAGCATGATGAAGCTATTGAATCCCAAATCTTGAAAGAACCCTAATTCGCTTGATATATTATATAATAAGATTGATGATGCCTTAGTATGAAAAAAAAAGGCTTGATAAATTATATAATGAGAATGAGGATGCCTTAGTGTAAAAGAAGGCTTGATGAATTAGGGGATCGGGTGCCACGTTCCGATACCAGGATAGAATGAATATGAGGATCGGGTGCCACGTTTCGGTACCAGGATGAATGAATGATGAGGATCGGAGTGTCACGTTCCGACACCAGGATAGAATATGAGGATCGGGTGCCACGTTCCGGTACCAGGATAGAATGAATATGAGATCGGAGTGTCACGTTCCGACACCAGGATAGTATATGGATCGGGTGCCACGTTCCGGTACCAGGATGATAGTATATGAGGATCGGGTGCCACGTTCCGGTACCAGGATAGAATGAATATGAGGATCAGAGTGTCACGTTCCGACACCAGGATAGTATATGGATCGGGTGCCACGTTCCGGTACCAGGATAGTATGTGAGGATGAGTGCCACGTTCCGTGCACCAGGCATATAGAAATAGAGGAGCGGAGTGTCACGTACCGACACAAGAGGAAGAAAGATAATGAATCTTGAAAGATAATGAATATACTCAATCTAATGAACTTAATTCCCAAATGAGTATAGTATTGGGGCTTGAGTCCTCATGTGTGAACTCGGTTGTATTTATTGATGAATTAATATTGTTATTGCTACATGTTGAGTATTGTAGTTGATTTACATTATTATTGATATATACTGTTCCCTATTTTGAGTTAGCCGATGATATCTACTCAGTACGTGTGGTTGTACTGACCCCCTACTTTTATGTTTTCTTCCTTGTTATTTGTGTAATGCAGCAAACGTTCCGTCAACTTCAACTCAACAGTAGATCTAGCCAGTCTTCACTACCTTTGGAAATTCAGGGTGAGCTAACGCGTCTAGCTTGGACTGGGTCTTCTCCTTCAAGTCTTGATGCCTTGAACTTCCGGCATGGACTATCTTTTATTGTTTTAACTTCTTAGATAGTTTTAGTTTAGCAATTTGAGATAGATGTTCTTGTGATGATGACTTCCAAATTTTGGGGATAATTAAAATAGTTTTGAATTGTTTTTACTAATGAGTTAAGTCTTCCGCATTTCTTTTGTTGATATTGTATTAAAATTTTAAGGGTTAGATTGGTTGGTTCGCTCGCATAGGAGGGTAAATGTGGGTGCCGGTCGCGTCCCCGATTTGGGTCGTGACAAGACTTGGTATCAGAGCATTAGGTTCATTGGTCTCATCACACAAGAACAGGTCTAGTAGAGTCTTAAAGAACGGTAGGGGGACGCCTTTACTTTTCTTTGAGAGGCTATAAGACTTTAGGAAAATTCCATTCTTTCATTCTTTCTTCGTGCTACTACTTGAGTCCATTGGTATCTAGGTGATACAAATTGGTATCTGACCATCTTCATTCTATTTCGCAGATGGTTAGAACTAGAGCAACGACCGCCCAGCAGCGACAACGGAAAGACAGGAAACTACTGAGCCACCACTGGGGCTGTGGCTCGAGGAAGGGTAACGGCAAGAGGCCGTGGAAGAAGTCGTGGGAGGACGTCCTCTAGAGGGAGAGGACGAGCCCCTAGCCCATCTGATACTAGGGCAGTGACTCCTCCACCGACCGAGGATGTGGTAAGAGAGGGTGAGGAAGGGGAGAATGAACAAGGGCAGAATGAGGAAATGCCACCCCAACCTACCCCAGAGATGATCAACCAAGTACTGGCTTATCTTAGCGGGTTGTCTAATCAGGGTCAGGCACCTCCAGTGGTTTCTGCACCAACACCCCCGGTTTGAGAGATACGACATGCGGCTACTATGGCTCCCCGCATGGATGCAACATTGGGAATAGGCACATTTCCACGTCTGACTACTGGGCCTATTATGACAAATGATCAGCACGAACTTTTCAGTAAGTTCTTGAAATTGAAACCTCCAACCTTCAAGGGTGCAGAATCTGAGGATGCTTATGATTTTCTGGTTGATTGTCATGAGCTACTACACAAGATGGGGATAGTAGAATGGTTTGGCATTGAGTTCGTGAGCTATCAGTTCCAAGGGAACGCCAAAATGTGGTGGCGTTGACATGTTGAGTGTCAACCAACAGAGGCACCACCTATGACTTGGAATCATTCTCTACCCTGTTTATGGAGAAGTATATCCCAAGGACTTTAGAGATAGAAAAAGGGACGAGTTCTTGAGTCTAGAGCCGGGAGGATGACAGTTAACGCGTATGAGGCTAATTTCGCGCACTATCCAGATACGCCACCCAACTTTGTTTCAGTCCACAAGAACGGATTCGCCGTTTCGTGAAGGGGTTGAGGTCAGAGTTGCGGATTTCAGCCTTACAGGTAGCGGCTACGGCAACATCCTTCCAAGAGGTGGTAGACTTTGTGACAGAGGTGGAAGGAGTGAAGCCAGACGACTTCACACATCGACATCAAAAAGGTTTCGGAGGGGAGGCGAGTTTAATGGTTCTTACTCTAGAGGTCAGAGCTCCGGTGGTCACTCAGTTCGACCAATTCAGTCTTCACTACAGACTGTAGTTGGGGGTCCACCTCAGAACGGTCAACACTTCTCTGAGAGGCCGATGCGTGAACCCAGAGAATGTTATGGATGTGGAGAGATTGGACACATTAAGAGGTATTGTCCAAACCAGAGTTACAGAACCCCACTAGCTAGAGGTAGGGGTGGTAATGGTAGAGGTCGTTATTCTGGAGGGCGTGGTGGCCGAGGTAATGGTGGTCACCAAAACGGCAGAGGTGAAGGGAAAACTGGAGCCACTACTACGCAACAGGGTAGGGGCAACGGACAGACAAATAATGGGGCCCATTGTTACGCTTTCCCTGGGAGGTCTGAAGCGGAGGCGTCTGATGCTGTTATCACAGGTAATCTTTTGGTTTGTGATTGCATGGCATCTGTATTATTTGACCCTGGCTCCACGTTTTGATATGTATCTTACTCATTTGCTAATGGTCTAAAATTACATTGTGAATTACTTGACATACCTATTCGTGTTTCTACTCCGGTGGGTGAGTCTGTGATAGTCGAAAAAGTGTATAGGTCTTGTTTGGTGAATTTTGTGGGGAGCAACACTTATGTAGATTTGGTCATTTTAGAAATGGGTGACTTTGATGTAATTCTGGGTATGACTTGGCTTTCTCCAAACTTTGCGATTTTGGATTGTAATGCTAAAACGGTGACGTTAGCCAAGCCTGGGGCAGATCCGTTAGTGTGGGAGGGCTACTACACTTCCAGTCCGGTGCGTATTATCTCCTTTATTCGTGCTCAGAAGATGGTTAGTAAGGGTTGTCTAGCTTTCTTGGCACATCTTAAGGATGACACTACCCAAGTACCTTCGATTGAGTCAATTTCGGTAGTCCGTGAGTTTTTGGATGTGTTCCCTGCAGATATTCCTGGTATGCCACCGGATAGGGATATTGACTTCTGTATCGATCTTGAACCGGTACTCTCCCCATTTCTATACCCCTTATAGAATGGCTCCCGCGGAGTTAAGAGAGTTAAAAGCACAACTTCAAGAGTTGTTGAGCAAAGGCTTCATTAGACCAAGTGCATCTCTTGGGGTGCTCCGGTGCTATTTGTGAAGAAGAAGGATGGGAGTTTCCGAATGTGCATAGATTACCGACAGTTGAACAAAGTAACTATTAAGAACAAGTACCCCATTCCTCGCATTGATGACTTGTTCGATCAGTTACAAGGTGCTTGTGTCTTCTCTAAAATTGACTTGAGGTCAGGTTATCACCAATTGAAAATACGAGCAACGGATGTGCCAAAGACTACTTTTCGGACTAAGTATGGGCATTATGAATTTGTGGTGATGTCCTTTGGTCTTACAAATGCCCCCGCTGCTTTCATGAGCTTGATGAATAGGATATTAAGCAGTATTTGGATCTCTTGTGATCGTATTTATAGATGATATACTGGTATATATTCTTAAAGTAAGGAGGAACATGAGGAGCATTTGAGAATTGTGTTGGAAACGTTGAGGGAGAAAAAGCTTTATGCCAAGTTCTCTAAGTGTGAGTTTTGGCTAGATGCAGTGTCCTTCTTGGGGCATGTGTTTTCTAAGGAAGGAGTGATGGTAGATCCTTCTAAGATTGAAACAGTGAAGAATTGGGTAAGACCCACTAATGTGTCAGAAATACGGAGTTTTGTTGGGTTAGCTAGCTACTACCGCTGATTCGTCAAGGGATTCTCTTCTATTGCTTCCCAATTGACGAACTTGACTAAGCAAAACATTCCATTTGTATGGTCGGATGAGTGTGAGGAAAGCTTTCAGAAACTCAAGACTTTGTTGACTACCGCGCCTATCCTTACCTTGCCGGTAGAGGGTAAGAACTTCATTGTCTATTGTGATGCATCTTATTCGGGTTTGGGTGCAGTGCTAATGCAAGAGAAGAACGTGATCGCTTATGCTTCAAGACAATTAAAAGTGCATGAACGTAACTATCCAACTCATGACTTGGAATTGGCCGCGGTAGTATTTGCACTAAAGCAATGGAGACATTATTTATATGGGGTTAAGTGTGAGGTCTATACGGACCATCGTAGCCTACAGTATGTCTTTACTCAGAAAGATTTGAATTTGAGACTGAGGAGATGGATGGAACTACTGAAGGACTACGACATCACTATCTTGTATCATCCGGGAAAGGCGAATGTTGTGGCAGATGCCTTGAGTAGAAAGGCCGGAAGCATGGGAAGTCTAGCTCATTTGCAAGCTTCTAGACGCCCATTGGCTAGAGAAGTGCAGATTTTGGCTAATGACCTTATGAGGTTAGAAATAATGAGAATGGAGGATTGTTAGCTTGTGTAGAGGCAAGATCTTCTTTCCTTGAGCAGATCAAGAATAAAAACAGTTTGATGATGAGAAACTAAGGCGAATTTGAGATAAAGTGTTGCAAGGAGAGCTAAGGAAGCTAATAATCGATGGGGAAGTGTTTTTGAGGATTAAGGGAAGGGTATGTGTACCCCGCATCGATGATTTGATCACCACTATTCTGACAGAGGCTCATAGTTCCCGGATATTCTATACATCCTGGTAACCAAGATGTATCGCGACCTAAATCAACCTTCTGGTGGAGTAGAATGAAGCGTGATATGTTGAGTTTTGTTGCCAAATGTCCGAATTGTCAACAAGTAGTATGAACACCAGAGGCCCCGAGGACACTTCAGAGAATGCCCATTCCTGAATGGAAGTGGGAGAGAATCGCGATGGACTTCGTGGTTGGTCTTCCCAAGACATTGGGAAGTATGACTCGATTTGGGTGATTGTTGATAGGTTAACTAAGTCTGCTCACTTCATTCCTGTCAAGGTGACCTACAATGCAGAGAAGTTAGCCAAGTCTACATCTCAGAGATCGTTCGTTGCATGGAGTTCCACTCTCCATCATATCAGATAGAGGGTACGCAGTTTACTTCTAAGTTTTGGAGGACATTACATGCTGAATTAGGTACTAGGTTGGACCTTAGTACTGCGTTTCATCCACCCTCAGACTGATGGTCAGTGAGCGAACGATTCAAGTTTGGAGGATATGCTTCGTGCATGTGTGATAGAGTTTGGTGGCCATTTGGTAGCTCTTACCTTTGGCAGAGTTTTCATACATAATAGCTATCTCACTCCAGTATTGACATGGCTCCATTTGAAGCATTGTATGGGAGGAGGTGTAGATCTCCCATTGGTTGGTTTTGATGCCTTTGAAGTTAGACCTTGGGGGACTGATCTGTTGAGAGATTCTCTGGAGAAGGTGAAAGCTATTCAAGAAAAGCTTCTGGCGGCGCAAAGTAGACAAAAGGAATATGCAGACGGAAAGGTTAGAGACTTGGAGTTCATGGAAGGTGAACAGTCTTGTTGAAGGTTTCACCCATGAAAGGGGTGATGCGGTTTGGCAAAAGAGGTAAGCTAAGTCCAAGGTATATTCGACCATTTTGGGGTATTAAAGCGAATAGGGGAGGTGGCTTATGAGTTAGCCTTGCCCCCAGGGCTGTCCTGGTGCATCCGGTATTTCACGTGTCCATGTGAAAAGTTATCATGGAGATGGAAACTACATTATCCGTTGGGATTTCAGTTTTGCTTGACGAGAATTTGACCTTATGAGGAGGAACCAGTTGCTATATTAGATAGAGAAGTTCGCAAGTTGAGGTCGAGAGAGATTGCATCCATCAAAGTTCAATGGAAGAATCGACCGGTTTGAAGAGGCCACTTGGGAGAAGGAGGCGGATATGCAAGAAAAATACCCACATCTGTTTACAGATTCAGGACTCTTTTCGCCATTGTTTTTCTTCTTTTGATCGTTCGGGGACGAACGATGGGTAATTGGTATCTATTGTAACGACCTGTTTAGTTGTTTTGAGCAGCAGATTTTAATTCTGGGAAAACTGGCGGGGACGACGGGTGTCACGACGGACCGTCCTGGTCACGACGGCCCGTCGAGGAGTTTTCGTCCCATGACACTTAGAATTCTTCAATTTGGATATTAAAATCGACTCTCTGTAAATTGTGATGGACCTGCAGGACGTGCCGTCACATCCACGACGAACCGTCGTGAGTTTTCGTTGCAAAACACTTCAACTTTTGAGAATTTGGTACGAGAAACGAGTTTCTGACCGTCATGACGGAGGTGCAGGACGGACCGTCACAGTTCACCTGGAATTTGGGAGGCTGCGACGACCGGTGTGACGGACCGTCGCAGGCACGACGGCCCGTCACAGGTCACGCAGATCCCAGGCAGTTTAGGATTTCTCCACACGTTTTTAAGGGTCGTTTTGGACTATTCTTTCCTTAATTATAAAGATTGAGGGTTAATATTAATAAGTCTAATTACTTGGGGTTAAAAGAGGTAACCTTAACTTAATTAGTGGGTCTATTGTCCTCTTTTAGTCTTAATTATACGATAATTAGGGTAAAGAAAGAGGGTTTGAATAAAACAAACAGAAAGAACAAAGAGAAAGAGGGATTGTACGAGAGAGGAGAACGAGAGGGAATAACACAAGCTTGGGAAATTATTGCTTGATCACTAGTCTTCGGTGGAGGTAGGTTATGGTTTATATTACGATATTCGTAGTGAACTCTTAATAGTGAATATTATGTGTTGATAGTATTGTAAACCCTGCTATGTGCTTAAATTGTATGCTTGCATGATTATGATTATGAAATTGTGATGAATTAACAAAGCATGATGAAGCTATTGAATCCCAAATCTTGAAAGAACCCTAATTCGCTTGATATATTATATAATAAGATTGATGATGCCTTAGTATGAAAAAAAAGGCTTGATAAATTATATAATGAGAATGAGGATGCCTTAGTGTAAAAGAAGGCTTGATGAATTAGGGGATCGGGTGCCACGTTCCGGTACCAGGATAGAATGAATATGAGGATCGGGTGCCACGTTCCGGTACCAGGATAGAATGAATATGAGGATCAGAGTGTCACGTTCCGACACCAGGATAGAATATGAGGATCGGGTGCCACGTTCCGGTACCAGGATAGAATGAATATGAGGATCGGAGTGTCACGTTCCGACACCAGGATAGTATATGGATCGGGTGCCACGTTCCGGTACCAGGATAGTATATGAGGATCGGGTGCCACGTTCCGGTACCAGGATAGAATGAATATGAGGATCGGAGTGTCACGTTCCGACACCAGGATAGTATATGGATCGGGTGCCACGTTCCGGTACTCGGTACGGATAGATATGCAGGATAGAGGATCGGAGTGCCACGTTCCGGCACCATGATAAAAAATAGAGGAGCGGAGTGTCACGTACCGACACAAGAGGAAGAAAGATAATGAATCTTGAAAGATTATGAATATACTCAATCTAATGAACTTATTCCCAAATGAGTATGGTATTGGGGCTTGAGTCCTCATGTGTGAACTCGGTTGTATTTATTGATGAATTAAAATATTGTTATTGCTACATGTTGAGTATTGTAAGTTGATTTACATTATTATTGATATATACTGTTCCCTATTTAAGTTAGCCGATGATATCTACTCAGTACGTGTGGTTTGTACTGACCCCCTACTTTTATGTTTTCTTCTTGTTATTTCTGTAATGCAGCAAACGTTCCGTCAACTTCAACTCAACAGTAGATCTAGCCAGTCTTCACTACCTTCGAAATTCAGGGTGAGCTAACGCGTCTAGCTTGGACTGGGTCTTCTCCTTCAAGTCTTGATGCTTGAACTTCCGGCATGGACTATCTTTTATTGTTTTAAACTTCTTAGACAGTTTTAGTTTAGCAATTTGAGATAGATGTTTCTTGTGATGATGACTTCCAAATTTTGGGGATAATAAAAATAGTTTTGAATTGTTTTTACTAATGAGTTAAGTCTTCCGCATTTCTTTTGTTGATATTGTATTAAAATGTTAAGGGTTAGATTGGTTGGTTCGCTCGCATAGGAGGGTAAATGTGGGTGCCGGTCGCGTCCCCGATTTGGGTCGTGACAGACACATTAGTAGATCTTACCAATTTCTTCACTGTCTCAATCTTAGAAGGATCCACCATCACTCCATCCTTAGAAACCACGTGCCCCAAGAAGGACACTGAATCTAATCAAAACTCACACTTGTAGAATTTGGCATAAAGCTTTTTCTCCCTCAACATTTCCAATACAATTCTCAAATGCTCCTCATGTTCTTTCTTGCTCTTTGAGTATATCAGTATATCATCAATAAATACGATCAAAAAGAGATCCAAATATGGCTTAAAAATCCCGTTCATCAAGCTCATGAAAGCAGCAGGGGCATTCGTAAGACCAAAAGACATCACTACAAATTCGTAATGCCCATACCTGGTCCGAAAAGCAGTCTTTGGCACATCCGTTGCCCGTATTTTCAATTGATGATAACCGGATCTCAAGTCAATCTTAGAGAAGACACAAGCACCTTGTAACTGATCGAACAAGTCATCAATGCGAGGAAGAGGATACTTGTTCTTAACTGTTACCTTATTCAGTTGTCTGTAGTCTATGCACATCCGAAAACTCCCATCCTTCTTCTTTACAAACAAAACAGGAGCACCCCAAGGGGATGCACTTGGTCTAATGAAGCCTTTGCTCAACAACTCTTGAAGTTGGGCCTTTAACTCTCTTAACTCCACGGGAGCCATTCTATAAGGGGGTATAGAAATGGGGCGAGTGTCCGGTTCAAGATCAATGCAGAAGTCAATATCCCTATCTTGTGGCATACAAGGAAGATTTGCAGGGAACACATCTAGAAACTCACGGACTACCGAAACCGACTCAAGTAAAGGTACTTGGGTAGTATCATCCCTGAGATGTGCCAAAAAAGATAAACAACCCTTAATAACCATTCTCTTAGCACGAAGAAAGGAGATGACACGAACCGGAGTGGAAGTGTAGTCTCCCTCCCACACTAACGGATCTGTCCCAGGCTTGGCTAACGTCACAGTTTTAGCATTACAATCCAAGATCGCAAAATTCGGAGAAAGCCAAGTCATACCCAGAATTACATCAAAGTCAACCATTTCTAAGATAACCAAATCTACATAAGTTTTGCTCCCCACAAAATTCACCAAACAAGACCTATATACCTTTTCAACTATAACAGACTCACCCACCGGAGTAGAAACACGAATAGGCATGTCAAGCAATTCACAATGTAAATTAAGAGCATTAGCAAATGAGGAAGATACATAGAAAATGTGGATCCAGGATCAAACAATACAGAAGCCATGCAATCACAAACCAAAAGATTATCTGTGATAACAGCATCAGATGTCTCCGCCTCAGATCTCCCAGGGAAAGCGTAACAATGGGCCCCATTACTTGTCTGTCCGTTGCCCCTACCATGTTGTGTTGTAGTGGCTCCAGTTTGCCCGTCACCCCGGCTGTTTTTGTGACCACCATTACCTCAACCACCACGTCCTCCAAAATGATGGCCTCTTCCATGAGCACCTCTACCTCTAGCTATTAGGGGTCTATAACTCTGTTTTGGACAATTCCTCCTAATATGTCCAGTCTCCCCACTCCATAACACTCTCTGAGTCAAGCATAGGTCTCTCAGAGAAGTGTTGACCGGTCCGAGGTGGACCCCCAACTACAGTCTGTAGTAAAGACTGAATTGGTTGGACTGAGTAACCTCCAGAACCCTGTCCTCTAGAGTAAGAACCATTAAACTCACCTCCCTTTCGAAACCTTTTTGATGTAGATGCCATGGTGAAGTCATCTGGCTTCACTCCTTCCTTGCTCTATCACGAAGTCTACCATTTCTTGAAAGGATTTTGTCGTAGCCGCTACGTGTAAGGCTGAAATCCGCAATTCTGACCTCAACCCCTTCATAAAACGGCGAATCGCTCTTGTGGACTGAAACAAAGTTGGGTGGCATACCTGGATAATGCACGAAACTTAGCCTTATATGCGGTAACCGATATCCTACCTTGCTCTAGGCTTAAGAACTCATCTCTTTTCCTATCCCTCAAAGTCCGGGGGATATACTTCTCTATAAACAAGCTAGAGAATGATGCCTAAGTCATAGGTGGTGCCTCTGTTGGTTGACATTCAACATGTGACCGCCACCACATTTTGGCGTTCCCTTGAAACTGATAAGTCACAAACTCAACACCAAACCGTTCTACTATACCCATCTTGTGTAGTAGCTCATGACAGTCAACCAGAAAATCGTAGGCATCCTCAGATTCAGCACCCTTGAAGACTAGAGGTTTCAATTTCAAGAACTTACTGAAAAGTTCATGCTGATCATTTGTCATTATAGGCCCTGTAGTCAGACGAGGAAACGTGTCTATTTCCAATGAGGCATCCATGCGCGGACCCATAGTAGCTGCATGTTGTACCTCCGGAACCTGAGGTGCTGGTGCAGAAAACACTGGAGGTGTCAGGCCCTGATCAGATAACCCGCTAAGATAAGCAAGAACCTGATTGATCATCTCTGGGTAGGTTGGGGTGGCAATTCCTCATTCTGCACTTGTTCATTCTCCTCACCCTCTCTTATTACTTCCTCAGTCGGTGGAGGAGTCACCTCCCTAGTACCGGATGGGCTAGGTGCTTGTCCTCTTCCTCTAGAGGACGTCCTCCCACGACCTTTTCCACGGCCTCTCGCCACTACTCCTCTCTGAGCTACAGCACCAGTGGCTGGCTCAGACGTTTCTTGTCTTGCCGTTGTGGGTGTTGGTGCAGCCGTTGCTCTAGTTCTAACCATCTGCGAAATAGAGTGAAGATGGTCAGATACCAATTTGTATCACCTAGATACCAATTGGATCCAAGTAATAGCACGAAAGAAAGAAAGAAAGAATGGAATTTTCCTAAAGTCTTATAGCCTCTCAAAGAAAGTAAAGGCGTCCCCCTACCGTTCCTTAAGACTCTACTAGACTCGTTCTTGTGTGATGAGACCAACGAACCTAATGCTCTGATACCAAGTTTGTCACGACCCAAAACCGAGCCGCGACTGGCACCCACACTTACCCTCCTATGTGAGCGAACCAACCAATTTAAACCCTAACATTTCAATATAATGTCAAAAGAAAGTAATGCGGAAGACTTAAACTCATTAATAAAAACCAATTCAATAACTTCTAAAATTCAACATCTATTATTCCCCAAAATCTGGAAGTCATCACCACAAGAACATCTATGATCAAATTACTAAACTAAGAGTATTCTAAGAAGCTAAAATAAATAAAAAGCTAGTCCCTGCCGGAACTTCAAGGCATCAAGACATGAGGAAGAAGATCCAGTCCAAGCTAGAAGCATTAGCTCACCCTCAAAATCCGATGTAATGAAGACTGGCTAGAATTGCGGTTGAGTGAAGACGGCGGCCCGTTTGCTGCACTCCACAAATAACAAAGAAAGAAACATACAAGTAGGGGTCAGTACAAACACAAGTACTGAGTAGGTATCATCGGCCAACTCAAAATAGAAAACAGTATATATAAGATAACATCATATAATAAACTAATATTCTTAGCATGCAGCATTTAGAATTACCATAACCCTTGGTCACAACACCAAGCACATCAATGAGGACTCACGCCTCCCCATCATACTAATTTGGGAATTAGGTTCATTAGATTGAGTATATTAACATATTTCAAGATTCATTATCTTTATTCCTCTTGTGTCGGTACGTGACACTCCGGTCCCCTACTACTATGTGGCGGAACGTGACACTCCGATCCCCTAATTCTACGTGTCGGTTCGTGACACCCGATCCCCTAATTCTACGTGTCGATTCGTGACACCCGTTCCCCTAATTGTACGTGTCGGTTCGTGACACCCATTCCCCTAATTCTACGTGTTGGTTCGTGACACCCGTTCCCCTAATTCTACATGTCGGTTCGTGACACCCGCTCCACTAATCTCATTCTATTAATTCATCAATCTTTCTTTTATACCAAGGCATCATCAATCTCATTACTTTAGTTCATCAAGCCTTCCTTTATACCAAGGCATCATCAATCTCATTACTTTAGTTCATCAATCCTTCCCTTTATACCAAGGCATCATCATTAACAAAGAGATTAGGGTTTTTAAAGATTTACGATAAAATAGCTTCATCATGCTTATTTTATCACAATTATATCATCACATTCATGCAAGCATACAATTAAGCGTATAGCAGGGTTTACAATACTACCAATACATATCATTCGCTATTAAGAGTTTACTACGAATAGCATAAAAACCATAACCTACCTCCACCTAAGATTAGTGATCAAGCAAGCAAATTCCCCAAAGCTTTGTTTCCTCTTCTTTTCTCCTCTTTCTCGTTCGATCCTCTCTTTCTCTCTCTTTGTTCTTTCTATTTTTCTTATTCAAACCCTCTTTCTTTTACCCTAATTAGCATATAATTAAGTATAAAAGATGGCAATAGTAACCCACAAATTAACTCAAGGTTACCTCTTTTAACCCCCAAGTAATTAAGTTATTAATATTAAACCACTAACTTTATAATTATATGCAGGAATAGTCCAAAACGCCCCTTAAATTACTTAACGGAAATCCGACCCAGCCAGGGATTACGCAGCCTGTGATGGCCCGTCGTGCCTACGACGGTCCGCCCTGCTACTTCCGTCACAGACTTCAGAGACTAAATTTCCTTGAAGAGTCTGTGACGGTCTGTCGTGCCCATGACGGTCCGTCCTGCCATGTCTTCACGAAGTTAGAGACTTAATTTCTGTGGAAGATGTGTGACGGTCCGTCGTGCCCACGACGGTCCATCCTGCCATTCCGTTACGAAGTTCAGAGAGTCGATTTCAGTACCCAAATTTCAGAATTTCTAAGTGTTTTGAAACGAGACCCCCTCGACGGTCCGTCGTGCCCATGACGATCCGTCGTGGGATCCGTCGTCTCAGCCAGTTTTCCAGAAATAAAATCTGCTGCTCAAAACGACTAAACAGGTCGTTACAGCTCTGCCTATCCATCAATCTGTGGATGAAATGTTGTACTAAGGTTAACTTGAGTACCTAGACCCTTCTGTAATGGCTTCAAGAAATGAGAGGTAAACTGAGGTCTTTATCTGATATGATAGACAAAGAAACCCCATTGTAACATAAGGAAACCCCACCCTAGAAGTTAGGGCAATCTCGGATCGCAACCGGCATATTTGACCTCTTGGAGGTGTTTTACAAGCCCTTACATATCATTCATCGCATAACATAGTGAAACGTAGTGCGAAAAAAAACTTTTCATAAAACATAACATAGTCTTTAAAAATATCATTCATATAATGTCATAGGAAATACTAAGTCTTAATCTGATAAAGTTCATATTGATGTTCATGTTGAAATTTACGTTCACGTTCACGTCAATTTTGATATTTATGTTGACGTTCATGTTGTCATTTATATTAACATTGATATTGACATCTACAGTCATGTTCATGTTAACGTTGAATATTTGCGTAGACATTGACGTTAATGTTTAAGTTAACATTAGCATTCATATTCACGTTTATGTTCACATTTATATTAATTTTCACTTTAATATTGACGTTCATGTTTACATTGACATTCACGTTAATTTTTATATTTATATTGATGTTGAAGTTGATGTTCACCTTCATATTGACATAAATGTTCACATTCACATTGACGTTAACTATGATATTGATGTTCAAGTTGACATTCACATTAACATTAACATTGATATTCATGTTATAGTTCACATGGACTTTGACGTTGACTTTCGCATTAACATTAACGTTAACATTGACATTGACATTCATGTTAACATTGAGATTGACATTGATGTTCATGTTAACGTACACATTGATGTTTACGTTTATGTTAATGTTCACGTTCACTTTGACCTTCATGTTGATGTTTATTTTGACATTCTAATGACATTGATTTTCATATTAATGTTCATATTGACGATGACTTCAAGTTATTATTGATCTTTAAATTGATGTTAACGTAGATGTTGATGTTGACGTTGGCTTTTATGTTGACATTGACATGGATGTTGATGCTTACATAGACATTGATGTTTATGTATACGTTAATGTTTACATTGACATTGATGTTCATGTCAACGTTGATATTATATTGACGTTAGTGTTCACCATGACATTCATTTTGATGTTTACGTTTACGTTCATATTGAAATTGACATTGATGTCACATTGACATTGACATTTTTGTTAACATTGATTTTCACATTGATGTTGACGTTGATGTTGATATTCATGCAGATATTCTCTTTAACATTGACTTTTACATTGACTTTGATGTTCATGTCAATGTTCAAGTTGACATTGACGTGGAATTCACGTTTAAGTGGAGGTTCACATTCACATTATTTTTACGTTGATATTGATGTTGACGTTAATATTGATGGTGACGTTGACTTTCATGTTTACATTAAGGTTTACGTTGACGTTGACATTGACGTTTACCTTGGCATTTATGTTCACGTTCACATTGACATTGACTCTCTCATTGATGTTTACGTTGATGTTGACGTAGATGTTGATGTTGATGTTGACATGGACATTGACGTTTACCTGGACGTTGACGTTTATATTGATATTGATGTTTATATGTACGTTTATGTTTAGATCGGCGTTGACGTTCACTTTCTCATTTCTATTGACATTCATGTTGACCTAACGTTCATGTTGATGTTTACGTATATGTTCACGTCGAAATTCATGTTTACGTTGACATTGACATTGACATTCATGTTGATGTTTGCATTGATATTTACATTCTTGCAGATGTTTACTTTGACGCTGATGTTGACATTGACTTTCAACTCGACATTCATGTTGACGTTCACTTTGTCGTTCATTTTGACGTTCACATTAAACTTAACATTTACATAGATGTTCATATTCATATTCACATTCATGATCATGTTCATGTTGACATTTACGTTGACATTCATCCGGAAGTTTATATTTGAATTTATGTTCATGTTGACATTGACTATTACCTTGATTTTGACATAGAATTAACATTTACGTTGAGGTTGACATTCACATTCACATATATGTTGATGTTGACGTTGATGTTGATGTTGACGTTGACGTTGATGTTTATGTTGATGTTCACGTTGATGATAATGTTGACTTTCACGTTCATATAGATGTGGATGTTGACGTTGACGTTGATGTTGAATTAATGTTACGTGTTCACATTGATGTTCATGTTGACATTGATGTTGCCGTCGACGTAGACATAGATGTTGACGTTGACATTGAAATTGATGTTGATGTTCACATTTATTTTTATGTTGACATTGTCGTTGCGGATAACATTGATTTTAATGTTTATTTGTCACACCAGGGTGATAGACCCTAGATGAGACCGGCGTTGTTAACCTCTTAGAGGTCGCAAAGAAGCCTCTTCCTAACTTTCTTCACAATCATACAATTAAATTTAGCGGAAAATTTAAAAATTAAAAAATTTACTGAAGTGTACTTAGACTTCATAGAATTCTTGCGTAAGACTGATATATTAACCGCTCAAAATAAACAACCATCTATTAACATATTGAACAATGGAAACAAAGAATTTATAATATCATTAATAGTTGCCGAACCAGTTTTAATACAAAATCTGGAACAAATGTTTGAAAGCAAACGCTAGGGACAACATCCACTAGCTATGTCTAATATACTAAAGCTACAGAATAAAGTATAGGCATCCTCGAACTCAAGAGGACCTACCAAAGTGTGGAGGTACTAGTACAAACAGCTTCAACTCATCTTCAATCTTCCACAAGGACCTGCACCTATAAAAATATTAATTGTATATGGGTTAGTATACACTTGTAGTACGTATGTGTGTATGCACAAAAACATATAAGGACTATGCATGATCAAGGAAAGCTCTTCATATAAAAACATGCCATTTTTGAAAAGTGAAGTCACATCACTTTCCTATTTCGTTATTGATGTATCATGTTATGGATATGATATATATTCAAGCATTTAAAGCACACAACTCATTTTCTATATTAACATAATACCTTGGAATCATTATCATAATTTTAGAACAACTCAAGAAAAATTTAATATTTTTGCTCCCCTTAGGTCGATAGCTCCCTATCCCAGCCTTAGTTTATTTTTCAGTCTTTTCTTCATGTTTTTGTGTAGTTCAATGATCTCTTTTAATCCTATGTTTTACTTACGAGTGCAATGACTCCTTGTAGTTCCATTGCTACAATGAATCAAGTAAGTAATCCAAAAGAATATGGAAATGATTTGATTACCCTACTCACAAGTTATTCTTTACATTCTTGTTAAATTGGGCATAAAGTCTTTATAAGCAAATATTTATTAGATATGCCCATTATTTGGTAACTTGCATAATATAAAGATGTTGGGTCATAAATTCATACTCCAATTGATGAGTCATTATGTTTCTCTCCCTTTATTAGCATAAGCCAATAACTATTAAAACTTCATTCTTATCAAACACTTATGATTTGATATACTTATGCTTTTGCTTACTTATTTCACTTTGCACTTACATTTCTTATTCTTTCATATCATGTTCACTTTGAACACGCTAGGATGACTTAGTATATTCTTTTAAGACTTCCATTGGTATGTTTCTAAGCAATGACTAAGAATGAAATACACCATTACTTAGTCTAACCTCACCCATTGGTCATTCAATCCGAACACCTCTCATCATCCTAGTTATTTGTTTCTTATTACTTACTTTCTTAAAGAAATCTTTAGCATTTAATCGACATAAATCATGTGATCTACCATAAAATCCAGTGTCTTCCCCACACTGCTAAGAAGTGGTTCACCGGCCAAAGTGAAATCGAATACTTCATAGCTTTCTTAGGTGGATCCACTAGATAGTAACCTATGGTGGCAACATAGTCCATAGACTAGGAGAATTTTGAGACCCTTATCCACATTCGTGGTAGTTTCTTCTCATGGGGCTTGCATGTTCTTGCACAAGCTCATTACTAGTCTATAAGTGCTTCGCTCAATTTATCATACTTTACATCTTTTAGAGTTGAATCATAAATTATGGAAGCTTGCTTCTAGTATGACATATGCTTAGCTCAACGGATGACTTGTCATCCCATTCTATGCTTTATAAATTTGAACTTAATTCTTACATAATTATTATAGTGGGAATGAGACTTGTCTCACGATTTCTAACACCCTCTTATGTGAAAATCATTAACATAATTGTTTAGGTGCACGTGGAAATTGTCTCAATTCCTTTAACACCTCATTAAAGATAAATTTCATAACTCATAAACTATTATTATTTCCTTACTCACCTTATCTTGTGCAGTGTTATTTGGTAGTCTTGTACCATTCCTTATGAATGTTATACGAACTTATTCCATGTGCTACTATGCTCACAGGTTCATTTAGATAGGGTATGTTGGAACCTGTCCAAATCATTGGCATACCCTAGGCTATGACTTCATTGAGTTACAGCTTGTCAAGTCAATCTTTATGACTTAATTGTTAGCCAATTCTATTACATATTTTTGAAATATATTGCTAGCCAATTTATTGGCATAAACCAAAATTTCACTAAACACTTTTCATGATATTATCACTAGCCAAGTCAATTAACTTCATGTATATGCTATAGTAATCTCATAATTTTAAGTAAGCAAACTTTTAATATTGTATTAGCTTATAAGAACAATTCACTGCTTAGTTTGGCCAAGCTTTAAAGTTGATTCAGCATTAAAGATTCAATACCTAACTTTGATTCTCATTCTATTTTCTTCTTGGAAACATTGCATTCCAAACACTTACAAAAACATCTACAGTAACACACACAATAATCGAAACCTTCATTCCTTTGAATAGTAATTTGAATTTCATAAATGACTCAAAACAATTTCATCTTCTCGAACACAATTAGGCATTACAATATTTCTTATCTCATGTAAATTATAATCTAATCATACAAATCTAACCTACAAGTCTCATTCGAGATTATCAAATCGTAGAAACCTACACATAATGATCAGTAGCACCACATATCAACAACATGCTCGAGATTTGCATTATACATACTACTAGAATCGGAAATAGGGAGAACTAGGGAGATGAACATTTGACAATTTCATTGCAAAAATAACATTGTTTCAGTTTTCATGAATTCAAAACGTTTAAAAAGTCTCATGGGGAAAGGACTACAAGATAGAAAACCCCATACCTTACTGTAGAATTCAATCTACGAAGATAAACCTGTACTTACTACAAAAATCTTGAAGAATTTTCCATGAAATTGCCTAAGGAGAACCGAGAGTATTTTTCTTTTTTTCTTACGTTTGTTCACCATTATTGAGTTACAACGTGAGTCTAAGTTTTAGGAACTAAATATTGACTAATTCAAATTAGGATAATTAACTTAATTAAATAAATCAATTAACTAATTACAAAAATGCCCCTCCTTCATTGACTAAATATAGGAGAGCATTTGACTAAGCCAAATTATGAAAATTAGCAAAGGGTTTTGGGTTTGACCATGAATTTAATTTAATTAATTAAGTTTCCAATTAAATTAATTACGTGAGCTAGGGTAAATCCTAAAGTACCCTTAAGACACTAGGACCATATCCAACCCAATCATCCTAGGTTTGGTGTTAGGATGTTTCTTTTGTTAGTTACTCGGCTAGTGTAACCCGATTAGGTGTTAGGATTCGGGCACACTAGTTTGTTTATTTTAGTTAGTCCTAGGTTAGTTATCTAGTTAGAGACGTTAGATAGGGAGTAGGATTGGTTAGGAAGATCGACCCCACGTGTCTTGATACGACCGGTAGCACATTTTCCTAGCCGTGCACTTTGTAGTTTCATATGGAAAGTTCACTTTTTGTCCAAAGGATCCTCACAATTTCCTTGGGCACTACTTATTCTATATGATCATTTTAAATGATCATGTGATATGGTACCTAGGCTTGACACTTGGATGCCTTGTACCTAATGTGCTAAGAATTCCAAAAATTTAGCTTAGGGTCTTCATTGCAGGTACAATTCCTAAACAAGCTTCAATTCTAGCATTTGAACATCAAAGTTTTTTATGTTAGTGTTAGTACATATATATTGGCTAACACCCTTAAGCCAATATTCTGTAACGTGCCCCATATTAATCAATATTAAGCATTAGGATGCCTATGTACCCCCATACACATTCTTAAAGCTAATAGACTCTTCACTAGACAAGTACATTTTGTGGAACGTTACAATGTTTACATTCATGTTGATGCTCATGTTCAAATTAATGTTCACATTCACCATTTAAAGTTGACGTTCACGTAGATTGTCATGCCTCAAGCTTCCCCCATGACGCGGAGACGAAACCTAGCACCACATGTGCTCCCAACCTAACCTTACTGGCATGATCATGAGCATACTAAAGAAAATATACTGAATGCAGAAGCTAAATCATAATTTTAACTTAAAAGTTGGGGGATACCCATGTACTATAGCTGAAATATTTTAAATACATATGAGTTAAATAGAAAGAAGTTATTAACTCAATACTAATTTGAAACCAACTATGTCAGAAATAAGCCTCTAACTGACTTGAAATTTTGGGACAAGCCCCAACTAGTCTAGCAAAAACTAAACCTAAATGACTAAAAATATGAAATGAACTCATAACTATTGTCCTCGGATAATAAGGACTCACCTCTGAATCTGCTAAACTGGAGATCGGGAATCGATCTAAGCGTGATCTGGATGCTAAGAACCTAAACCTACCTGATGAGAAGATGTAGCACACATATATGTATATGCTTGGTGGTACTAAGCACGTAGATAGCGTAAAGCTGAAATAGTACATAACTGAACAAGCACAAAAGCAAGTATAATAATCTGAACATGATATACTGAATTCTAAGCTAACTGGATGCAATGAACAATTTATAACATATTTAAATTCAATACTTGATATACTTATAAATGGTCAATGCAGTTGAATCTAAATGATCTATGAGATCAAGTAATAACCAATAATAAAACGACATGAGATAAATCTGAAGTCCAATGTATACGCCCCATCGAGACGACCCAATATATCCTACAAGATTCATAAAGATATGATGGCGTGATCACTAAACTGATTGCCCTTATAGGGGACTTACAACCTACTTGGCTAGTAGTTTTGGGACTAAGTGGGTACGTTGAACACTAGTCCAACTCGATATTATGGTACTCCCAATGAATCAAGTGAATAAGACATTTATAACTGAGCCATGTATATCCAAAGTAACTAAAATATCTGGTATTATATATAATTTATGGACTAAAAAAAATATCAGCTAAGGTTCTGAAATTTATGGAACTAATTAATTTATGAAGTTTTGTTGAATTTCCATAAACCCTAGGTCTAATCACGATATGGGAATCCAGAATCTTACTGAAAACTAGGCACCCAATGGGTGAAAGGCACCCACTAGTGAAATCCCACATACTTGGTAATGAAATCCACAGAGAAATATTTTGATTTCAGGGATAGAACTGATGGAACCTTTTTGCGTTCTTTGAACTAAGGTTCTTGATGTTTTTATCCTTTCTTGATTCTAATTTTCTAAGCTTTGATTTAATCATTTGACTTAGGTAAGTTTCTGTATGTTTATCGGCTTAAACTGATTAAAATCTGATTATTAGGGTAAAAACAAAGTATCTTAGGGTTTAAACGAAGTGTAAAAAGACCAAAAGACCCCAGACTCAATTGATGTCGTACTAAATCATATCATGGACTGACGGGCAGTTGTTCAATCGACGGTACGTTGTTTGGGTCCATAGGCTGGGTTAGTTCGATAGGACTTTACTTAAACGGGCATAACTCATTACCCGGAGGTTTGATTTTAATATTTATTTTGGTATGTCATAGGACACCTAATTCATTTTGAGCTAAGAGTTATGATCATTTGAAGTGGACCCAAATGCATTTTACTCCTAAATGTTTTCTTATTTCTACCTATGATCCGTAGGTTCGTCTACGCACCGTGCTGGTCTATCGTGGTTTTTTTCAGATAGTTGCTAAATGGGATCTTGATCGATGGATTAAGACTACGGACCGTAGTCTAACCTACGAACCATAGGTTCGTCTTTCCTTTGACGCTTCCTCAAATTTTCTGGGTTGTGTCTTAGGGGAGTTTGAGTCACAATCGATGGATGTGCATTAGGGGCCGTGGGTTAGGCTACCATCAATTAATGGTGACCGTCAACTGCACCTGCAGATTTCTGAAAAGCTGATTTTTGGTCTGTTCTAGATACGGGGAGTTACATTATCTCCCCCTTGGAACATTCTTCCTTTAATGAAGAATAAACTAGCTGAAATAGAGGGAGAGAGTTGTAATCTTTACTACTAAACACTGGAAACTGAGTTTCTAATAGAGTTGAGTTCTGAGAACAAGAAAATATGCTGAAGATGCAAATACAAACTGTGGGAACATGATTCTAAGACTAAATCACACATGAATGAATAAAAGACTGAAGAGGAACTATTATCTCAAGCTTGAGTGGAATCAGAAGAAAAAAGGTGAGGATACTTGGCTTTCATGGTTGCTTCTGCTTCCTAAGTAGGTCGCTCTACAGACTGACTCCTCAACAATACCTTAACTGAAGCGACTTCATTATTTCTCAACCTTCTAACCTGAAGGTCAAGAATCTCAACTAGTAAATCCTCATAAGACAGACAATCATTTACTGCCACACACTTTAATGGCACTATAGAGGCTGGATCACCCACACACTTCTTCAAGAGTGAGATATTGAAGACCGGATGCACTGCTGCTAATTGTTATTGGAACTCTAACTCATATGCCACCTTGTATACCCTGTTAAAGATCTTTTAAGGGCCTACATATCTAGAAAGAGTTTCCATATTTTTGCCAAATCTCATCACTCCTTTCATAGGTGACACTTTCAGGAAAACCCAATCATCAACTTGGAACTCTAGTTCCCTTCTCCTTACCTCTCCGTAAGACTTCTTCTGACTCTGGGCTATATTAAGTCTCGGTCTAATGAGTTGCACTTTTTCCATAGCATAAAGGACTAAATCTAGCCCTATAAAAGTTGCTTCACCTACATCAAACCAACAAAAAGAGATCTACATCTACGCACTTACAGAACCATATAAAGGTCCATCTGAATGTTGGAACAGTAGCTATTATTGTAGGGGAACTCAAAAAGAGGAAGTTGATCACCCCAACTACCCTTGAAATCAATCACACAATCTCTCAACATATCCTCTAGGGTCTGAATGTTACACTCTTCCTATCCATCCATATGTGGATGAAATGTTGTACTAAGGTTAACTTGAGTACCAAGACCCTTCTGTAATGGCTTCAAGAAATGAGAGGTAAACTGAGTTCTTTATCTGATATGATAGACAAAGGAACCCCATTGTAACATACAGAAACCACACCCTAGAAGTTAGGGCAATCTCGGATCGAAACTGGCATATTTGACCATTTGGAGTACTTTTACAAGCCCTTACATATCATTCATCGCATAACATAGTGAAACGTTGTGCGGAAATAAAACTTTTCATAAAACATAAAATATTCTTTAGAAATATCATTCATATAATGTTATAGGAAATACTAAGTCTTAATCTTATAATCTTAAGACACAAGAATACTTCGGACACTGCCCATACAAAATATTAATATATAAATACTTAGCCTATTAAAATATTTCAATGGAAAGATAAAAGACATATATGCGCTCAAGGCAAAAAGAGGACATACTTCGACATTTATTGAAAGATGATACGGTCCAAGTCTTCCGTTACCAAATGCTCCTCACCTACCAAAAACTATAGATATAGATAAAAGCATGTATTAGTACAACCACATGTACTAAGTATTGCATAATGCATGAAAATCATGAAAAATAGAGATTTAGTTTAAATATGCATCATTTCATTTAAAAATCATAATATAATCATAAGAACAACATTTAACAACATACAAACGCATAAGATAACATTTAAACAAAATATACCTTTTTTAGAGGTCACTTTACAGTAACCTCATTCACCGTTACAGTGAAGTCCCTTCACATAACATTGAGGTGGATTATTTTCACCTTAGTCATCTCTTAGTATGTAATCATCCCACTTAAAGCAATCTAAGACTCACTGGAGCCACACAAAGAGAGAGCTCCCATACACCCTCTATAGGCATGCCTAAATGATCCTCAAGACTACTTATAATGAGTCAGATACACACTTACAAGACATCAAAACATGAACACACAAATAATATGACATTCTCTTTCCATAGGCTAGCAAAAGACCTACTTAAGTAAATAAAGAAAATAACGTGTACGATTGAGCTCTTCAAGATTACTTAAATAATCCTTAAGACTACCTAAGGCTTAGATCATGTCCACATAATTAAACAACTTACCTAACTAGAGTCTTTCTCAAGACTTCCAAAGATAAGACATGAATAGGTCATCCCTTATTCCCTCTTCACACTTTGGCTAAGTAATCCTTAAGTCACTTTAGATTAGGTACACATTAATTTACATACTTCATAACATAAGTCATTAGTTCATTAGTTCATTAAGAGACTCATACATCACATAAAGGACATTCAAGTAATGGTATTGGACAAGACCTAAGGACTCTAACTAACTTCTACAAAGCTATTGTGCAATGTCTAGATACAGTCTCATGCCACCACCTAAACTTCAAAGAACTTCTCTAATGCTAGTATGTATCCCACATGATGAAAATAGGGTATAACCGACATAGACCATTATAGAAAGACATGGAATCCAGAGTTCTATCCTACTACGATGAGGTTGTCCTACTTTCCAGTGGTAGAACTTAAACACATCCCATGTAGGTATATGGTTAAGGAATATGAAATGCATGTTTTGTAATCTAGTCTCACTCTTTAACTAGAATAACATCCCTTACCTTACTCACTCGGTGCTAGCCTTCTTTCTCATAGAGTAATTCACACATAAGGTTCACATAAAAGTGTTCCATAACAAGTTCATAACCCAATCACATTTACCCTACGAAAGAAAGGTCCACTAGGGCAACCTCGTCGTGCCTACAAGAAGTTCATGATGACTTTCCGAAGGTTTAATATGATGACGTTCCAGCCAATCAACCTTAAGTCAATCATTCCTTTACTTTGAAGGATACCATTAAGACTTACGACTTCAACATTCACAACCTTACAACTAGGTTCAAAGTTTCACATAAAAGACTCTCTAAACATCATTTAATGTCTGATGTCATTCATACATACAAGACTAAGATCCATAAAAACCTAAGTCAAGAAATCATATATTCATATTCATATACATATCAAGAAAGGGATACAAGTCAACCAAGACAAGACATTACATACTTCACCTCAGCACACATGGCATGTCATTTTAGAAGTACATAGAAGTAACTATTATTATTTTCAATTCATCCTATATACTATTTTATCAACATCAATACGACCAATATATACTCATATAGTTATGTAGGAATGACTTACATCAACCCTAAGACTATAAACACAAAGCCACATTCATAGTCTAACATGATCACCTTCATAACATCAATAGAACACAAAAACTTTCACATTACTTAACATGTAGATAGATATCATTATACTTCACATAATGAACTACACAAATAATCCACATTAATTCAAGTAGTTAGCGATAAGGCCATGATAATAATAATACATGAAGTAACACCAACAAAGCCATATAAATTGCAAGTGAAGCCGTAACACCACCATCATAAGTGGAGCGTACCAATCACAGCACAGTTGAAGTCTAATTAACATTAAAATAAATAAAATAGGGCATGTTACGACAAAATAATCCTCAACACCTCAATCCAATGTAAAATCTCCACATTCGATATCACAAGGCCCTTACCCATGGCCATAACCAATAATTAAACATAATTCTAACCATATTCATAAAACTAGGTTGAATTACTACATATTCATCAATGTAGTACAACCTAGATATCAATTTACCACAATTGTAACACCCCGTATTCAAAACAGGCCAAAAATGAGCTTAATAGAAAAATCTGCAGCTGCACCTAACGGTGTCATCGATGGACCGTAACCTGAAGAACGGTCCATCCTTCACAACCTTCGATGGGATCAGAAACTCACAAAAATTTCAGACCAATTTTTTTTAAGTCTTTGACAACCTTCAATCGAGACCCCTATTCAACCACTCTCAAAGAATAGATACAGATGACAATCACGGTCCGTAGGTGGAAAATATGCAGACAGTTAAAGGGAAATACAGTTGGGTCAACTTCAAATGGTCATAAATCTTATCACAAAATGAATTAGGCGTCCTATTACCTACCCACAAATAGATAACTGAATTATCTTTCCACAACGACGGCCCATGTTAAAATCAAACCTTTGAGTAAAACGTTATGCCAATTTTAGTAAAGGTTTGTCGTACAGGAGCAGTCGACATACCAAACGACAGGACGTTTGTCAGACGATGGACCGTCAGTCCTGACCGTCGTTTGGTCCGAAAGAAACTCATCTGGGGGTCTTTTGGTCTTTTCCCACTTCATTTAAACCTTAAGAGACGTCGTTTTGACCGTAAATTATCATATTTTAGTCAATTTCAATGTAAAAACATAATTAAAACTTGCCTAAGTCAAAATCATAAATCAAAACATAGAAAACTAGAAGCAAGAAAGGAGAAAAAGCTCAAGAACCCTAGTTCGAAAACATAACAAGATCTAGAAATTCGAACCCCAAAACATAAGTATTTTTCCATGGATTTCATCACCAGGTATGTGAGATTTCATTAGTGGGTTCCTTTCATCCATTGGGTCCCTAGTTTTCTTTCAAATTCTTTATTCTATTATCATGATTAAGCCTAGGGTTTATAGAACTTTGATAGAACTACATGAACCTATTAAATATATGTTCTAGATTAGATTATCATATTATTACTCACATTATAACATGAATTTCAGAACCCTAGCTTTGTATTTCTTTAGTTCTTGAATTACACATGCTAGGTCATATATTTCAGATACTTCAAATATAAATGCCTTAGTTATAAATGCATAATTACCATATTAATTGTTGCATTGTCAGTTTGGATGTTCAGTTTCGAGCTATCAAGAATTTAGAGAAACTTAGACAATATCAGATAATTTATAGAATTCATTAGGAGTAGAATAACGCCGAGTTGGAATAGGGTTCAGCATACCCAAAATAGAACAAAAACTACTACCCAAATAGGTTGTTAGTCCTCTCCATGTGCAATTAGTTTAGTGATCACACAACATGCCTTTATACCTTTGGCAGGGTATATTGGGTCCTCTAGATAAGGCGTATACATCGGACTCCATTTTTATCTCATCTAGTTTTATTATCGGTTATTACTATCTCCCACAGTTCAATCAGACTCTTTGCATTGACCATTTTCAGTATATTAAGTATTTATTTTCAACACAAACTCACGCCAAATCCCGAAACTCCAACACAAACCCGACGGAACTTTGCTTTACATTTTTTGTTAGCTCGTTTGTTTATATTTTTCGTGTAAGTTCTTCAAGTATGTAAAACTTATGTAGCATTTATGTTCTTGTGATTTGTTTAGTCAGAGAAAACGCGAAAGAAAGAGAAAGAGGTAGATTATGAGAGTGGATGAAATTTGAAAAAGAGAGAGGTTCCTTAGGATTAGGATTCTAGTTGAGACTTAGTCAAAATAAGGTGTTTTCAAATGTTAAACTATAATATTTTTTGAATTATTTTTTAAATGACCATAATGCTTTTACAAAAATCAGATTATAATCCTCAATTTAATCCACTTAAATGGTACTTCCATTGAGGTTCGAACCTGGGTGGAGCATAATTTTGCTTAATGGGCAATCATGTCCCTTTTTACACAAAATGTCCCTCACCATATTAATTAAATAATTAATTTCATACTTAAGGTAATCACGATACGACCCTTATCCTGGAAAAGACCATTTTACCCCTAGACCCTCCAAACTTAAGATTCTGTTTAATAAGTCCGGTAAAGACTCATCAGGGTAAATTCTCATATTTAGGAGCCCTACATGGTTGGACATAGCCTTTCCTAGCTCAACTAATTCCCCAAGTTAGGTTGCTTGGCTGTCGCAAGGGTTTAGTGGTCTGGCTTTACGCGCATCAATCCCTGTGAACCCGATTTAATCATGTGCATCCTATACACATTAAGCGTTACTTAGCATATTCATTTTTAGGGTTGTTACAAAATTGGTCATTGCATTCAGTTAGCTCAAAATTAAGTTATCATGTCAGATTTTTATACTTGCCTTTATACTTGTTTAGTTATGTTTTGTTTCAGTTTTACTTTATCTTACATTCTCAGTACCTTTCAGGTACTGACACATACATGCGCTAAATCGTCTCGTTATGTAGGTCCAAGTTCTGAGCATCCATATCACCCATAAATCGATAATATGATCTCCAGTTTAGCAGATTCAGTGGTGAGTCCTCGTTCTCCAAGGACAATAGTCATGAGTTCATTTCAGTTTTCTTTTAGTCATTTAGTTTTATTTTTTGGTAGATTTAGCTGGGGCTTGTCCCATTATTTCTAGTCCAGTGTAGAGGCTTATTCCAGATATAGTTAGATTCAGATTAGTATTGAGTTAATATTTCCTTTGTATAAACTCATTGTCTTCAAATATCTCAGTTATAAAATATGGGTATTCCCAATATTTTCAGATTAAATTATGATTTATCTTCTGCATGACGTTAGAAAAAAGTGACTTGAAATGACCTAGTGTGTGTAAACATAATTAACTAATGGGTAAGCTAAATCATAATTAAATAAGAAAAGATGGAGAATACTCATATTCTATAACTGAGATATTTGAAAACAATGAGTTTAATACAAAGGAAATAATAACTGAATACTAAGATGAATCTAACTATGTCTGAACTAAGCCTCTAAACGTGACTAGATATACCGGGACAAGCCCCAGATAAATCTAGCAAAAAATAAAAATAAAAAATTTATACTGAAATGACACTCATGAATGTAGTCCTCGGAGATTAACGACTCACCACTGAATCTGCTGAGCTGGAAATCAGATGTCGATCAATGTGTGATCTAGATGCTGAGAACCTGAACCTTAATCATGAGAACATGTAACGCACGTATGCGTCAACACTTGAAAGGTAATGAGCATGTCGGATAGAGTAAAGGTGAAATACAAAATAACTGAACAAGAATAAAAGCAAGTTTAATATTCTTACATGATAACTTAATTCCGAGCTGACCTGATGCAATGACCAATTTATTCCATGCTGAAACAAAATACAGAATATACTGAACAATGGTCAATTTATAGAGTCTGACTAATCTATGGGAGGTACTAATAACCGATAATAAAACCACATCATCTAAAGGTGGAGTCTGATGTATTCGCCCCATCGAGAGGACCCAATATACCTTGCCAAAGGTATAAATCCATGCTGGCGTGATTACTAAACTTATTGCCCACAGAGGGGAATTACAACCTATTTGGCTAGTAGTTCTGGACTATTTGGGTACGCTTAACCTTAGCCCAACTCAGTATTATGCTACTCCAATGAATTCTGTAAATTAAATGATTATATCTGAGTTTCTATTAATTCTGGATAAGTTAAAACTAAACATGCAAATTGAGAATGTAACAATTAAAGTAGTAATTATGCATTTATAATGAGGCATTTATATCTGAAGTGTCTGAAGCATATGACCTTGCATATGTAATTCAAGAACTAGCGAAATACAAAGCAAGGGTTCTGAACTATATGCAATAAAATTAATAATAACATGATAATCTGATTAGGAATATATAACTAATAAATTCATGAAGTTCTAGAAACACTAGGTTTAATCATGACAAGAGAATCTAGAATTTGACTGAAAACTAGGGACCCAATGGGTGAAAGGAACCCACTAGGCAAATCCCATATAATTGATGATGAAATCCACCGAAAAAATACATAGGTTTTGCGGTTTGAACTTGTGTTGTTCTTCAACTAGGGATCGTGAGCTTTTTCTCCTTTTCTAATTTTCTAACTTTTGATTCAATGATTTGACTTAGATATAATTTAATTATGTTTCTAGGCTTGAAGTAACTAAAATATGATGATTTAGGGTCAAACAACATAACTTAAGGTTTAAACGAAGTGGGAAAAGACCAAAAGACCCCTGGGGAAGTTGGTGTCTGACGAAACGATGACCAGGACTGACGGTCCGTCGTTTGAACGACGCCCCGTCGTTGGATGTGTCGATTGGGCCTATAGTAAATGGGGAAATCATCAATGAATACAAAAACGAACAAGTCTAAGTATTTTTTGAACACTATGTTCATTAAGTCTATGAAAGTTGCAGGAGCATTAGTTATTCCAAATGACATAACTACAAATTCATACTGACCATAGCGAGTTCTGAAGGTTGTTTTTAGAATGTCACAACCTCTCACTTTGAGCTGATGATGACCCGATCTTAGGTCTATCTTTGAGAAATGGCTAGCACACTGAACTTGGTCAATCAAGTCATCAATCATGGGTATGGGATACTTATTCTTGATTGTGACCTTTTTTAATTATCTATTGTCAATGTACATTCTCAGAGAACCATCTTTCTTTCTTACGAACAACATTGGTGCACCCAATGGTGAAATACTAGGTCTTATGAAGCCCTTATCTAGAAGGTCTTTTAACTTCTCTTTCAATTCCTTAAGCTCTGTTGGAGTCATTCTATAAGGAGGAATAGAAATGGGCTGGGTATCTGGAAATAGATCAATTCCAAAGTGGATTTCCATTTCAGGAGGGACTCCAAGAAGATCTTCAGGAAACACTGGAATTTCACAGACTACAGGAACTGACTCAAGATATGGGGTTTCAATGCTAAAATCCTTAACCCGAACTAGATGATAGAGAAAAGCCTTAAATATCATCTTTTTTCCCTAAAGGTAAGAAATAAATTGATCCATAAGCGCTAAGCTTTTACCCTTCTATTCTAAGATTGGTTAATCTTGGAACGGAGAACAAACAAATTCTAATTCTACAATCGGCTGAGGCATAACATGAGTGTACCCAATCAATGGCTACACCGACATCGAAGTCTATCAATTCTAACTTTCTAGATCTGCTGAGGTGACTTTCTGAGAAATTGTGACATGGCAATTTTTGTATACCCGTCTAGCTATAAGTGGGTCATCGTCTGGAGTAGAGACTGAAAAGGGTTCTGAGTGAGTTTCCTTACTTGGACTGAATTGGACTGCGATGTGAGGAGTTACAAAAGACAAATTCATGTATGTTGTCTTTCAACTTAGTGAATACAACCATATGTGCATCGATGACAATCTCACCTATTACTTCCAGTTATTGACATCACACCAAATATTTTGTTGACATCATCAATGAACTTTTGTAGGACCTTATCAACTTCTGACCCTAAAAACCTAGGCGGATTCAACCTAACAAAACCACAAACTCTGGCTACCACTATTTTAGTCATTTATATTAATAGGAACTAGAACCTGCTTATTGTTCTAGTTGGTCATATTCTGAGCCAAAAGCTGAATTTGCATTCCGAAACATTGATTTTAACTTCCTTTGCAGGTACTAGAGGAATTGTGTTAGCATTGCATCCATTAGCATTCCATGCCTAAGCTATACAGGAAGGCATGATCTTAAGCACTCAACGTTGATTTAGAATGGAATAAGATCATACCTTGCGCACGATAAGAGTAACAAGAAAGTGATGTTTTCCTGAAAAACTTTATAGCCTCCCTCTCATTAGATGTGGTACACTTCACACCAATGAAAAAGAATCTACTTAGTGCAGCTTATCAGACATCCTAGGAATCTGAAAACTAGTGCTGTGATACAAAGTTTTGTCACGCCCCGAGCTACAACTGAAACGCTGAATGGAACCTAGGACTACAAATGATCACAAGCTAAACCTTCTAGCATGATCATAAACATACTAATGATAATGAACTGATGCAGAAGCTACATCATAATTAAATATGAAAAGATGGGGAATAGCCATATTCTATAATTGTGATATTTTAAAATAATGAGTTTAATACAAAGGAAATATTAACTCAATACTATGCTAAATCAAACTATGTCTGAAATAAGCATGTTAACTAGACTTGCAATACTGGGACAAGCCCCAGCTAAATGTAGAAAAAACACAAACTAAAGGACTCACCACTGAATATGTTGAACTGGAGATTGGAATTCGATCTATGCGTGATCAGGATGGTGAGAACCCGAACCTACATCACGGAAAGATGTAGCGCTTGTATGCTTCATTACTGTAAAGGTACTGAGCATGTAGTGTAGATTAATTAAATAAAACATAACTGAAGAAGCATAAAAGAAAGTATAATAATCTGACATGACAAACTTAATTTAGACCTCAGTAGATGCAATGACCAATTCATAATATGCTAAAACTTAATACTGAATATATTGATAAATGGTCAATCTAGAGAGTCCGACTAATCTATGGGAGCTACTAATAGGAGATAATAAAACCACATGAGCTAAATGTGGAATTCGATGTATACGCCCCATCGAGATGACCCAATATACCCTGCCAAAGGTATAAAGGCATGCTGGCATGATCACTAAACTAATTGCCCACAGAGGGGAATTAAAACCTACTTGGCTAGTAGTTCTGGACTATTTGGGTACGCTAAACTCTAGTAAAACTAGGTATTACGCTACTCCCTAGAATTATATAAATTAACTTATTATGTCTGATTTTCTATAAAATACTAGATAGCTCGAAACTGAATATGCAAACTGAGAATGAAACAATTAATCTTGTAATTATACTTTTATAACTGAGGCATGTATATCTGAAGTTTCTGAAATATCTGACCTATCATATGTAATTCAAGAAATAAAGAAATACAAAGTTAGAGTTCTTAAATTCATGGAATAATAGAATAATAACATTATAATGTGATTTGGAATATATAACTAATAAATTCATAATGTTTTTGAAACCTTAGGTTTAATCATGACAAGAGAATAAAGAATCTGAATGAAAACTAGGGACCCAATAGGTGAAAGGAACCCACTAGTGAAATCCCACATACCTGGTGATGAAATCCATAGAAAAATACTTAGGTTTTGGGGCTGGAACTTGTTGGGTTATTGAATAAGGGTTCTTGAGCTTTTTCTCCTTTCTTGCTTCTAATTTTCTATCTTTTGATTCAATGATTTGACTTATATATGTTTTAATTGTGTTTCTAGGCTTTTTTTGAGTAAAATATGATGATTTAGGGTCAAAACGACGTAACTTAAGGTTTAAACGAAGTGGGAAAAAGACCAAAAGACCCCTAGAGATGTTACTGTGGGACCAAACGACGACCAGGATTGACGGTCTGTCGTCTGACCGACGCCCCGTCGTTGGGTCTGTCGACTGGACCTGTTCGACATACCAATACTAAAATGGGCATAACTTTTTTGTTTTGATATCTTATTTTAGCAAGGTCGGTAGCTATGAAAATCTAATTCAATTATTTATATGTGGGTAGGTTATGAGAAACCTAAATAATTTCCTTCTAAGAGTTATGACCATTTTAAGTTGACTCTACTGCATTTTCCCTTAACTTTATGCAAATTTTAAACCTACGGTCAGAACTATGGACCGTAGGTCTACCTATCGACCGTGCTGCTCATATGTTCTCACAATCGAAGTTTAGATTCTAGCCAAAACCGGCATCGTTGACCTCTCAGAGGTCACAATCAATGCTACATACGTCATCATTACGTCATCTACGTTAATTTTAACAGAAAATTTGAAATTTTTAATTGCTTGAAGTATGCATAGACTTCATAGTACGATACGTTAATTACATAAGTTCATAATCGCTCACACTAACCATGTAATACCAAGATACTCAACTGAATGAAATAGTCATATCATAAAATATAAAGTTGCAAGAGTGTCACCAATACAATGTCTAAAAATAAATGAGATAGAAACGCTAGTAGGATATACTCCACTAGCTCAAGCCTACATGTAAGCTAGAATATAACGGGCAAGCATCCTTGAAAGCATGAGGACCATTCAAGTCCGGTTGAATGCTCCACGTCCGGATAGCTTTAGCGTCGTCTTGTAAACTCTAGCATCAACCTATGCCCGCACTAAAAGTAAAAAGTTGTATGGGATTAGTATGCACATGTGCTACGAGTGGGTATATGCAAGCACACACCAAGGACATGCATGATTAAGAAGTGCTCTCTCCTAGAGATATGAGTTATGGAAAGTCAAGTTAGTGGATTTTCCTAATCGAATGAGGAATATCATGCCATAAGAGTAACATGCATCATCATACGTGTGATATCTCACACAGCACATAACATATTGAATATAGCACATAACATATTGCATAGAGCACATATATTATTTCATTTTACTCGTTCATATACCATTAGACCTTGGAATAGTGTACTTAACATTAGGACTTCCCAAAATAAGGGTTTAACATATGGGACCTCAACTAGGGATCCTTTTTTAGCAAACACAGAGTCTGCTTCATTCATTCATACAAACTTCATTTTCATTCGTTTGTAAACTAGTGTAAACACCATCCATACCTAGGATGTAGTTTAAGACTTTCATCGGATTCGCTGCGCAACCACAAAGAATGACCTAGTCTCATTACTTAAGTCTACTTTAACTTGTTATTATCCTATCCTAACACCTTTGGAATCGTTCATTTCATTATGTGCATTACTTGAGGCTGACCTCATTCTTTATTTGGAAACTTTAGCCTTAACGGATATAGATCAAGTGAGCGTCATGAAATCCCATGTTTAATCCTTCACCAAAAAGAGGTGTAATCACCGGGAAAAGTGAACCAAAACATACTAGCATATCTTGGGAATCGAACCCTGCATTGGAAATATAGATTCAAAGACTAGGCAATATAAGGAGACCCATACTCGTCTAGACGTACAGTCCCATCTCATAAGAATATTATGAACCTCTGCCTTCTTGAAAAAATGAATTCCAACCCAAAGTTAGCTTATCGGTGCTCAGTAAAAAGTTCCATTACATTCATCCCATACATGATATTAGATGGCTTATAAAAACAGGCATAATAGCTCATTAGATTATTTACCATCTCATCATTACTATTAAGTATGCTTTAACTTCAATACATTCATTGGAGTGTTCATAGAGACTGGTCTCTTTATTAACCATACACTCTCATAGGTGAGAACGTCTTGGTAACATTTACATAGGATCATTTGAGATTTCTCTATCCTTTCACATTATCTTCTTATTAAGTTCTCACCACATTCGTTAACTTAAGCACATTTACTCTTCATAATTACTCACCCCTTTTACATGTATGTTCATTTCATCGTATAACAATAAACTTGGCCCTTTAATGTGTATCACACTCTTACCTAACCACTCTGGAATTTCATCATCTCTTCACATAACATCTTAGTTTCACTTACTTTTAAACGTATGCTTGACTTATGAGTCCACACATACAAGCCACGAGGCTTCATTTATAGTTCGTCTCAATGATTCATATTTACCGAAGATAATGAGGTACAAGACTTATAAATCTTGTAGGGATGCAAAGATATCGCTTATGATCCTTAAAGGCATCATTCATTAAATATTTTTTCACGTATGACTTATGTGTCAATACGGTACTGGGCAATGGAACCCGATTTCAAATCCATTGAGCAACACTTAATTTTATTATAAACTTGATGATTGAATTTTTTTTTCAGATTTGGGGGACCTAGTTTTATCCCCATCAATCCCATAATATTTCCTTTCTTTTCCTGTTCTCTTTTTCGTTTAAGCCATAGAGGTTGTGGGATTAATCCCCCACAAGCTAATTCTTTTTCTCGTAATATATCTTTTAACTTTCTCACCTATTCAAGGTGTTGTGTGTTCAATCCCCACTCTTCACATTTAGTTTTCTCCTTTATTTTTCTCCTAACTCTCTAAATTTTGTAAGAAGTCGTGTGTTCAAACACAACACTCCACATTTATATTTCTCCTTTACTTTGTTCCTAACTCTCTCATCTATTCAAGAGGTTGTGGGTTCAATCCCCCACTCTCAACATTTATTTCTCCTTTCATTTTTCTCATGAAATTTTTTTGTAGTTTACATTTTGTGAGGTTTTGGGTTCAATCCCCAATGACATGATAATTTTTTTTTAAAATTAAAACGTAGCTACATTTTCCACACCTAGGCTTGAAATTCGGTCTCATCAAAATCCATATTTCTCTCATTCTTTTACGTTCATTCTTCGAGTGTTTTGGGTTACATTTATTCAGCCACATTAACCTTATATGAACATCACAATTTTAATATTTTTATACACGTGAAACACAATATTTTTAACATACAAATTTCAGGCAGCACACATAGTCAATTCACAGCACACACATGCTCAAACAGTTAACTTAATACACTTTTCCGGAATACATCTTTCATTCCTTACATAATTTCTGAATACACATTCAAAAACATAATCACAACCAGACCTAAAATCATCTATCAGAAGACATACCATTGCATACATTGAATCTTTGAAAGGATCTAATGACAGGGACATGCAACGTGGACAACATTATTTTCTCGATTGGAGTTTAAAACATAACTTAGGGGTCTCTTGGTAAAGGGACCAATAGAGAATATAACCCATACATTAATGTCGTTCCACTCTTGTTAAAATGCTGCCAATTTCCCATGAAACCACTGCCTCACCACCAAAATCCCAAACACAATCCGTCAAGAAGAATGTTGTTAATTTTCGTTTGAGATTTTTTGTGTAAGTTATTCAAGAGTGAAGAACTATTGTTTTCAATTCTTTTACTAATAAAAAAATATGAGAATGAGAGTGAGAGACGTGAGATGAGAGGATTAGGATTACGAGATTTAGGTGGAGATATAGCCAAACTAGGACTCCTCATTATTTATTAATAATATTATTATTTCTAATTTCTATTAAAACACTGATTTAACTTTAGTTATATAAGAAAAGTAATTATTAATTAATTCAACTAATTCACTAAGTACAACAAATCAATTAAATCATTGCTTCCACCAAGTCTTGAACCTGAGTGGAGCAAGAGTTTGCTAAAATGCTCAATTTCGTCCCTTCCTACCCGAATTGCCCCTCAAGAAGATTAATTAAGTAATTAATTAATTAAATATTTAGGGTAATTACAATACAACCCTTTGACTAGTAAAGACCATTTTACCCCTAGACCCTACAAACATAAGATTACCCCTTTTTAAATCTGCTTAAGACTCATCCGGGTAAATGTTATATTTCGGTGCCCTACATGGCTGGACCCAACCTTTCCTAGCTCAACTAACTCATTAAGTTAGTTGGCTTGGCTGTTTTAGATAATCAGAGGTCTGGTTCTACGCGCGGTCTAATCTAGGCATTCTAGATACGTTAGACATTACTTACCATAATCATTTATAGGGTTGTTACATTATCACACCTTAGGAACATTTTTCTCCGAATGACACTACACATCAATTTAAAATAAAGAGGGTAATTTTCGAAAATATCTTAACGTACTTGAGACTTTACTCTTTGTGAATTTGTGTTTCACGCTTACTCTGGGTAATGCATATTACTCAAGCTTAGCAGAAGCTTCATATTTGAGATTGAGGAAGTTCCTTCTCAATTGCACTTAACTTCATGCACCTCAAAACTCATGAAAACAAAAAATATCATGGCCACGCTATACAAAAACAACAACATGATATGCAAACATGAATTCATTTTAACTCACATAGTGCCATTATTACACATAATATTTTTGGACTTACAACACTAAGTCGATTATTTCACTAACACATAGAGTTTCTTAAACAGAACTAGCCTTAGCAGGAGTATATCTAACCACTTAGATATGATCTTGTTGGCCTTAAGTTTTGAAATTATATGGCTTTGTTAGATTGATTCACGCCCTGCCCAATTATACCCTATCTCATTTGGCAATTGAAACCTCACCACCCTGTTTTGATAGTCTATGGTAGCATAACACTTATGGAGAAAATCCATACCTAAGATATTCAATGCTTTTCTGTTGGTGAATATTTGATTCACATATTAGTAGGTTGGTTCACATCCTTGAAACCTGCTAGCAGCATCACATGAATAGACTAAGGAACTCCTTCCTAAACTAGTATCATCAAATAATACAACATAAATAAACACATAAGTCACATAATTCAACAACCAACATAATGACTCGAATTTATTAACTTCATACTAGTGCATAAAACCATACACATGAAAAACTAATTTAGGTTACTCACGCGAGACATCACAAGAGGTGTCTTCTCCTACACGCCTAGACTTGACTGTGAGTAATCGTTGCCTCCTTGGAGCCTCTTCACTAGGACAATTCGGCTGAACTTTCTCCTTTACTTTTTCTCGACCTCTAATATACGGAAAATCCTTCATCATGTGACCCGATTTTCAAGAAGTGTAACAAGAGTTAGATCCATCATAACTCGCCTCCATGCAGTTTGCCACATTTCCTACAAGGTGGCCTTTCTTAAGGTGTATATACTTCATTATTTCTCTTAACTTTGGGATCGGAATCCCAATCATAGCGACCCTTGGTTGAACTTTACTCCCCTTCATGGGTGACTCCCTTCTTAAACCTGGGCTTATTCCTTATTTCAGCACTACTCTTCCTTGAAAAATTATCCTCAGCTTGCCTTGACCTGTTCCCTGCCCTAGTGTGCTTCCTCTTCCTACTTTTGCTCCAGTTGATGGTCATGGACCATAAGCCTAGAAAGGTACATGATGTCATGCATCATATCTTCCCTACACTCTTCCTCGAGATCCACAACAATCTTGGTCAAGAATCTACTCATCTCGCCTTTGCTGTTAGAGAAAATAGAGGTGGTATACCTAGAATGTTTTACGAATTTCAGGGAGTAATCCTTAACTGACATCGAGCCCTGCTTAAGTTTGATGAATTCCTCAACCTTAGCCGCCTTCATTTGTATGGGGAAGAACCGCTCCTAATTAGTCGTCATAAAAAGATCCCAAGTAATAGGACCTCCTCCTAAAGACATGATATCCTGCCACATCTTATACAAGGATTGAGCTACATTATTTAGTTGGTAGGATGCCCGCTCAGCCTTCTTTACCTCAGTCAAACCCATTGAACACAATATCTTATTGATCTCATCCACAAACTCTTGGGGATCCTCCACAATCTTAGATCTAGTGTAAATCGGAGGATTCATCCTCCCATTCACCTGCTAGCCATGGTACTGGCAAGTGGGTTCTCTCTAGGAACGCCTCATTGCTCCACCTCGGCTGTCATAGACTTAGCTTTTAGAGTGATGTCTTGAGCAATCTGTGCCAAAGTTGTCCGAAATTCTGCAACAGTCAATACAGCTAGGTTAACTTGCATTACCACTTCTTCAGCTGGATCCTGGGGTGGAACTTGGTTGTCCCCAGCAGCGGCTTCTTCTCTCCGCTGACCAGCGTTTCTTCTTGTGTTCATTATTAAACTATAAGAATTGATGTCAGATACGCTCATAAGACCAAGAATAAATCATTAAACAAGACATGATAAGATTAGAAGAAAGGAATTTTCCTACGCATCATGCAGTCTCTAATTTAGGATAGTGGTATACTTCACTACCATGACTTAGAAACTACTCAATGTGGTTGATGTGAACTTATTACCCTCAGAAATTAACCTTATTCTATGATGCAAACTTTGTCACGACAGAAATCTACACCCTATCCGAAATCAACGTCGTTGACCTCTTAGAGGTAACAAACAAGCCTACATACGTCATCATTTCATTATCTAGGTTAATTTTAGCGGAAAATTTGAAACTTTTAGTAACTTGAAGTACACATAGGCTTCATAGTAGGATACGTTATACTCATATAAGATTTTTCTACATGATTTCACAATCGTTCACAACAGTCATCTAATAAATAGATAATCAACTTAATGAAATAGTCTAATCATAAAATATAAGGTTTCCAGAATGGCACCAATAAAATGTCTGAAAATAATTGAGAAAAAACACTAGTTGAACATACTCCACTAACTCAAGCCTACATCTAAGTTAGAATATCATGGGAAAGCATCCTCGAAAGACTTAGGGCCTACCGGGTCTGGATGAATGCTCCACATCCGGAAAGCTTCACCGTTGTCTCGTAAACTCTAGCTTCAACCTGTGTCAACACTTAAAACTAAAGAGTTGTATGGGATTAGTACAAACTTGTACTCATTGGAGTCAAAAGTGAAGGAAGGGCTTGGAGTTACCAATTGAGGAGAGTTTCTTCATGAAATTGAAGAATAGTATTCATAAAGGTATGGATTTATATCCTTGAAACTCTCTTTATGAAGGAGTTCAACCTTCAAGATGTTTTCCAAAGTTTTCAAAGTTGAACTATCCAATTTATTGATTCTACCATGGGTTCTTGAATCAATTGTTTTTAAATGTTTATTATGGATTAAATTATTATTGTATTGATTATTTTAACATAAATCACCTATAAACCAATGAACTCGACGAACACTAGTTTTTGACTAAGTTGTGGGTTACTTGATATTGATCTAATGTTGATTAATTCTTATGTAGTTTTATGTGCGATATTCATTGATGTAATAATTATGGTAATTTGATATATAGCTTATATTTGATTGATTAATATGTAGTAATTTGACCAAGTTTCCTGAATACTGTTACAATTATGTTGAATTGTTTGTTATGGCCATGGGTAAGGGCGTTGTGATATTGAATATGGTGATTTGACATTGCATTTAGGTATTGAGGATGATGTGGTGGTAAGCTTCCCTATTTCCTTTATTTTGATGTTAATGAGACTTAAATTGTGTTGAGAATTGTATGGTCCACTTATGGTGGTGGTGTTCTGTGCTTTACTTTCAATTGATGTAGCCTTGAAGACGTTACTTTATGTATTATGATGATCATGACTGTAACACTTCGTAGACAAAATAGACCAAAAACAAGCTTTACAGAAAAAAAATCTGCTTGTTCAACCAGCAGTGGCATTGACTGACCGTAGCATGACCCACGATCTGTCCTACACAATCGTTGATGGGATAAGAAACTCCCAAAATTTAAGACTAGAAAAATTTATTAAGTCTTTGACGATAGATAGATTTATGGTCCGTTGGTCAGACAACGGTTAGTAGTCTTTGACCATCGAGCAATACTCCCTTCACCCACTCTTTGACAAGAGCTACGGATGACCAGCACAGTCCGTAGGTGGAAAATTTAGAGACAATTAAGAGGAAATGCAGTTGGGTCAGTTTCAAATAGTCATAACTCTTAGAAAAAAATGAATTAGGTATCCTAGGATCTACCTGCAGATAGATAATTTAATTAGATTTCCATAGCCTTTGACCTTGCTAAAATCATACCTCCAAGTAAAAAGCTATGCTCATTTTAGTAAAGTCTTGACGGACATGCCCACTCGACGAACCCAACGACGGGACGTTGGTCAAACGACGGACAATCAGTCCTCGACGTCGTTTGGTCCGATAGAAACTTTCTCAAGGGTGTTTTATTCTTTTCCCACTTTGTTTAAAACATAAGTTACCTCTTTTTGACCCCAAATCATCATATTTTAGTCAGATTAAGCCTAGAAACATATTTCAAACATATCTAAGTCAACATTAAATCAAAATTTAGAAAATTAGAAGAAAGAAAGGAGAAAAAGCTCAAGAACCCTAGTTCAAGAATTCTACAAGTTCCAACAGTTCCAGCCCCAAAAACTAAGTATTTTTCTGTGGATTTCATGATTTTACTATTGATTCCTTTTACCCATTGGGTCCCTAGTTTTTAGTCAGATTCTTGACTCTCTTAACCTAGGGTTTCTAGAACTTACAGAGAACTTCATGAATTTATTAGTTATATATTCCAAATTATATAATCATGTTATAATTTAGTTTATTGCATGAATTTAGCACCCTAGCTTTGTATTTCTCTAGGTCTTGAATTACACATGCTAGTTCAGATATTTCAGACACTTCAAATATACATTCCTTAGTTATAAATACATAATTACTTGATTAATTGTTGCATTCCAGATTTGCATGTTCTGTTTAGAGATATCTAGTATTACATAAACTCAAAAATAATAAGTTGATTTAATGAATTCATGGGAGTAGCATAATAACGAGTTGGAATAGGGTTCAGCATTTCCAAATACTTCCAAAATTACTAGTACCAAATAAGGAAGTTCAAATGCAAAGTTTGTGAATGCCAATTAAGTTTTTGTCTTAGAGTATGACAAAACAAAACAATGAGAAGATTCTAGTTTCTATTAATAGGAATGACCGATTAATGGCTTCCATAGTTTGTGATATTGTCATGATGAATCCGCCTATGATTTTGTGGTCACAAGTAGGTAAGGACCCACAGAAGTTTATTGATGAGGTCAAGAACATATTTGGTGTGATGTTAGTAACTCGTAGTAATAGGTGAGATTGCATCCTACAAAATCAAGAATGTGACTCACACAAGGTTTTACTCACTATGTGGAAAGACAACATACATGACTTTGTCTTTTGTAACTCCTTACATAGAAGTCCTATTCACTGCAAGTCTAGAAGCTCACTCAGAACCCTTCTAAGTCTCTACTCCACTCGGTGACCCAGTTATAGCTAGATGGGTATACAGAAATCGCCATGTCACAGTTTCTCAGAACGTCACCTCAGCAGATCTTGTAGAGTTAGAAATGGTGGACTTCGATGTCATTCTATGCATGGATTGGTAACACTCATTTTATGCCTTAATTGATAGTAGAACTAGGATCGTTCGTTTTCAGTTTCCAAACGAACAAATCTTAGAATGGAATGGTAGTAGCTTAGCGCCTACAGGTCGACTTATTTCTTACCATAAGGCCAGAAATAACATATTTAAGGGTTATATCATTATCTAGTTAGGGTTAACAATTATAGCATTGAAACCACAACTGTTGAGCCAGTTCCAGTAGTCTGTGAATTTCCAAAATTGTTTCCAAAAGATCTTCCTGAAGTCCCTTCCAAAAGTGAAATTGACTTTACAATTGATCTCCTTCCAGATACCCAACCTATTTCTATTCATCCTTACAGAATAACTCTAGTAAGGTTTAAGGAATTGAAAGAGAATTTGAAAGACCATCTATATAAAGACTTCATTAGACCTAGTATTTCACCATGAGGTGCACCGGTGTTGTTCGTAAGGAAGAAAGATGGATCTCACAGAATGTGCATTGAGTATAGACAGTTGAATAATGTCATAATCAAGAATAAGTATCCCATCCTAGGATTGATGACTCGTTTGACCAACTTCAAAGTGCTAGCCATTTTCTGAAGATAAACCTTAGATCGGGTTATCATCAGTTGAGTGCCAGAGATAGTGACATTCCGAAAATATCTATCAGAACTCGGTATGGTCATTATGAATTTGTAGTTATATCATTTGGACTATGAATGGTCCTGCAAGATTCATGGATCTTATGAAGAGTGTTCAAACAATACTTTGACTTGTTCGTTATCGTCTTCATTGATGATATCCTCATTTACTCTAACAATGAGGAAGAATATGAGAGTTATTTGAGAATTGTTGTACAGACTCTCAAGGATCGCCAATTATTCGCTAAGTTCAATGAGTGTTAGTTCTATTTGAAATCCATTGCATTCCTTGGTCATATTGTGTCTAGCAAAGGGATCCGAGTGGAATAACATAAGATAGAAGCAGCGAAACATTGTGCCAGACGTACCTGTGCTGCAGATATCATAAGATTCTAAGGTCTAGCGGGTTATTACCGAAGGTTCCTTGAACGTTTTTTATCCACAGCCTCACCATTAACTAGGTTGACATAGAGGATGATCAAGTTTAAATGGTTAGAACATTCATAGAAAATCTTTGCAGTATTGAAAACATGATCGACTACAACATTATTCTTGACTCTACCAGAGGGTTCAAATGGTTATGTGATCTATTGTCGAGAGTTTGCCTAGGTTGTATTTTAATTCAGTAAGGTATGGTGATAGCTTATGTTTGTAGACAACTTAAGGTTCATGTGAAAAACTATCCAACTCATGACCTCGAGATTGCAGCAGTGGTGTTTGCTCTTAAGATCTTGAGACACTACTTGTATGGTGTTCATGAAGATGTGTTCACCGATCATAAGAGCCTTCAGTATAGGTTCATCTAGAAATAGTTGAATCTCTGCCAAAGGAGATGGCTTGAGTTCCTTAAGGCTTATGATATGAGTGTGCATTACTATCCTGGTAAGGAGAATGTAGTACAAGATGCTCTTAGTATATTATTCATGATAGTGTAAACCCTTTTGTGAAAGAAAGGAGCTAGTGAAGGATTTTCACAGGCTTGCTCGCTTGGGAGTTTTCCTTATGAGCATACCAGGCAATGGTGTAACATTTCAGAATAGGGCCAGATTCAGTCATTTATGCTATGGACAATGTTTAACTCATAAGATATACACTTAAGATAGCCTAGAGTCATCAGAAATCTTATGCAGCTGTAGGGAGAAGGGAATTAGAGTTCAAAGTTTATGATATGGTTATTCTGAAAGTCTAACAAATGGAAGGGGTGATGAGATTTTAAAGGTAAAGGAAGATCAATCCTAGATATGTAGGCTGTTACAAAATCTTGAAAGGGGTTGGCAAGGTGGCATATGAGTTAAAGTTTCAAATAGAATTAGAAGTAGTGCATCCGATCATCCACATCTCACTTTTGAAGAAGTTCTGGGTCATCCAACCTCTATAGTGTCATTTGAGAGTGTGGTTGTGAAAGATAGTCTTTCTTATAAGGATACAGCAGTTGAGATTCTTGAGTGTCAGGTTTGAAGGTTGATTAACAAAGAAGTCGCTTGAGTAAAGATTTTGTGGAGGAGTTAGTATGTAGAGGGAGCTACTTGGGAAGAAGAAGCAGCCATGAAAGCCAAGTATCCTCACCTCTTTCCTTCTGATTCCACTCCAGCTTGAGGTAATACTTCTTCTTAAGTTATCAAGTCATTCATGCGTAAATTTAGTTTTTGAATGACGTTCCCTCACTTTGTACTTGCATTTTAAGCGTATTTGCACGTTATCGAAACTCAATTCAGTCAAAAACTCAGTTCTAAGTAACTATTGTAGGGTTTGCAGCTCTCTCCCTCTAGTTTAGCAAGTTTATTCTTCATTCGAGGACGAACGTTCCCAAGGGGGAGATAATGTAACACCCCGTATCTAATGCAGACCAAAAATCATCTTTACAGACAAAAATCTGCAAGTCCAACAAACGGTGTCATCGACGGACCATAGCCTGACCCACGATCCATCCTACACAATCGTCGATTGTACCAAAAACTCCCAAGAAATTCAGCCCAAAAAAATTTGTTAAGCCTTGGAAGACGGACATATTTATGTTCTGTAGGTTAGACGGGGTCCGTAGTCCGTGACCGTCGATTAATACTCCCTTCAACCATTCTTTGACAAGATCTACAGATGTAACAACCCTAAAAATGACTATGCTAAGTAATGTCTAACGTATCTAGAACGCCTAGATTAGTGTGGGTTCATACAAATTGATGTGTGTTGAACCAGACATCAAAACCTCTGTAACATCAAAGCCAACTAATTTGTTGTGTTAGTTGAGCTAGGGAAATTTGGGTCCAGCCATGTAGGGCACCCGAATATGAAGATTTATCCGGATGAGTCTTAATAGACTTAAAAAGAGGTAATCTTCTGTTTAAAGGGTATAGGGGTAAAGTTATCTTTTTGCAGGCTAGGGGTAGTATTGTTATTACCCTAATTAATTAATTAATTAATATGGTGGAGGGTCAATTCATGTAGGGAGGGCTGAAATTGACCTTTTAAGCATAATCTTTCTCCACCTGGGTTCGAGCCTTGGTGGAAGTAATGATTTAATTGATTTATTGTATTTAGAGAATTAGTCAAATTAATTAATATTTAATTTTCTTATTTAAATAAAGTAAAATAAGATTTTCAATATAAAATAAAAATAATAATAATATTAAACAATGAGGAGTTTTAACTTAGTCTCTACCTAACTCTCCTAATCCTAATCCTCTCATTCTTAAATCTCTCTCTCTCATTCTCACGTTTTTTTATCAGTAAAAGAACGGAAAATAATAGTTCTTCACTCTTGAAGAACTTACACAAAAAAACTCAAACGAAAAGCTAAGCTAAAAACGAAAATCAACAACATTCTTCTCACGGATTGTGTTTGGGATTTTGGTGGTGAAGCAGTGGTTTCGTGGGAAATTTAAAGAATTTAAACAAGTGTGGAATGAAATTAAGGTATGATTTTTCTTCTCTTTTAGTCCATTTCCAAAGAGGCCCCTATGTTCAGTTTAAACTCCATTCGAGAAAATAAGGTTCTCCCCGTTGCATGTCCCTGTCATTAGATACTTTGAAATATTCAAAGTATGTGTTGGTATGTCTTCTGGTAGATTATTTTAGGGCTGGTTATGATTATGTGTTTTAATGTGTATTCGGAAATTATATAAGGAATGAAAGTTGTATTTCGGAAAAGTGTATTAGTTAATTGCTTAAGCATGTGTGTGCTGTGAATTAACTATGTTTGCTACCAGATGTAAATTACATAAAATTTTCATGACAAAAATGAAAGGAAAAATAAATGAGGAGAGTGGGGAATGAACCTACAACCTCTTCAACAGATAAGAGAGATTGGAGAAATATAAAGGAGAAAAATAATTGTGGAGAGTGGGGATTGAACCCACGACCTGTTAAATGGATGAGAGATTTAGGAGAAAAATAAAGTAGAAAAATGAATGTGAAAAGTGGGGAGTGAACACACAACCCCTTGAATAGGTGAGAAAGTTAAGAAATAAATCAAGAAAAAAAGAATAAGCTTGTGGGGGATTGATCCCATAACCTCCTTGATTTAAACGAAAAAGAGAAGAGGAAAATAATTGAAATATTAAGGAGTGATGGGGATCGAACTAGAGTCCTTCAAAGCTGAAAAAAATGCAATCAACAAGTTTAAAATAACATTAAGTGTTTCTCAAGGGATTAAAAATTGGGTTCCCTTTCCCAATCCTCTATTGACACATAAGTTGTACGTGAACAAATATTTAATGAATGCTACCTCGAAGGATCGAAATCGATATCTTTGCATACCTACTAGATGCATAGGTCTTGTACCACATAATATTGGGTAAATATGAATCAATTAGACGAACTATGAATGAAGCCTCATAGATTGTATGTGTCAACTCATAATTCTAGCATATGTTTAAAAGTAAGTAAACTAAGATGTTATGTGAAGAGATGATGAAACCTCATAGGGGTTACGTAAGGGTGTGACACACATTAAAGAGCAAAGTATATTTACATATGATGAAATGAACATTCACGTAAAAGGGGTGAGTAATTATGATGAATAAATGTGCAAAAGTTAATGAAAGTGGTGATAAATTGATAAGAAGCTAATGTTAAAGGTGAGAGAAATCTCTAATGAGCCTAAGTAAATGTTACCAAGACGTACTCACCTATGAGAGTGTAAGGTTAATTAAGAGACAAGTCTATATGAACACTCTAATGAAGGTATTGAAGTTAAAGCATACTTAATACTAATAATGAGATTAGAAATCATCTAATGAGCTATGACGCCTCATGCTAGAAGCCATCTTCTATTACGTATGAGTTGAATATATTGGAATTTTATATTGAGCACCGATAGGCTAGGTATTTCATGTAATTTTCATGAGATTAGACTGTTCGTGCAGACGGGTATGGGTCTCCTTATATCTCCTAGTCTTTGAACCTATACTTCCAATATAGGGTTCTACAATGCTTCGATTCCCTATATACGCTTGCATGTTTTGGATGATTTTTCGGTGTGGGGTTAAACACCGGATTTCATGATGGTCACATGATCTAAGTGGCTTAAGATTAATGTTCCCAAATAAAGAATAAGGCTAGCCTGAAGTAATTCACATAACGAAATGAACGATACCAAAGGTGTTAGAATAGGATAATCAAGAGGTGAGCTAGACTTAACTAATGACTCTAGGTCATTCTTGGTCATTGGATAGCGAACCCGAAGAAAGTCTTAAATTACATCCTAGGTATTGTTGGTGTTTACACTAGCTTATGAACGAATGAAAATGATCTTCGTATAAATGAATGAAGCAAACTTTGTGTTTTCTAAAAAAGGCTTCCTAGTTTAGGTTCCTTATATAGAGACCTCATTTTGAGAAGTCCTAATGTTATGTCCATTATTCCAGGGTCTCATGGCATATGAACAAATTAAATAAAATATGATATGTGCTACATGCAATATGTTGTTTTGGCCACCAACATGGGTCCTTCCTCAAGTTCCATTTTATGGTCTTTGGGGATGATTTCCTGGACGTTTCTGACCCAAACATGACCGTATACAAGTTTAGCACCTCTCATTTGAATTTAAGAAAAAATGAACACATAAAAATTGATGAAACATGCATAGACACACAAGGTCATTTGAATAAACATCTTTCAAATGTCATGGATGTTTGACCTCCAAACTTCACGAAATTTGAGACACTACCTATATATGCTATAAAAAATAATTTATAGACCTTAAAAACCATTAATAAAACATAAACACATACAACCACATATGAGGCACATAGGGGACTTATCATCGAATGTCTTAGTCGTCCCTTGACATTTAACTTCAAATGCACCTAAATTATTATACACTACCTCAATACCATATTATGAACCTATTTATGAGGTTAAACCATCACGAACAACATGATAAGCTCTAGTTCACCTAAGTCATTTTCAGGTTCTTACAACCATGCGACCTCACAATTCATTAATATAAAGCTTGGAATAGTCCTCTGCCGAATATGTAGTCCTGACCGCTAAAAAGCAAGAAGACTTACTCACCATATCAACTATCACAAAAATTAATTCATGATGTCTGCGAGTACGAGGTAACCCTTTGATGAAATCCATATTGATCACTTCCCACTTCCAAGTAGGAATATCAATCTCTTGAGTCATACCTCTTGGTTTCTTATGTTCTACCTTGACTTGGTGGCAATTGGGGCAATTTCTCATAAAATATTCTATATACCTCTTCATTCAATTCCACCAATTGACTTCCCACAAATCACGATTCATTTTAGTGGCACCTAGGTGAATGGAATCTCTAGAGTTATGGGTTTCTGCAAGGATATGCTTTCTCAACTCACCTATATCAGGAACACACAATCTACCATGGTCGCGAAGTACACCATCTTTCCTTTGGGAGAAAGCCTCCACACTCTGATTGTTGACCGCACCCTTAAATTCAAGCAAGATTGGATTACTGTCATGCTTTTCCTTAACCTCCACTATAAAAGAAGACTCTGCCCCATTCTGAACTGTTACACCACTGTCTAATATGCTCATAAGCCAAACACCCACGCGAGAAATCCTGTTCACATCCTTCATTAGCTCCTTGCAGTCTTCCTCAACATGGGCTACACTACCCATAGATAATCTTCTAAGAGCATCAGCTACTACATTAGCCTTACCAAGATTGTAATTCCACTACTCATATCATAATCCTTAAGGAAACAAAGCATCTCCTCTTCCGAAGATTCAACATTTTCAGAGTGAATACATACTGAAGGATCTTATGATTAGTGAACACATCTACATGAACACTATACAAGTAGTTTCTCCTGATCTTGAGTGCAAACACCACTACTGCAAAATCGAGGTCATGAGTTGGACAGTTCATCTCATGTACCTTATGTTGTCTAGAAGCATACACTATAACCTTATCTCGCTGCATCAACACACAACCTAGGCCAACTCTAGGATTCATCACAATAGATGACATAACCATCTGAACCCTTTGGTAGAGTCAAGACAAGAGTGATATTCAATCTTGTTTTCGGTTCTGGAAAGCTTTTCTCACAATCATCTGACCATTTAAACTTGATCATATTCTGAGTCAACCTAGTTAATGCTGAGGATATGGATGAGAATCCTTCCTCGAACCTTTTAATAAACCCGCTAGACCTATTTAACTTCATATATTTTTAAATGAGGTCGGCCTAGGCCATTGTTTCACTGTTTCTATCTTATGTGAACCCCCTCAAATCCCTTTGTTAGATACAATGTGACAAAGTAAAGCAAAGGATTGCAACCAGAACTAACATTTGCTAAACTTAGCGAATAATTGGCGATCCTTAAGAGTCTACAGGGCAATTCTCAAATGAATCACAGATTCTTCCTCATTGCTAGAGTAAATGAGGATATCATCAATATGGACGATAATGAAAAAGTTCACGTATTGTTTGAACACTCTGATCATCATATCCATGAAAGCTACAGAAAAATTTGTTAGTCCAAACGACATAACTACAAATTCAAAATGACCATACCGAAATCTGAAGGTTGTTTTTTGAATCTCAATATCTCTCACTCTAAGTTGATTTTATCCCGATCTCTAGTCTATCTATAAGAACTAACTGACACGCTGAAGTTTATCAAACAAGTCATCATCCCTGGGGATGGGATACTTATTCTTGATTGTGACCTTTTTCAACAGTGTATACTCACAACACATTCTGTGAGAACCATCTTTCTTCTTCACAAACAACACTGGTGCACCCCATGGTGAAATACTAGGTGTGTGGATCCCTTATCTTGAAAGTCTTTGAACTGCTCTTTCAATTCCTTAAGCTCTGCTGGAGCCATTCTGTAAGGAGGAGTAGAAATAGGCTGGGCATTTGGAAGGAGATTAATTAAAAAGTCGATTTACCTTTCGGGAGGGACTCTGTGAATATCTTCTGGAAATACTTTTTTAAACCCAGAGACTATTGGAATTGACTCAAGAGTTTGGGTATTAGATCTAGAATCCTTAACCTGAACAAGATGATCGAGATAGTGCTTACATATCATCTTTCTGGCCTTAAGGTAAGAAATGAATCAACCCATACGTTTTAAGCTACTACCCTTCCATTGTATTATTGATTCCTCTAGAAACTGAAAATGAACAATTCTAGTTCTACAATCGACTGAGGCATAACAGGGATGTAGACAATCCATGCCTAGAATGACATCGAAGACTACCATTTCTAACCTTTCAAGATCTGTTGAGGTGACTTTCTGAGATATTGTACAGGGTAATTTCTATTAACCCTTGTAGCTATAACTGGGTCACCGACTGTAGTGGAGACTTAGAAAGGTTATGATTGATTTTCTTGACTAACACTGAATTTTACTGCTATGTAAGGAGTTACAAAGGAAAGAGTAGCCCTTGGATTTAACAATGCATAAACATCATGTTCAAAGACTCGTAACGTACCAGTGACTACATTAAGAGAACCTTACTGATTCTGATGAGCTTTAAGAGCATAAAACATGTTCTGGTGTTAAGCGCCACCTATATTAGATGAGTTACCATGCTGAGTCCAGCCACTTGTTGTTGCTAATGAAGTTGTAGACTGTGTTCTTCGATTACCACCTCCTTGACCCTATTGAAGGACAATGCCTCAACCTGTTACAAGACTGACCGCACCCAAAAAATCCTTTTTTTCCAATGAGACACTCACCCGGATGGTTCTTATCACACTTAAATCAAGCGCGGTAAGTGTTGGTTCTTGAAAAATTTCCCTTAGACATAGAGCCGTGTTCTCTAACCTTCTGGTCATACCTATTCTTGGAGGATGGAACACTAGTAGACGAAGGGGATGGAGCTGAAAACTTTTCCCAATTCTGTGACTATTTTCTACCACCCAATTTCTGCTAAGAATAGTCATAGTTCCTAGTCCTACCCTTCTTATTATCATTGGCTTGTTCCTTAAACTTATCACCCTCAACCTGCTTAGCATGGGTCATAAGCCTACAGATGTTCATATCTTCAAGTAACATAGAACTTCTTCACTCATCTTTCACCAAATCTGAAACTACATAAAAGAAATTATTCATGTGATCCCCTGTGTTAGAAACCATGTGAGGAGCATACCTAGAGAGTTGGTTAAACTTGAGCCCGTAGTCTTGGACCGTCATGTTTCCATGTCTTAATTTCATGAATTCCTAAACATGTGCTTCTCTCAGCTCTATTTGGAAAAATCATGTCCAGAAAGATCTCACTAAAGCAATCCAAAGTAATACGAGATGCATCCTTACCCCTATTTTCCATCTACTAAGTGTAACAGATATAAGCAAATTCCTTCAATTGGTATGACGCCTACTCAACCGGATCATTCCCTGTGACTTGTATTACCTTAAAGATCTTCTTTATCTCATCCAAGAATATCTAATGATCCTCATTAGTTTGTGATCCTAAGAACTCAGGCGGATTCATCCTTACAAAATCACCGACCATTAATGTTGTTGATCTACCATTTGCATTCACAAGAGCTTTAACCCAATTGTTTGGGTTGGTCATACTCTGAGCCAACATCTGTATAGGATTTCTAAATTCAGCGTTGGAGACTTCCTAATCATGGACCGAAGGAGCTGCATTTGCATTCCTGCATTCACATTCCTAGCATTAGCTCTACTATTAGGCATGATATGAAATGAAGAATATCAAGTTAGAGCGGAAAAAGATGATAGCTTATGCACAATAAGCGTAACAAGTAAGTGAAGTTTTCCTAAAACACTTTGTAGCCATCCTCACATTAGTTATGGTGCACTCAAACCCATGAAATAATTAGTACGGATTTTCAGAAATTTTAGGAATTTTGAACCTAGTGCTCTGATATCGAGTGTTGTCACGCCCTTTGCTACCCCCGAGATGCGAACAAGAGATCCCAAGCTAAACCTGCAAGCATGATCATGAGCATACTAAAGACAATGAACTGAATGCGGAACCCTTATATAATACTTTTAACTGAAAAAATGGTGAATAACAATATACTATTGATGAAATATTTGAAATACTGATGAGTTTAATACAATAGAAGTTATTAACTCAATACTTAGAAGAAACTAACTATGTCTGAATTAAGCCTCTAACTGAATCAAAATATAGGGACCAGCACCATCTATGTCTAGAAAAAACTTAAACTAAATTACTAAAAAAATGAAATGAACTCATGACTATTGCCCTGGGAGACTGAGGATGTAGGATTGAGTAAAGCTTATATAATACATATAGCAGAAAATCAAGTATAATAATCTGAACATGATATACTGAATTCTGAGTTAACTGGATGAATGACCAACTTATATACTTGATATACTAATAAATGGTCAATGCAGTGAATTAATACTTATATATGGGAGCCATTAATAACCAATAAAAAAACCAGATGAGCTAAATTTTGAGTACAATGTATATACCCCATCGAAAGAACCCAATAAACCCTTCCAGATATATAAAGGCTTGCTGGCATAATCACTAAACTTATTTTCCACAGAGGGGACTTAAAACATGTGGCTATTGTAATCTAGACCCTAGACGAGACCGGCGTCGTTGACCTCTCAAGGTCGCAGACAAGCCTACATACGTATTTCTTACTTCATCTAGGTTAATTTTAGTAGAAAATTTGAAACCTTTTGTTTCTAAACATACATTTATACATTTTACTTAACATGATACACGTTCACAAATCAACCATCTAATAAAGAGATAATCAAATGAAAGAACCAATTCATAATTTTATGAAACGTATTTTTGCCAAAATGGCACTAATACAAAGTCTGAACAAAAGTTGAAAGAAACACTAGTGGAACATACTCCACTAGATATAGCCTACATCTAATCTAGATAATAATGATAGACATCCTCCAAAGCATGAGGGCCTACCATGTCCGGATGAAAGCTCCACGTTCGAATAGCTGCAACGTTAACCTGTAAGGTCTAGCATCCACCTAGTTCCTGCACCTAAAATTGTAGAATTGCATGGGATAAGTACAGAATTGTACTAAGTATTTGTATATGAAAGCACACACTAACGACATGCATGAGTAAGAACAACTCTTTCCTAACAACATGATTATGGAAAGTAAAGTTAGTGGACTTGCCAAAATGGGATTAGGAAAGTTAGTGAGCTTTCCAAAATTGGATTGGGAAAGTCAAGACAGGAGAGTAACATGCATCATCATACTTATCATATTGCACACAACACATAACATATTACACATAGCATATATCGTTTTGCATATAGAACATAACATGCTTCATATCATTCATTCATATACAATGACAGCTTGGAATCATGGACTTGACATTAAGACTTCCCAAAATGAGGGCTCAACATATGGGACCTTAACTAGCGAGCCTTCATTAACAAATAGAGAGTCTGTTTCATTCATTCATACATAATTCATTTCATTTCGTTCAAATGTTAGTGTGAACACCAGCTATACATAGGATGTAGTTTAATACTTTTATCGGTCGTTGTGCAATGATCAAGAATGACCTCGTGTCATTACGTAGGTCTAGCCCACCTCTTTATCATCCTAACACCTTGGGTATCATTCCTTTTATTATGTATATCATTTGAGGCTGGCCTCATTCATTCATTGGGAAATTTAACGCTAACCACCATAGATTATGTGAGTATCATTAAATCAAGTGTCTCCCCCTCACCGAAAAGAGGTGGAATGATCGACCGAAGTGACCTAAAACATGCTAGCATACATTGGAATTAAACCCCGCCAGAACCATATATTGGTAGAATAGGTTCGAAAACTAGGAGTTGTAAGGAGAGTCATACCCGGCATGCCGGGCAATCTCATCCAATGAGAGTTACGTGAACCTCCGCCCTTCCCAAATGAAGGTATCAACTCTTATAGCTAGTCTATTTTTGCTCAGTATAAAGTTCCATTACATTCAACTCATACGTCATGGAATTTGGCTTCTAGTGTGAGGATATCATAGCTCAATAGATGATTTCTCATCTCATTATTAGTTTTAAGTGTATATAAATCTCAATACTTTCATTCGAGTGTTCATAGAGACTACTCTATTTATTAACTTTACGCTCTTATAGGTGAGTACATTTTGGTAACATTTTCTTAGGCTCATTTGAGATTGCTCTCATCTTTTACATTAACCTTTTTTCATGTTGTCACCACATTCCTTAACTTTATCACATTTTCTCTTCATAATTACTCACCCCTTATTATGTGAATGTTCATTTCATTATATGTCAATGCACCTGACCATTTACTGTCTTTCACACTCTTACTTAACCCTCCCATAGTTTCATTACGTCATTACATAGAGCTTAGGTTCACTTACTTTTAAATGCACGTATACATATGGGTCTATAATAAAAGCAATGAGTCTTCATTCATTATTCGTTTAAGTGATTCATATCATTCTAACATTATGTGGTACAAGACTTATGCATCTTGTATATATGTCAAGATCACATTTTCGATCTAAGTAAGCAGCATTATTTTTGAATATTTAATTCACGTATGAATAATGTATCAATACAGAATTCGGGCAAGGGAACCCGATTTCGAATTTCTTGGACAACACTTACATATCTATTTATTTTGGTTTGATCCATACGGCTTGGTGACCCAAGATCGAGCCCCAAATACTTCATTTCATTTTTCCCTTGATTTCTTCCTTTACTTTTTTCGTTCATTGGGAATTAGAGGATGTCGGATCAAACCCCCACAACCTCATTTTATATTTTATTTCCTTATCTTTGATTTCTCTCCTCTTGGCCGAGGTGGTGAGAGTTCGACCCCCCCAAAACTCCACTTTAATTTTTCTCCTTAATTTTCCTTTGTTCTGCCTAGAGGTCATGGGTTCAATTCCCACACGCCTCAACCTTTTATTTTTTTTTATTTCTCCTTAAATATTATTTAGAGGTGGTGGGTTCGAATCCCACTTCTCTCATTTCTCATTTTTTTATTTCATTTTCAGATCAAGGCAGATGGGTTCGAATCCCACATTCCACATTCCCTTTTTCTAACATTATTTCAAAATTTTAAACATGTTGAGGTCACGGGTTCAATTCTCAATGGCCTCACATATTTTAATTCTTTTTTTCATAGAATGACAATCTTCTTAGCTTGTCCGAAACTCATCATCGAGATGCGGGAAATTTTTGCAATGTAGTTTCTCACCTCTTTCACATTAAATGTTTAGATGATTTAAGTAGTTTTTAGTGAGTTCTTTAGGTGCATTATCATGGATTAATTTGACTATTTGTTTGCACTCAAATAAGAATTTTTCCAAAGAACTTTTGAAAAACACGATTTAAGCAAGTTTGTGCACATGAAATAAAACCATTAACATGTCATTTTTCAAACATGAATCCTAGAGTGTATATCACGGCTACACACAGCACACACATCATTTTTCACTTACTTTTGGACAACATGTTCAATATTCACATAATTCGAAATATACATACATACACATTATCATCACAAAAACACATTACATCCCTAATTTCTACCAACAAACATACCCAACCTATGATTCTATATGAGTTAGAGACAAGGATATTCAATGGGGAACAACCTTAGTTTTCGGAATAGATTCATCTGAACCTTAAGGGGTCTCTTGGGAAAGTGACCAAGAGAGAAGAGAACCCATATCTTTTTGACGTTCAAAACTTGACTTGCTGCCCAAAACATTCTCAAAATATGACAACAAAATCCCCTAAACTTTAACAACGATTCGATTGACACACCTTCTCTTTGCCTAACGTGTTTGATGAGCGTTTGTTTTGTTATATTTTCGTGTGAGTACTTCCAGTGTGAAGAACTTTTGTCAATTTTCTGTTTTTGTAGGTTATTAGGAAATGAGAATGTTAAAGCGCAGAGAGAATGATCGTGTTTTGAGAGATAGACATGAGTAAGGAGAGTTTTCTTAGGATTAGGAGTTAAGTTTAGGTGTTTTTCAAATAAGGTTTAGTTAAATGGTAAAAATATGACATCCATTTTATTTTAAATCAAAAAATAAATGTTAATTCATTAAATTAATTACCAATTTCAATAATAAAAATTTAAATCATTACTTTTAGCTAGGTTCGAACCTAGGTTAAGCAAGACTTCATCTTAAAGGCAAATTTTTGGCCCTGTCTCCAAAAAATACTCCTCCACCTTATTGATTAAAAAATTAATTACATATTTAGAGTAATAACGATACTACTCTTAGCTTGGAAAAATACCATTTTACCCCTAGACAATCAAAACTTAAGATTTCCCCTTTTTAAATCTGGTAAAGACTCATTCGGGTAAATCTTCATGATCGGGAGCCCTACATGGTTGTACTCAACCTTTCCTAGCTTGACTAACTCCGAAAGATAGTTGGCTTGGCTGTCTCAAGGGTTCAGAGATCTAGTTCTACGAGCATCAATTTGTGCTAACCCGATCTAATCGTAGGCATTCTAGACACATTAACCATTATTTAGCGTAGCCATTTTTAGGGCTGTTACACAACCAAAGTGACATTTAGTTATTAGACTAAGTGAGTACGCGTAACCCTAGTCCTACTTGGTATTATGCTACTCCCAATGAATTAAGTTGTTAAGACATTATCACTGAATTTATGTAAATACTGGATAGATCAAATCCTAACATGAAAACTGAAAACGCAACAATTAATCTTGTAATTATGCATTTATAACTGAAGCATGTATATCTTAAGTAACTGAAATATCTAATCTATCATATGTAATTGAAGAACTAAAGAAATACATAACTAGGATTCTCAAATTCATGCAATATTCTAAGTAATAACATTATAATTTGATTTGGAACATATAACTAATTAATTATTATATGAAGTTCTATAAACCCTAGGACTAATCATTATATGAAAATAAAGAATATGACTAAAAACTAGGGACCCAATGGGTAAAAGGAACCCACTAGTGAAATCCCCCATACCTGTTGATGAAATCCACGGAGAAATATTTGGATTTTTGGGGCTGGAACGGATGGAACCTTGCTGCATTCTTGAACTAGGATTCTTGACCTTCTTCTCCTTCTTGCTTCTAATTTTCTATGTTTTGATTTAATGACTTGACTTAGGTAAGTTATAGCTATGTTTTTAGGCTTAAGATGACTAAAAATCTGATTATTTAGTGTCAAAGCAACGTATTTTAGGGTTTAAACACAGTGAAAAGAGTCCAAAAGATCCCTAATTTAATTGTTGTCGGACCAAACAAGGACATGTACAGACGTCCATCGTTCAATAGACGGTCTGTCATATGGTTCCATAGGTTGGGTATGTTCTACAGGCCTTCACTAAAACTGGCATAACTTATTACCCGGAGTTCTGATTTTAGCAAGGTCGGTGGCTATAGAAATATAACGCAGTTATGTATCTTTTAGTATTTCATAGGACACCTATTTCATTTTTTCCTAAGAGTTATGATCATTTGAAGTTTACCCATTTGTATTTTCCCCCTAAATTCATGCTAATTTCCATTTACGGTCTATAGGTATATCTAAGGGCCGTGCTAGTATATCGTGGTTCCTGTGAGAGAGTGGGTAAATAGGGTCATAATCGATGGATAGAGACTACGAACTGTATTTTGACCTACAAACGTAGGTCCGTCAATCGTTCTTTACTTAGTCAAATTTTCTTTGCTGCATCTTGTTGGATTTTCAGTCACAATCGATGGATGTGTAGTACATGTCGTGGGTAAGGCTACGGTCCATTGATGGTGACCATCGATTGCTCTTGCAGATTTCTTAAAAGCTTATTTTCCGTTGTTCTATATACAGGGTGTTACATTAATGTTGACGTTCACGTTAACGTTGAATTTGACATTGATGTTCACGTTGATGTTCAAATTGACGTTCACATTGATGTTTAAGTTTACGTTCACGTGGACGGTTATATTTACGTTGACGTCGACTTAGATGTACACGTTTATATAGAAATTCACGTTCATGGTGACATTCACATTGACATTTACGTTCACGTTGATATTTACTTTGACTTTTAATGTTGGCATTAATGTTGACATTCACATAAACATTAACGTTAATGTTGACATTGACTTTCACGTTGACATTGACGTTAACATTGATGTTGACATTGACATTCACGTTAACGTTCACATTTAAATTGAAATTGACATTCATGTTGATGTTCACATTAATGTTAACATTGATGTTCATGTTGACGTTCACATCAACATTCACATTGACATTCACGTTCTCATTGACGCTCATAATGACATTGACATTCAAGTTGACATTGACATTGACGTTCATGTTAACATTGACGGTCATGTACACATTGACATTCACGTTCACATTGATATTTACGTTGACATTCACATTGACATTCACGTTGATGTTCATGTTTAAATTTACATAAATTTTGATTTGGATATTGACATTTACTGTGATGTTGATGTTTATATTTACTTTGACGTTTATGTGTACGTTGATGTTCACATTGACGTTGACATTCATGTTCACGTTGATGTTCACATTTACTTTGACGTTCATGTTGATGTTTATGTTTATGTTTACATTAAATAGACATAAACTTTTACATTTACGTTGACTTTGGCGTTCACGTTTAAGTTAACATTGACTTTAACATTCACTTAGATGTTTATGTTGACATTGACATTCACGTTGACGTTCAAATTGATTTTCACGATGAATTTTAAGTTGAAGTTCTCTTTGACGTTCACATTCATGTTGACGTTCATGTTCATGTTGGCGTTTACATAGACCTTCACGCTGACCTTTATGTTGAGGTTTACATTCATGTTGAGGATTATGTTCATGTTAGGGTTGATGTTAACCTTGACATTGACTTGGAAATCACCTTTACATTGAGGTTCTCATTCACATTGACGTTCATGTCACATTTGTGTTGGCGTTCATCTTGATATTGACATTGATGTTCACGTTGACATTGACATTGACGTTTACGTTCATGTTCACATTGAGGTTGACGTTGATGTTGATGTTGATTTTGCATTCACTTTTACATGTTCACATTTGAGTTGATGTTCAAGATAATTTTTACGTTCACATTGATGTTCATGTTAATGTAGATGTTGACATTGACATTAATATTAATATTGACATTCACGTTGACATTTATGTTCGCATTGTCATTGACGTTTATATTGATGTTAATGTTTATGTTGACGTTCAAGTTCACACTCAGTCTCACGTTCACATTAATGTTCACATTCACAATTTACTTTGACGTTCACATTAATATTGACTTTCACATTGATGTTGACATTGACGTTGACGGTCACATTGATGTTCGAATTGACATTCACATTGACATTCATGTTGATGGTCATATTCATGTTGACGTTTACGTATGTGTTCACGATCATGTTGACATTCACATTCATATTGATGTTCATGTTAATATTCACGACGTTATTTACATTGATGTTCACATTGACGTTTAAATTGAAGTTCACATTAATTTTGACGTTGAAGTTGACATTGAACTCATGTTCACATTTACGTTGACATTCATGTTGACATTAAAATAGATGATCATGTTTACATTTACGTTCATGTTCATGTTAAGGTTTAAGTTTACATTTATAGTTAATGTCGATGTTGACGTTCACGTTTATGTTGACACTTATGTGAATGTTGACATTTAGGTACCTTGACTTTCACATTTACATTCATGTTAATGTAACATTAACTTTAACATTGATGTTCATGTTGACGTCCATATTAACATTGATGTGTACATTCAATTTCACAATGACATTTACGTTGACATTGACATTCAAGTTTATGTTGAAATTGACGTTCATGTTAACATTGATGTTGATGTACACATTGACGTTCACATTTATGTGGACATTTACATTGACATTCACATTGACGTTGACATTGATGTTCATGTTTACATTAACGTTACTATTTACATTGACGTTGATATAAACATTGATGTTTACGTTAAATTTGACATTTTTGTTTACGTTGATTTTCACATTGACGTTGACGTTCATGTTCACATTAACATTCACATTTACATTGTCGTTCCGGTTCAACTTGACGTTCATGTTGATATATACATTGACGTTCACGCTCACGTTGACAATTACATTAACGTTAACATTTACGTTGACGTTCACATTCACGTTAAGGTTTAAGTTAACATTTACGTAAATGTTGATGTTGAGTTTCACATTTACATTGCCACTTAGGTGGACGTTAGCGTTTAGCTATTTCTTGACGTTCACATTCACATTTACGTTAATATTCACGTTAACGTTTACATTGACATTCACGTTTCCATTTAGATTGATGTTCTATTCACATTGACGTTCACGTTCACGTTCACATTTAGATTAATGTTCACGTTAAAATTAATATTGACATTCACATTTCCATTTATATTGACTTTCTGTTCAAATTGACGTTCACGTTGAGATTCACATTAATGTTCACATTAACTGCTACATTGACGTTCACATTTACGTTACTATTTAAGTTAACATTCACATTCACATTTACGTTGATAATGACGTTCCCTTTGACGTTCACTTTCACGTCAACATATATATTGATATTGACGTTGATGTTCAAATTTACATTGAGGTTGACGTTCACATTCACATTAACGTTGACATTCACATTCACGTTTACGTTCTCATTGACTCTTAAATTGACGTTGATCTTGACGTTTATGTTGAAGTTCATGCTAACGGTAACGTTCACATTAACATTGATATTAACATTGACGTTCACATTCACGTAGACATTCATATTGATGTTGAAGTTGACATTCACGTTTATGTTGACATTCATATTAACATTAACACTAACGTTCACGTTGACGTCCACATTGACATTGACATTGATGTTCACATTAACGTTAATATTGACGTTCATGTAAACTGCCATGCTCCGAGCTACCCCCTGACGCGGACACGGAACCTAAGACCATAAGTCATCCAAAGTTAACCCTGCTGGCATGTGCATGAGCATAATAAAGAATATAAATTGTTACCGAAGCTAAATCATAAATTTAAACTAAAAATATGGGGAATACACATATTCTATAAATGAGATAAATGAAATCAATGAGTTTAATATAAAGAAGTAATTAACTCAATACTAAGCTGAAACTAATTATGTCTGAAATAAGCCTCTAAACTGCACTAGAAATACTTGGACAAGACACATAAAAATCTAGCAAAAACTGAAACTAAAAAACTAAATACTAAATAAAAAAATTAGAACTCTTGTTCTCGGTAAATGAGGACTCACCACTGAATTTGCTGATCTCGAGATAAGAAATTGATCTATGCATGACTTGGATGCAACGAACCTGAACCTACATCACGAGAAGATGTATCCCATGAATGTGTTAGTAGTTGAAGGTACTGAGCATGTAGGATAGAGTAAAGCTGAAATAAAACATAACTGAACAAGCAAAAAATCAAGTATAATAATTTTAACATGATTTACTGAATTTCTGAGCTAACTGAATGCAACGACCAATTTATAATATGCTGAAACTCAATACTGAATATGCTGATAAATGGTTAATACACAAAGTCTTACTGAACTTTGGGGTCTACTTATAGACAATAATAAAACGACTTGAATTAAATGTGGAGTCAGATGTATATGCCCCATCGAGAGGACCTTATATACCCTGCCAATTGTATAAAGCCATGCTGGCATGATCACTAAACAGATTGCTAATAAAGGGGACTAACAACCTGCATGTGTAGTAGTTCTAGGACTAATTGGGTATGGTGAACCCTAGTCGACTTGATATTATGCTACACCGAATGAATTCTGTAAATTTACATATTGTGTCTTAGTTTCTAAAAATACTGGATATCTCAAAACTAACACATGCAAATTGAGAATGCAACAATTAATCTGCTAATTATGCATTTATAATTGAGGCATGTATATCTGAAGTGTGAAATATCTTACCTAGCATGTGTAATTCAAGAACTACAGAAATACAAAGCTAGCATTCTGAAATTCATGCAATAAGCAAAATAATAACATGATAATATTATTTGGAACATATAACTCATAAGTTGATGAAGTTTTGTTGATGTTATGGAAACCTTACGTTTAATCATTATATGGGAGTCAAGAATCTGTCTAAAAACTAGGGAACCAATGGGTTAAAGGAACCCACTAGTGTAATCCAACATTCCCTGTGATGAAAATCACGAAAAAACATTTAGATTTCAGGGCTGCAACTGCTGGAAACTTGCTTCATTCTTGAACTAGGGTTCTTGAGATTTTTCTCATCTCTTGCTTCTAATTTTCTATGTTTTGATTTAATGATTTTACTTAATTTTAATTATGTTTCTAGGCTTAAAATTACTAAAATATGATGATTTAGGGTAAAAATGGCGTAACTTAGGGTTTAAACAAAGTGGGAATGTTTGAAAAGACCCATAGGAAAGTTGTTGTCGGACCAATCGGCGGCCACCACTGATGGTCCATCGATTGACCGAAACCCCGTCGGTTGGTACGTCTTTTGGGCCTATTCGAAAGGCCTTTATTAAAACGGGCATCACTTTTTACTTGGAAGTCTTATTTTAGTAATATCAGTGGATATGGAAAGCTAATTCAATTATCTGTAGGTAGGTAGTAGGACACCTAATTCATTTTATTCTAAGACTTATGACCATTTGAAGCTGACCCAACTACATTACCCCTTAGCTGTTTTATAATTTCTTACCTATGGTCATATATACTTACCGTAGGTACACCTACGGACCATGCTGGTCATTCGTAGCACTTGTCACAGAGTGGGTGAATGGGGTTCTCGATCGCCGGTCATGGACTCCGCACCATAGTCTTACCTACAAACTGTAACTCTTTCCGTCGACCAACACTTAACCAATTTTCCTACGATTAGATTTTTGGGAGTTTTTGATCCCATCGACGGTTATGGAGGACGGACCATGGGTCAGGCTACGGTCCGTCGATTGTCACGTATACTGCACCTGTATATTTTTCTTAAGAACGAGATTTTGGTATGCTTGTCTACGGGGTGTTACACTATCCCCCCCCGCCCTTGGTAACATTCATCCTCGAATGAAGACTAAACTATCTCTAATAGAGGGAGAGAGTTGCACATCCCACTACTAAACACTAAAAACTGAGTTTCTGACTGAATTGAGCTCCGAGTACATCAAAATACACTGAAAATGCAAGTACACACTGAGGGAAAATGATTCTAAGACAAAATTTACTCATGAATGACAGGAAAACTTAAGAGGAAATATTACCTCACACTGAAGTGGAATCAGAAGGAAATAGGTGAGGATACTTCGCTCTCATGGCTGCTTTTGCTTCCAAAGAATCTCCCTCTACGGACTTACTCCTCCATAAAACCTTGACTGATGCAACTTCTTTGTTTCAAATCCTTCTAAGGTGACGATAAAGAATCTCTACATCCTCATAAGAAAGACTATCTTTCACCGCCACACTCTCTAATGGCACTGCAGAGGATGGATCGCCCACACACTTCTTCCAGAGTGAGATATGGTAGACCAGATGCACTGCTGCTAATTCTGCTGGCAACTCTAACTCATATGCCACCTGTCCAACCATTTTAAATATCTTTTAAGGACCTACATATGTAGGACTAAGCTTTCCTTTCTTTGCAAATCTCATCAACCCTTTCAAAGGTGAGACTTTAAGAAAAATCCAATGATCAACTTGGAACTCTAGTTCCCTTCTCCTTAAATGTGGAGTCCGATGTATATGCTCCACCGAGAGGACGCAATATACCCATCCAAAGGTATAAAGGCATGCTGACGTTATCACCAAATTGATTGCCCTCAAAGGGGACTTACAACCTATTTGGATAGTAGTTCTAGGACTAATTGGGTACGTTGAACCCTAGTCCAACTCGGTATCATGCCACTCCAAATGTGTTCTGTTAATTTACTGATTATGTATGAGTTTCTGTAAATACTTGACAGCTTGAAACTGAACATGCACACTGAGAATGCAACTGTAATCTAGTAATTATGCATTTATAACTGAGGCATGTATATCTAAAGTGTCTGAAATATCTGACCTAACCTATGTAATTCAGGAACTAGAGAAATACAAATATAGGGTTCTAAAATTCATGCAATAAACTGAATAATAACATGCTAATCTTATTTGAAACATACAACTAATGAGTTCATGAAGTTCTATTGAAGTTATAGAAACCTTACGTTTAATCATGATGGGAATCAAGAATTTGACTAAAAACTAGGGACCCAATGGGTGAAACAAAGCCACTAATGAAATCTCACATACATGATGATGAAATTCACGGAGGAACACTTACATTTTGGGGATGGAACTACTGCAAACTTTCTTTATTCTTGAACTAGGGTTCTTGAGATTTTTCTTCTCTCTTGGTTCTAATTTTTTAAGTTTTGATTTAATGATTTGACTTAGGTAAGTTTTAATTATATTTTTAGGCTTAAACTGACTAAAATGTGATGATTTAAGGTACAAACAACGTAACCTAGGGTTTTAATGAAGTGGAAAAGTTCCAAAAGATCCCTAGGAATGTTGTTGTTTGACCAATCGACGACCAAGATTGACGGTCCATCGATTGACCGACGCCCCATCAGTTTGGCCTGTTTGACATGTCTTTTCTACAATGGGTATAACTTTTCACTTGAAGGACTGATTTTAGTAACATTGGTGGATATCAAAATATAATTAGATTATTAATATGTGGGTAGGTCATGGACACCTAATCCGCTTTATGCTAAGACTTATAACCATTTGAAGTTGACCAAATTGCATTTTCCCTTAACCGTCTGCTAATTTCCCACTTACGTTCAGACCGATGGACCGTAGGTCCACCTATGCACAGTGCTGATCATTCGTATCTCTTGTAAGAGAGTGGGTGAATGGGGATCTCAATCGATGATCATGGACTACGGACCGTAGTATGACCTATGGATCGTAAATCTGTCCGTCGACCAACACTTAAGAAATTCTTTTGGGCTGTGATTCTTTGATGTTTCTGATCGCATCGCTGGTTTTGCAAGGACGGAGCATGGGTACATGTCAATGGTCACGTTGGCTGCACTAGTAGATTTTTCTAAAGAACAGATTTTTGGTCTTTTTTGGCTAAGGGGTGTTACCTTAAAATTAATGTTGGGGTACACATTGACGTTTACGTTTACATTAATATTCATGTTCTTTTTTATATTCAAGTTGACAGTCAGATTGACGTTGAGATTGATGTTCATGTTCACAATTAAGTTGACGTTCACGTTTACGTTGACGTTCTCGTTCACGATTATATTGATGTTGACATAGATGTTTATTTTGACGTTGACATTTACATTGTCATTGACATGGACGTTTATGTTTACATTAACATTGTTATTTATGTGTACATTGATGCTGACATTGATGTTAATATTGACGTTGATGTTGACATCGACTTAAACATTGACATTGATATTTACGTTCATGTTGACTTTTATGATCATATTTTCATTGATGATAACGTTGATGTAAATATTTACGTTGACATTCATGTTCACGCTCACGTTAACGAAAACGTTCACATTCACAATTTACATTGATGTTGACTTTGACATTGATGTTCACGTTATTGTTCAAATTGACGTTCACATTGATGTTCATGTTGACGTTGACGTTGACAGTTGTATTCACGTATACCTTTATGTTCACGTTCACGTTCATGTTGATGTACACGTTAACAATTATGCTGCATTTACCTTGATGGTCATATTGACGTTTATATTGAAGTTTACATTGACATTGACATTGACGTTGACGTTTAATTCATGTTTACATTGACATTCACGTTCATGTTCACATTTATGTTGACGTTCTTGTTGATATTGATGTTCAGGTTGACAATGACGTTGACGTTTATGCTGATAGTCACGTTCAAATTAAGGTTTGAATTGGCATTTATGTTAATATTGATGTTGATATTTACGTTTATGTTTACCCTTATGGGGTTGTTGATATTGACGTTTAAGTGTACATTGATGTTCACGGTCAAGTTGATATTGACGTGTACGTTGACATTCACATTGATGCTGAAATTTACGTTAACACTAATGTTCACAATCACGTGGATGTTTTTATTAATGATTACATTGACGCTCAAGATGACATTTACTTTGATGTTCACATTCACCTTCACATTCAAGTTTATGTCTATGTTGACGTTCACATTTACTTTAAAGTGCACACTCATGTTAACATCAATGGTGACGTTCACGTTCACTTTCACATTGATGTTAACGTTAACATTGACATTCATGTACACATTGATATTTAGATTTACGTTAACACTTACATTTATGTTGACGTGCATGTTCACATTTACATTGACTTTCATATTGATGTTATCATTCACGTTCACATTGACGTTCATATTTACATTCACATTCACATTGACAATTGACGTTCATGTTGACGCATAAGTTGATGTTGACATTGATGTTGATGTTGACGTTGATGTATACGTTGATATTGATGCTGATATTAACATTGACCTACACTTTGATGTTCAAGTTCATGTTTACATTGACATAAAAATTAACATTCACGTTGATGTTGACATTCATGTGCACGTTAATGTTAATGTTGACGTTCACATTGAATTTCACATTCACATTGACATTCATGTTCACATTTACATTCACGTTGACGTTAACGTTGATGTTCATGTTGACATTCACGCAGATGATCACCTTCATGTTCACATTCATTATGACATTAACATTGATGTTGAAGTTGATGTTCACATTCACGTTGCCATCGATGTTGACGTTTACTTTTGCATTGAAGTTGACTCTTATGCTAATTTTTATTTTGATGTTCAAGCTAACTTTTAGTTTATGTTGACATTCACATTAATGTTAAAGTTATGTTTACGGTGAAGTTCATGTTCATGTTGACTTTCACATTAATATTAACGTTGACGTTCACGTTCACATTAAAATTCACATTATTATTAAAGTTGACATACACATTGACGTTCACGTTGATATTAATGTTGACGTTGCATTGACGTTGACGTTTACATTCACGTCACATTTATGTTGAGTTAACGTTGATGTTGACGTTCACACTCACATTGACATTGACATTCACGTTCATATTTACGTTGATGTTTATGTTAATGTTGATGTTAACGTTTATGTCACACCTAAAGAGCATACCCCAGATGAGACAGGAATCGTCGTCCTTTCAGAGGACTCACACAAGCCCTTAGCATTCGTCATAATATGTGATAGGTAATAGTTGCGAAAAAATTTAAACTTTTACATTCTACTTGAAGTATACTTACACTTCATACTTATCATTCATAAACCGTACGTTATTTTATGAAATTGTCTCACATATATAAAACCATCTAAAGAGTGCAATTCTGGACATAACTAATAAATAGTCAATATTTCATATAAGCCTTAATAAAAATCAATTCAAAGAAACATGATGTAAATAGGATATTCCTAATATCTACTAAAGTCCTCATAAGCTTGAAAATAATTGATAGCGTCCCGAACATGAGGATCTACCAAGACTTGGAGAAAGAGTTCCAAGCTTCTTCAACTCGAACTCTTTAAACATCAGCGGCCGAAACCTACAGTTGTAGTAATATAAAGTAATGGGGTTAGTACGCAACATTTACTAAGTATGGTTTATATGAACATAACACATAAGGACATGCATGAAAAAGGATCATTTATTGTATCTTTGAAAACATACTAAGTCATATGAAACTCTGCAATGCACATACCATATAACATATAGAAGTTAAGCATTCCATCAATATAAAACATGATACTAAGGAAAGGCATATTAACATAGAGTCATATTAACTTTAGATGTTCAAATAGATCACTTACCATAGCATACCAAACACTTTCAATTGATTCCATCACCAACCTAAGAGTGCAATGGTCATGTGAAGCCCCATAACCCCACACAACCAAGTAGATAAGATAGGAGACCATGAGTAAGGCTTTGCTTTTTATAATTTGTAACATAATTAGTCATCACTTCATATAGTAATATAGCCCAATAACATATTAATCATAATGACCAACATCCTATAATTGTACCATCATGTATCATAAACATATACTTTTCATGGTACCATATTACATAAGAACAATCTCCTAGGACTTCCATTAGGGTCAACTTGTGCAATGTCTAAATAGAGTCCTATACCCCTACCACTACTTAGTAGACTCCTCATGTCACCCTAGTAAAAGTTCATTTACTTGTCTTTAATTTTACATGAGGGAATATTCGCCTTAATCGACATAGACTATGTGAGCTAAACATGGAATCCGGTGTTAGAAAACCCCACATCCAAAAATGGTGGTCTACCAGATATAGTAGAACCTAACATGACATAGATTTCTAGGCGGATAAACTAGCTAATATCCTATGGTGGAAACATAGTTCAAGAACTAGGAGATGTATTATAGACCAATAGGTCCAGATTCATGGCATACTCAATATCATGAGAGTCATTGTGAACAAACCTTCCAACTAGGGAAGGGAAACCTCTCATATGTAGTTCATCGGTGCTTCGCTTATGTCCCTTTCGCAAAATCCCTTTTAGTTGTCTTTTATCATAAACTTACCATAGGTCATAGAAGATTGAATCCTTGTATAAATATGATCATGAGATCTTTACGACTAGATGAAAATTTCCGTTCATCATAACCCTTCGTATGTGAGATTAGTATACCATAGTCGTCTTGTGCAAAGCAGACAAGTGAATATCATAACGTGCATTTATCATGTTCTTTTCATGATCTCATATATAACATGTTCTTATCCCAGCATATCAACATAACGTCATACATACGTTCAGAACATATCATCATGATTTATAGGCTAACATAAACATGGTAGATTTATCACAACTTTAGAAGACTTATCTCTTGCTTCCAAGGACCTTATTTAAGAACATACGTTCAACTTACAACATTCATAACCATAACATAGTAAAATACTCAATATAATAATCAAGAAAAACTCTTCAAATCATATACAAGATCAATGCATAATGTAGAGTTAAGGATAAGAGTCATTTAGGAGTTCATTCTTGTCTTAGTTCCAATCCCTACGTTTTCATATTATCGAGTAGTAGAAAACATCATACGAATTGATCATGTAGATAAGAACATGCTTCACACGAATTTAAACATAAATAACAACATACTCATCAAATCGTCTGGAATAGATGTCACAACCCGAAACCACACCCAGGAAGTTAGGGCACAATCTCGAATTGTTGCACAGCGTCGTCGAACTCTCATTTCTTAGAAAAGCCTCTTTCATATCATTCATTGCATATACATAATAAAAAGTAGTCCATAATTAATACTTTTCACAAAACATAATATAGTCTTCAAAATCTCTTCCATATAAAAGTGATAGAAAATACTAAGTGTTAATGTCATCATCTTAAGACACAAGAATACTTGGGAAGGACCATACTTCAAAATACGAATATAGAAAATTTTTTTTTAATAAAAACATAAAAGACATATATATGCCATCGAGTCAAGTGAGGACGTACTTCAACTTCTCTTGAACGATCTTCTAAGTACAAGTCTTCACTTCTAAAAGCTTTTCACGTACCAAGAGCTATATATATGAAAGCATAGAATTAGTACAATCACATGTACTAAGTATGGCTTATGCATAAAAAATCATGAAAACGGACTGTATTGGAAATAAGCATCATTTCATTAAAATCATATTATAATCATAATAACATCATAAATCAATTTACAAATAAATAAGATATTTCTAGCATGTAATTTCCTCGCATAAAGTAATCTTAAGATTAACTTAATTCACAAAAGAGGGACCCCCCATACACCCTCTCTAGATGTGCCTAAACGACCCTTAAGATTACCTTTAATGATTCACATACATACTTACAAAGCAATCATAAACATCAAGGTAAGATTCTTCTACCAAAGGTGAACACTAAGTCTCACTTGAGTGAAGTGTGAAGCTACCACCCATACAATCCCTTACACACACACTTAAGAGATTCAATACACTCCCTAAGATAGAATCATGCTCACATAAATTACCAACACATAGATGATATGACATTAATTACAAACACATAGATGATATGACATTATTTTCCAAAAGGCTATCAAAATACCTAATTATGTAAATCAAGAAGATAACGTCCATAGTGACCTTTTCAAGATTTCCTAAATAGTCCTCAAAACTAGCTAAGGCTTAGGTCATGTCCACAAAGTCAACCAACCTCCCTAACTATATTTATACTCAAGAATTTCAAATATAAGACATAAAGAGATTATTCCTTATGTCCACTACACACTTTAGCTAATGAATCCTTAAGTCACATTAGATTAGGTACTTATTTAATTGCAAACTCCTTAATATAAGTCATTAGTTAATTTGTTCATTAATATGAATATATCTGATAAAGGATATTCAAACAATGGTCTTTAACAAGACCTAGGAACTCTATATAAAACCATCAAAGTCTATTGTTTAATGTCTAGATAGCGTCCAATACCACCACCTAAACTCCATAAACTCCGCAAATGCTAATAGGTATTCCATATGATGAGAATAGGCAATAACCGACATAGACCATGATACCATGACATGGAATTCGGATTTCTATCATCCTCCGATGAGGTTGTCCTAATTGCCAATGGTAGAACTTGGACGCATTCCATGTATATGGTTAAGGAAAATGAAGGGATTCTTTGTATTCTAGTGTCATACTTAACTAGAACTACTTTCCCTCACCATACTCACTCGGTGCTAGACTTCGTTCTGATAGAGTTATTGATACATTTGGTTCACATAAAAGGGTTCCATAACTAGTTCATAACCCAATCACATTTACCCTACCAAATAAGGTCCACTAGGGCTACCTCACAATGGCGACAAGAAAATCATTATGACTTCCGTAAGGATTAATATGATGCCATTCCAGCCAACTAACCTTAAGTCCATCATTACTTTACTTTGAAGGATATCATTACGGCATACACTTCTATGATTCTTAACCTTACCCTTAAGTCAAGGTTTTCACATAATAGACTCTTATATCATCATTTAAAGTTACGTGTAATTCATACATTCAAGACTAAGAGTTCTAAAACCCTAAATCAAGACATCACATATTTATAATCATATATACATCATGTAGGATATACCAGTCAGTCAAGACAAGACATCACATACTTCACTTTTAACACATAATACATGTCTTTCTAGAAACACCTCTAAAACAACCTAACATGTTTCAAGTCACCGTATATATCATCTTAAAATCATTAATATACTCCACATAGACTCATAAAGTCAAATAGGAATAACCAAGACTTAACCTAACACTATAATAATAATGTCAAATTTATAGTCTAACGTGATCACTTAAGGCAACATAAGTAGAAGAATACAAATATGACTATATAACTCACATTCAGATAGATAACATCATGCTTAACATAATCGAACTATGCAATTAGCCACATAAATTCAAGTAGTTGCCAATAAGGCCATGCTCATAATATTGCATAAAGTAACACCGATAAGGCCGCATCGATTGTAAGTAAAACACATAGCACCACCACCATAAGTGGACCATACAAATAACAATAGAATCAAAGTATAATTAGTATCAAATTAATGAAATCCGTCAGCATACCTTCATCCCTTATTCGTACTTCAATTCAATGCTAAATCATCCAATTCAAAATCACAAGGCCCTTACCCACGTCCATAACCAACAATTCAAGCAATAATCATAAAATAAACTGAAATGTCTATCAATTCAATCTAGTTTTTACAATATAGGATCAATTAGATAACAATTTAATACAATTCCTATATCATTACAAAGTTAATTAGAAACTACATAATCATTGAGCAATATTAACTTAATATCAAGTAACCCATATTAGAGTAAAAAAAACTAGGGTTCCTCAATTTAGCTGGGTTAATAGGTAATTTTGATTGAAATCATCACCGCAGTTTCAATCATATCATAATTAAATGTTTAGAAATCATTTATGCAAGAACCCATGGTAGAATCATGAAATTGGACAATTCACTTAAGAGAACATTGAAAAACATGTTGAGGATTGGGCTGCTTGATGAAACAAGTTTAAAGGATCAAAATAAATACCTCAAGGATGATTATTATTTAATTTCATGAAGAATTTCAACACAAAAACCCCTCACCAATAATTCTTCAAGTTGGACATCAATGGAGGTTTTGGAATATTTTCTAAGAGTCTTGAATTTATTATTTTGAAGACTGATGTCTTTCACGTGATTACCCTTTATATATTTAATTAAAGTAAACAAAATACCCTTAATAAACTGTCCATGAATTAATTTATAAGTGGCATGAATTTACCAATGCACCCCTTGACTTACCAGCAGCCTGTAAAGGAAGGCACTTGCGTGCGACGCCTGCCTTTGATGGGCTGTCAAAGCCACGACGGGGCATCACAGTCGTCCGTCATTGTCTAAAGTATCTGGAACATTCTCCTATCTTCACCATTGGCTACGTCCCTCATGACGGGACACTTTTACCTGGCATCACAGCCATGACTGGCCGTTGAGTGCTGCGTCGCCATCGTCTGCGTGAGACAGCCTACACACTAATTTTACATGGTCCTTGGGGATAATGTTTGGTCGTTTCCAACTCAAATACGATTGTCTATAAGTATAAAACCTCTAACATAAATTTCTTACAAAATAAACTGAAGGCATATCTTTCGAACGCCTTTAATGTTCTTGGTCGTTTGACCTCCAAACATCACTAAATTTTAACCACTGCATATACATGTTACATTAACGCAATTAAGAACCTTAAAACACAATGAGAAAAACATAAACATGTATGAACCACATTTTAGACATTGAGGTGACTTAGTCGTCGAACATCTTGGTCATCCCTTGATGTTTGACTTCCAACACCTCTAAAATCAATACCAACATGTAAGGCTCTAGCTGATATAGGTCATCTTCGAGATCTTACAATCTCCCCAGTTGGAAAACATTCGTACTAGAATGACACTTGCCACTCTCCGAACACTTCCAAGATTAGAGACTCAACTATTAGCACATAACCAAACAATAACACACCTTTCCAAGAAGAAAACATCAATTTCACATAGTCAAGAGATTCACAACACAATGAGAGAGTTCAACACAATTCTATAACTCGTTATGCTACAAAACTCACATTCTTCACTACAAATAGTAAAACTCATTTTATACTCAATACCGTACTCATATACATTAATTCTAACCAAATTAAAATATTTTTTTTCAAATGAATCAATTAGTCATTTTCTCAAAAATATGGCACCATGCAGTTTCTAGAGAAACAATGACTTTTAAGCAATTTCTTTTCAAAAATCCACTTTTTTAGAAATTCATGATATAAACATGCTAATATGCAAAGTACCATTATATAAACAAATCTTATAACTTAATCATGGATTCGTAGAACACATAATGCGACAAGTTAATGAAATTCAATTTCAACCAAACTTCAAAACATCATGCACAAGCAACAATTTCAAGGACTTATATCCTATTTACAAACCATACTCCCCCACTTAAAAGGAACTCATATATTAACAAATGAAACAGAACTTACCAAATTCATCATGAGTCTCCTTCTCATCCGGATTCTCCAATCTAAAAGAGAGTGCATAGAAATGCCTTTTAGTCGAAGCATCATCGTTTTGAAAACTAGTAGCAACTTGCTTACCCTCTCTATCTCTAGAAGCAATCATAAGACAATCTCTCAATTTGTTCCCATCTTTTCCACAACTAAAGAAACTCCCGGTACCCAATAGACACTCAACATAATGTTTCTTGCCACAATTTGCACAAGTAGACTTGCCATCCTTTGAACCCCCATCTTTCTCAACCTTGAACTTAGCACTCCAAGATTCTCCTTGAGATTGAACCTTCTTCTTAAACCTAATTTGCTCTTGATAACTAGAACCACTCCTTTTCAAACTTCTAGCCATCCTCCTAAATTTAGACTCTTTAATTGCTTTTTCATACAACATGAGTCTATCAAGGGTCATATCATCATGCAACATAGCGGTACGACACTCTTCCACCACTAAATCGTCTACCCCCATCACAAAACGACTCATTTCATTTGTTTGATTGGACATAAAGAAGGGGAATACATAGAAAAAGTTAAGAATTTCAAAGAGTTCTTTGCAAAACTCATATATCCTTGCTTGAGATTGACAAACTCCTCCAACTTAATTTCTCTCCTCTCTCTCGGGGAAAGTACATACCAAGAAAATCTTCCTTAATTATTTCCATTCAATAGGACCTGATCTTTCCGTCCTATCATCATTCCATCGAGGATACCAAATTTGAGAAAGATCCCTCAATTGGTACGAAGCCAACTCCGCCTTCTCCCAAGATGTAACCTCCATAGCACTCAAAAAATTTTACACCACATCAAGAAACTCTTGGGGATCCTCATTTATATTTGAGCAAAAAAAGATAGGAAAATTCATCCTTACAAAATATCTCAACCAACATGTCATAGTGCTCTCCACCACCATAGGCATCATATTTAAATTAGCTTGCATAGTCACGACTCGGGATATAGTAATCAAAGCCTCTCTAATCTCCGTATTAGACATTTCTGAAACCTTTATACATCCTTCCACATAAGAAATAGGATCACCTTGGGGAGGCACTTGGCATCTTGAGCACCTTCAACTCCTTTCCCACCTTGATGAACTTGCTCAACTTGAGGGGGAACCTACTCATTCACCACATCCTCTTCCAACCTTTAAGGGGCCATTCTTCTAGTATTCATATCTAAGGAAACACAAGGAAACTCATAAGAAAGATAACCATAACATTTACACTACTGCATGACATAGGAGTAGAAAAGAAGGGAAACTATATCGTTCAATAGTCTCTCTCCCATAGATGTGTCGCGACTCATACCGATGGTCAAGACTTTACTAGATGTGACTTGATGAGACTCCTTCATTCCTAATACTACATTCATTAACCTAGCTCTGACACTAAGCTTTGTTACAACCAGAAACAACACCCTAGAAGTTAGGACACAATAACGGATTATGGCACAGCATCGTCGAACTCTAGGAGTTCTTAGACAAACCTCTTTTATATCATTCATTGCATATACATAGTAAAAAGTACTTCGAAATTAAAAATGATCAGGAAACATAATAAAGTGTTCAGAATATCTTCCATATAAAAGTAGTAGGAAACACTAAGTGTAAATCTCATCATCTTAAGACACAAGAATAACTGGGACACAGCTCATACTTCAAAATACGAATAGAAATACTTAGTCTATTACAATACTTTGAATGTATCCATAAAAGACATATATATGACCTCGAGTCAAGTGAGTACATACTTCAACTTCTCTTAAACGATCTTCTAAGTCCAAATCTTCACTTCTCAAAGCTCTTGACCTACCAATAACAATATTGATTAAACATCAAATTAGTACAACCACATGTACAAAGTATGACTTATGCGTAAAAAATCATGAAAACAAACTTTATTGGAAATATGCATCTGTTAATTTAAAATCATATTATATTCATAATAACATCATAAATCAACATAGAAACACATAAGATACTTCTACCATGCAATTTCCTCACTTAAAGTCATCCTCAATTTCACTTAAGCCACACAAAGAGAGACCGCCCATACACCCTCTCTAGATGTTCCTAAATGACCCTTAAGATTACCTTTAATGATTCACATACATACTTACAAAGCAATTATAAATCACAAGGTAAGACTCTTCTACCAAAGGTGAACTTTAAGTCTCACTTGAGTGAGTTTTGAAGCGACCGTCCATACAATCCCTTACACACACACTTAAGAGATCCAATAGACTCCCTAAGATAGAATCATTCTCACATAAATCACCAACCCACAAATGATATGACATTCTCTTCAAAAAGGCTATCAAATGACCTACTTAAGTAAATTAAGAAGATAACTTCCATAGTGACCTCTTCAAGATTTCCTAAATAGTCCTTAAGACTATCTAAGGCTTAGATCATGTACACAAAATCATCAAACTTTCAAAACCAGAGTCATACTCAAGACATCAAAAGATAAGACATAAAGAGACCATCCCTTATGTCCTCTCCACACTTTAGCTAAGGAATCCTTAAGTTACTTTAGATTAGGTACTCATTTATTTGCATACTCCTTAACATAAGTCATTAGTTCATTATTTCATTAAGACTCATACATCACATAAAGGACATTCAAATAATGATCTTGAACAAGATCTAGGAACTCCACATAACACTTTCATAGTCTATTATGCAATTCCTAGCTAGCATCCCATACCACCACCTAAACTCCTCAAATGCTAATAGATATTCTATATGATGAGAATAGGCAATAATTGACATAAACCATGATATAAAGACATGGAATCCGGATTTCTATCCTCATCCGATGAGGTTTTTCTACTAGCTAATGGTAGAACTTGGACGCATCCCATGTACATGCTTAAGGAAAATGAAGGGCTTGTTTGTATTCTAATCTCATACTTAACTAGAACTACTTTCCCGTACCATACTCACCCGGTGCTAGCCTTCGTTCTCATGGAGTAATTGATTCATTTGGTTCACATAAAAGGGTTACATAACTAGTTCATAACCCAATCACATTCACCCTACCAATGAAGGTCCACTAGGGCTTCCTCACAATGGAGACAAGAAACTCATGATGACTTTTGTAAGATTAATATGATGAAATTTCTGCAACCTACCCTTAAGTACATAATTCCTTTACTTTGAAGGTTACAATTACGGCTTACAATTCAATCATTCTTAACCTTACCCTTAAGTCAACGTTAACACATAATAGACTCTCATATCATCATTTAAAGTAACATGTAATTCATACATTAAAGAATAAGATTTCTAACACCCTAAATAAAGACATCACATATTCATAATCATATATAAATCAAGCAAGATATACAAGTCAATCATGACAAGACATCACATACATTACTTTTAACACATAATACAAGTCATTCTAGAAATACCTCTAAAACAACCTAACATCTTTCAGGTTATCCTATATATCATCTTAACATCATGTACATACTCCACATAGACTCATAAAGTCAAATAGGAATAACCAAGACTTAACCTAACACTACAATCATAATGTCAAAGTCATAGTTTAACATGATAACTTAAGGCAACGTAGGTACAAGAATACATATATGGTTATATAACTTCACATGTAGATAGATAACATCATGCTTCACATAATTAAACTACACAAATAGACACATAACTTCATGTAGTTGCCAATAATTCCATGCTCATAATATTGCATAAAGTAACGCCGACAAGGCCACGCAATTACAAGTAAAACACATAACACTGCTACCATAAGTGGACCATACCTATCACAATATAATCAAAGTCTAATTAATATATAATTAAATAAATACGGGCATCATACCTTCATTCCCTTATTCACACTTCAATTCAACGCTAAGTCATCCAATTTAAAATCACAAGGCCCTTACCCATGACCATGACCAACAATTCAAGCAATAGTCATAAAATCCAATGAAATCTCTATCAATTCAATCTAGATTTAATAATATAGTATTAATTATATAACAATTGAATATAATTCTTATATCATTAGAAAGCTCATAAGAAACTACATAACAATTCAACAATATTAAATCAATATCAAGTAACCCACATTATTGTCAAAAACTAGGGTTAATCAATTTACATGGGTTCATAGGTAATTTATATCGAAATCATCAATACAATATCAATTATATAATAATTAAATGTTTAGAAATCATTTATGCAAGAACACATGGTAGAATCATGAAATTGGACAATTCACTTTAGGAAACTTTGAAAAACATTTTGAGGATCGGGCTCCTTGATGAAACGAGTTTCAAGGATCAAAATTCATACCTTAAGGATGATAATTCTTCACTTTGATGAAGAATTTCGACACAAAAACCCCTTGCCAAGCTGCCTCTTAGTGTTGGACTTCAATGGAGGTTTTGAAATATTTTCTAAGAGTTTTGGGTTTATGATTTTTAAGAATGAGGTCTTCTATGTGATTACCCTCTATATATTTAATTAAAATACTCAAAAACCCTTAATAAACCGTCCATGACTTAATTTATAAGTGGGTTGAATTTAGAAATTACAACCCTTGACTTGGCAGCAGCCTGCGCAGGAAGGAAATTGCATGCGATGCCTTTCTTTGACGGGTTATCACAGCCACGACGGGGAGTTACAGAACTCCGTCGTTGGATACAGTAGCTGGTAAAACTTCCTCTCTTCACCCTTGGCTTATTCCGTTGCAAAGTGACCCTTTGACGGGGCGTCACAGCCACGACTGTCCGTTAACTTCTCCGTTGCCAAGGTCTACCTGGGACAGCCTGCACACTAATTTTGGGTCCTTTCTCAAGAACCCTTAGATGGTCTTTGGGGATAATTTCCCGGACATTTTCAACCCAAATACAATAGTCTATAATTTTAAAACTATCATATGAATTTCAACCAAAACGAACATGTAAAACTCGATAAACTCGCCTAGACGTACAAGATCGACTAAAGGCATATCGTTCGAACGCCTTGGACGTTCTTGGTCGTTTAACATCCAAACTTCACGAAACATTAAACACTGCCTATACATTAAATATTAACTCAATTAAGAACCTTATCACACCATTAAACACATATAACCACATTAACCACATTTTTGACATTTAGGAGACTTAGTCATTGAACGTCTTGGTTGTCGCTTGACGTTTGACTTCCAATACCTCTAATATTTAAGGTACTGTCGATATACTATATTTTATTTATGACCTTAGAAGATAAATAACAACATGTTAGGCTCTAGTTGACCTAGGTCATCTTCAGGATCTTACAATAGACTATAGAAAACACTTACTTTTCTTTGAAAATCATAAATGTAGAGTTCTAAAGAAAATCTTTCTTGTAGAGTAAACACCCTAGACATAAAGTTCTTGAAAGCATATCTTGAAAGTAACTCTTGGGGAAAGGAATCCCAAGAGTTAAAAACTCATATGTTATAGATGAAGAATCGAGGAAAATTGGATGACAATCTTGAGGTCTTTGTCATCTTCCCTAAGCTCTTCTTATTCTTCCATGGAGTTAAGAGAAGAGAGTGTTCTTGAGAGAATGAGAGAAATTTCGTTTGATCTGGTGTGGGACGTGTAAAAGTGGTCTAAAACTGACATAATACCAATATATATTCGTCCTATGAATTACCCAAAAGTCCCTCCACTTAAATGGGTCTTTTTAATAAAATAAATTACAAAAAATACGACTTTAATGATTCAAGGAAGTAGTTGCGCGTCGCGGGACCAAATCCCATAATTTTTATTGAATTTTGAGTTGAGGAAGTGAGGTGTGTGTCAGACTTACATCACGAGGTTGCCTCTCTAATCTTGAGGAAGAACACCTCGTCACAGGCGCGCGTCACACGCTATGCCTCCACTTCTTCCTTGTTAAAGGCTGCCAGGAAGCCATCCCACCCATCTTTCGGTCCTACCCAAGGACCTTTTGGGTCGTCCTTTGGGTGTCATTACCGGATGTTTCGACCATTTGTACTACATTCTACCTATCCAAAGTCTCTTTACCATTTTTGGACTTGATTTGACACGTTAAAACCTTCACCAAATATAGGGACATAAACTAAATAAAATTAGCTAGTTTCATGACGTCAAGGTCTTTATTAGTCGTTTTTGCTCTAATCTTTTCCAAATAAGTTTATTACATTGTTTTAAACATTATTTAATAGATTTATGTCTAGTATAAGTCATGGCATTTCCATAGTTTTACATTATCCCCCCTTTAGGAACATTTGTCCTTGAATGACATTAAAATCTTTTGGAGGATAGGAATAGACTCAATACTAGCAGCTCAACCAATCAATAACATAAAATCATAATGAGTCACAACTCATGGGAGTATCCCACAAATTCTAACAACACATACCATAACATTACCGGTAGCACTCAATTCATGATACACAACATATAAGAGCTCCATATCCATAACACATACTGAGAAATTTCCTTCTCAACCTTATAATAATCTAAAAATGCATAAAAGAGTTACCATGCTATCTTTCTTCTCTAGATGGCAACAAAACAAAAAATCTCATGAAAACATATGCATACGTTGTTCCATATAAGTGCAAGAATAGAGTATGAAGGAATTTTCTTAAAACATTAGTTGGTAAAACTTTTACCCAAGATGCACCTATTTAGAAAACAAGTCGACTTCATCATCATGCATACTTTATCAATTAAGATGAATGTCTAACCTTTAAAATTAAAGAGATGAGGGTAGAAGTTCTTCATGTCGGCTTTAGCCTCCCTTGTTGCACCCCCAACAAGATGGTTCCTCTGTAGAACTTTTACAGAGGCAACCTCCTTTTTCTCAACTTCTTGATTTTGCGATCTTAGATTTCACAGTAACCTCTTCATAGGAGAGGTTCTCATCAACCCATAAACTTTCTATAGGTAGAGTAGATACCTATGCATTTCTTGATCAAACACACATGAAACATTGGATAAACTAAAGCTAGCTCACTAGGTAGCTTCAACTCATAGGCAACCTTTCCAATTCGTTGCAAAACCTCATAAGAACCAAAATACCTGGGACTTAACTTCTCCTTCTTACCAAACCTCATAACCCCTTTCATCAGTGAAATCTTCAAGTAGATATGATCAACTATGTCAAACTCAAGATTTCTTCTACTATTGTCAGCATAGGACCTTTGCCGACTATAGGCTCTCTTCAATCTATCTCTTATGATTCGAAACTTCTCAATAGCCTCGTAGATAATCTTCGGACCATGGTGTGGGGACATAAAGACCTTAAACCATCGAACTGGAGATCTACACCTTCTACCATAAAGATCTTCAAAAGGTGCCATGGAAATGCTCTAATGATAGCCATTTTTGGAAGAGAAATCGATCAAAGGTAAGTGATCATCCAAACTTCCCGTGAAACCAATGACACAGGTTCTAACATATCTTCAAGGGTCTGAATCGTACGTTCCGCTTGAACATCCATCTGAGGATGAATAGTGTTACTATGTTTCAATTGAGTACCTAAACCCTTTTTAAAATCCTCCAAAAAATGAGAAGTGAATTGGGTACCTCTATCCGAAAAAATAGACAAAGGAATCCCTTGAAAACTCACAATACCATTAATGTAGCTCCTTGCATAAATTTCAGCCGTGTAAGTAGACTTAACAAGAATAAAGTTGGCAGATTTGGTCAACCTATCCACAAAAACTCATATTGTATCATTTTGCTTTCGGCTTCGAGGCAACGGAAAAACAAAGTCCATATTGATGGCTTCCCACTTCCATGTAGGAACATCTATAATTTGGGTTAAACCACCCAGTTTGAGATGCTCAGCTTTAACTTGTTGGCAGTTTGGACATTTCACAACAAAATCTGCTATGTCCCTCTTTAATCCATCCCTGAAATAAACCTCCCTAAGATCATTATACATTTTGGTGGCACCCGGATGTATAGAATAGCGAGAACCATAGGCTTCTTCCAGAATCTTTTTTCTCAAATCCTCAACATCGGGTTCACATAATCTCCCTTGGTACCTAAGAACATCATCCCCCTTGGGAGAATGACTCATTGAGCTCACTAAGTACTGAGTCATTCAACTCCATCAATGGAGGATCAAGGTGTTGCTTTAATTTCACCTCCACTACTAATGATGAGTCGGAGTTATAATTGACCGTGAAACTACCTTTTGGAGAATCTTTTAACTGCACACCTAAGCAAGACAACCTATGAACATCTTTCACAAGTTCTTTCTTCCCCTCTTCCACATGAGATACACTACTCATAGTCATTAGACTAAAAGCAGCCGCAACCACGTTGGCCTTGCAAGGATGGTAAAACACACTCATGTCATAATCCTTCAACAATTCTAACCATGTTCTCTGTCAGATATTTAACTCCGTTTGTGTAAACTCAACATAAACATGCACACCATACAAGTAGTGTCTCCATAGTTTTATGGAAAAAATTACAGCGACTAACTAAATATCATGAGGAAGTAATTTTTCTCATGAACATTGAGTTGCCCAGAAGCATAAGCAATAACGTGTCCATGTTGCATGAGGAAAAAACCAAAGCCCACTCACGAAGCCTCACAATACACTACAAAGCCTGCATTGCCCTTCAGTAAGGTTAACACCAAAGCGGTGGTAAGCTTATCTTTCAACTCTTGCATTCGACCACTCAAACTTCACCTACTTTTGGGTCAAAGTTTTCAAAGGAGAAGCAACTGACGAAAATCCATCAACAAATATTATATAATAGCCGGCTATATCAAAGAAAATCCTTATGTCTGTGGGAGTCAAAGGTCTTGGATAATTTCATACCGCATCTGTCTTCTTTAAATCAACCTCTACACCATTACCTGAGGTAATATGGCCAAGAAAAGTAACCTACCTTAACAAAAATTCACACTTGTAAAATTTGTCATAAAGTTGGTGTTCTTTGAGGACTTGAAAGGTTAAACCCAACTGACCCTCATGCTAATCTTCATTCTTGGAGTATATTAGCATATCATCAATGAACAAAATCACAAACGAGTTGAGGTAATCTCGGAAATATCTATTAATTAGGTCTATAAATGTTGTCTGTGCATTCGTTAGGCCAAAAGTCAACTATAAATTCATAGTTACAATATCTAGTTCGGAAAGATATTTTGGGAACGTCTTCACCTTTCACCCTAAGTTGGTAATATCTCGACCTTAAGTCAATCTATTGAAAATAACTACCAACTTGGAGTTGATCAAATATATCATCAATTCTAGGTAAAGAATACTTGTTGTTTATAGGGAACTTATTGAGTTGGCGATAATAAGTGCACATTCTAAGTGACCCATCTTTCTTCTTAACAAACCAGACCGAAGCACCCCATCGAGAAATATTAGGTTGAATGAAACCCTTGTCTAGTAAATCTTTGAGTTGGATCTTCAACTCTTTCACTTAAGCCAGAGCCATCCTATATGGAGGAATTTAAATGGGATTCATATCGGTAACAAATCAATGTCGAAGTAAATTTCCCGTTCAGGATGAACTCCTGGAAGGTCATTACAAAAAACCTCTGGGAATTCTATCACTACAGGGACTTACTCAATAGAAGTAATTTCCCATTCAAGGTCAATAAGTCTCACCACATGATATAACAACCCTTGGCTATGATCTTACAAAAAACATTCAAACAAGAAATTATTTGACCCTTTTGTATAGAATTTCCCCCTTTCCACTCTAGAATAGGTTCATGAGCGAATTGAAATTTCAGTACCCTTGTTCTACAATCTATGGAAGCAAAACAGTCATGAAGCTAATCCACACCCAAAATGATATCAAAATCAAACATGTTTAATTCTACAAAATAAGAAAGAGTAACTCTATTGGGCAGCATTACAGGATATTTCTTATTGACTCTTTTTGCAACTATCGAGTCACCCATTATGGTACTACCCGAAAAGGGTTGAATCATAACATTGGGAAGTACATCAAACTTCTTAGCGACCAAAGTTGTAACAAAAGATACAATAGCACCTGGACCAAGAAATGCATAAACATTAATATAGAGAACTCGTAACATACCCGTCACTTTATGGGAGAGCTTTCTTGTTTGCCCCTAGCCTAGATTGCATACAAACGGTTCCTTTTTGGAGCCTCAGAACTAGGACAAATTTGTTGAGCTTGAGTATTCCCTTTTCCTTGGCTTCCCACATTAGGACAATCTTTCACCATATGACCACCCTTGCAACAACCATAGAAACTATAAGTCCCAACAAGACATTCACCCACCTGTTTCTTACAACTCTTACCACAAGATGTTCTCCTATTTTGAGGTTTAGGATTTGAACCTCTTCCATTGTAGTTCTTGCGGAAATTAGCAGGAACCTGATTTGAAAAACTCTTCTTAATCGTAGGCTTGTCTTGAACATCAAGCCTACTCTTAGAAGAGTCACTTTCAAACAACTTTTCCCTCTTAGCTTCCTCATTCCTCTTCCTTAGACAAATTTACTCAACCTTTTGAGCATTAACGATCAACCTAGAAAGATCCATATTTTCATGAATCATGGCTGCACGACATTCTTCATCAAGCGCTTCGGACACGCCCATCACATAACGGCTCATTTCACCCCTTGCATTGGAAACAAAAGAAGAAGCATATTTGGAAATCTTAGAGAATTTCAAGGACTATTTCATAACACTCATACCTCCTTGACGAAGGTTAATCAACTACTCTACCTAAGCTTCTCTTTGTTCCCTTGGAAAGAATCTGTCAGGAAAGGCCTTTTTAAAGATCTCCTAAGTCACGAGACAATATCCTAAAGCCCGATTATCCTTCCACTAGTTATACCATGTCTGAGCCACGTCCTTGAATTGATAGGCAAAATATTCACCCTTCTCAATAGTACTCATCCTATAGCAAGCAAGATCTTATAGACCTCATCATGGCTTTACCCTGGGTGGTGATGGCTTGGAAATTTGGAATAGTGATTCCCTTACCTCACCATCTGTCATAGTTTGAGGATTTACCGAAACATGATCATTTGCAGCAGCTTGCGCTTGAAGAGCATTTCGATTGCCTTTGGGGAGTAGCGGCCGCATTCACAATCTCTTCTCCTACTCTTCTCACGGTCGTCCTTCTTGTGTTCATATCCTATAACCACAAGAAACGGATTAGATGCTAAAATACATATAGTGTCATAACTCTACAGGAACGACGTATGAGTATTAAGAAAAGAGAAGTTTCCTAGTCATCACATAGCCTCTCATACAAAATTGTGCCGCATCACAACCATGAACGAGATAATAGGTAACGTGGTTTAGTGAGACATTGATCCAAAGTATATTTAACCTCATGCTCTATTACCAAGCTTGTCAACACCGGAGTGCATACCCCAGATGATATCGGTGTCGTCATCCTCTCAGAGGACTTAGACAAGCCCTTAGCATTCATCATAACACGTGATTAGTATAATTGCAGAAAAATAAAAACTTTTACATTCTACTTGAAATATACTTAGACTTCATACTTATCATTTTTAAACCATACGCTATTTTAAGAAATTGTCTCACATATGTAAAACCATCTAAATAATTGTTTTCTTCACTTAGCCAATAAATATTAAATATTCCATATAGGGCTTAATACAAACTCAAGTCCTAGACCCTAGATGAGACCAACGTGTTAATCTCTCAAAGGTCGCAGACAAGCATCTTTTTAGCTTTCATCACAATCACGTAGTTAAATACAGCGAAAAATTTAAAGCAATTTAAATTTACTTAAGTGTACTTAGACTTCATATAATTCTTGCATAAGAGTGATATACTAACAACTAAAAATAAACAACCATCTATTAACAGATGGAACAATATAAATGAAGAATTCATAATATCATTAATAGTTTCCAAATCAGCCTTAATATGAAAGTTTGAACAAATATGTGAAAGGAAACGCTATGGAAACATCCACTAGCTATGTATAATCTACTAAAATCAGGAAAAAAAAGCGTAGGTATCCTCGAACTCAAGAGGACCTACTAAAGTCTGCAGGTACTAGTCAAAACATTTTCAACTAATCTTCAAGCTTCTTCAAGGACCTGCACCTATAGAAGTAATATTTGTGTATGGGTTAGTACACAATTTTACTAAGTATGGGTGTATGCACATAAGCACATAAGGAATACGCATGATCAAGGAAAGCTCTCTCGATAGCGACATATCATTTTTGGAAAGTGAAATCCCTTCATTTTCCTAATTTGTTATTTATGAATCATGCTATGAATATGACATATTTTCATGCATTTAAAGAACAAAACTCATTTTATATAAAAAAATAATACCTTGTAATCATGAAGATAATTTCAAAATAACTAAAGCGAAATTCAATATTTTTGCTCCCCTTGGGCCGAGAGTTCCCTCTCCCAGCGTCAGTTTATTTTTCAGTATTTTCTTATTTTTATTATGTAATTCAATGATCTCTTTTGATCCTATGTTTTACTTACGATTGCAGTTATTCATTGTATTCCCATTAGTACAATAAATCAAGTAAGTAACCAAAAGACTAAGGGAATGATTTGACTACCCTACTCACAAGTTATTCTTTCCATTCTTATTAAATTGGGCATCAAGTCCTTATAATCGAATCTTTATTGGCTATGATATGATCATTTCAATAATATGAAGATTTTGGGGCATATATTCATACCCCAATTGATGATTCGTTATGTTTTTCTCCCTTTATTGGCACAATCCAATAACTATTGAAACTTCGTTCTTATCAAACAGTGATGATTTGATATATATATATATATATGCTTTTGCTTACTTAGTTCACTTTGAACTCACATTTCTTCTTCTTTGATCTCATGTTCACTCTGAACATGCTAGGTTGACTTAGGATATTCTTCTACGACCTCAATTGGGATCTTTACTTAGTCTATCCTCACCCTTTGGTCATCCTATCCAAACACCCCTCATTTTCCTAGTTCTTTCTTTCTTTCTTTCTTACTTTCTTAAAAAAAATCTTTAGCATTTAACCGACACAGATCATGTTAGCTAACATGAAATCCAGTGTCTTCCCCTAACAAAAAAGAGGTGGTTCACCGACCAAAGTGAAACTAAATACCTCCTAGCTTTCTTAAGTGGATCCACTAGCTAGTAACCTATGCTAAAACATTGTTAAAAAAACTAGGAGAATAGGGAGACCCTTATCCACCTTGGTGGTAGTCACATCTCATAAGGCTTACATGTACTTGCAAAAGCTCATTACTAGTCTATCAGTACATTGCTCAATTTAACATTCTTTAAAACTTTTAGAGTTGACTCATACATTATGGAAGCTTGTTTCTTAGTATAAGTTATGCTTAGATCAATGGATGACTTTTCATTCCTTTTTACACTTGATGAATGTGAACATAAATCTTACATTATCATTATGCTGTGAATGAGACTTGTCTCACGATTTCTAATGCCCTTTTATGTGAGTATCTTTAACATAATTGTTTAGGTTAACACCCCATTCTAGTTCAATTTCATAACCCATAAGCTTTTAGTTATTTTATTACTCACCTTATCTTGTTCAACGTTATTTTGTAGTCTTCTACCATTCTTTATGAAATTTATAAGGACTTATTCAATGTGCTACTATGTTAATAAGTTCATTTAGATAGGGTATGTTGGTATTTGTTCAAATCATTGGCATACCCTTGTTTATGAGTTTATTGAAATACATCTTGTCGAGTCAATCATTATTAAGTATTTGTCCTTACAAGAAACATCATAATTAACATTGGCCATATAAGATTGGTAAGAATTAATTATTAGCCAATTCTGTTAGATATGTTGGAAATAATATTGTTGGCCAAATTATTTGCATAAACCAAACATTAACTAAACACTTGTCATGATATTATAATTAGCAAAGTCAATCAACTCCACGTACATACTATAGTAATCTCATAATTTTTAACAAGCCAACATTTAACATTTTATTAGCTTATTAGAACGATTCAGTGCTTAGTTTGGCAAATCTATAAAGTTTATTTTGGAATGAATATTCATTACCTAGTTTTGATTCTCATTCTTTATTAAGCTTGGAAACTTGCATTCCAAACACTTACAAACATATCTACTATAAACACACGCAGTAATTGAAACCTTCATAAGGTTCAACAGTAAACTGAATTTCATAAACAACTCATAACAATTTCATCTTCTCGAAGACAATTAGGCATTACAACATTCCTTATCTCATGGAAATGGTATTCTAATTATACGAATCTAACCTATAAGTCTCATTCAAAATTATCAAATCATAGAAACCAACGTATAATGATTAGCTATCACCACATACAAACAACATGCTCCAAAATTATCTTTATGCATACTACTAGAATCGGAATTAGAGAGAACTAAGGATATGAACATTCAACAATTTCATTGGGAACAACCCTTGTTTTGGTTTTTCTTGAATTCAAAATGTTTAAAAATCCTCCTGGGAAGGAAGCCAAGAGAGAAAACACATACCTATATGTAGAATTGAATCTACGAAGATCACCATGTACTTTACACGAAAATCTTGAAGAATTGCCTTGAAATCGCCTAAGGAGAACAAAGAGTATTTTTCTGTTTTTCTTACATTTGTTCACTGTTTTTGAGTTTCAACGTGAGTCTAAGTCTTAGGAACTTAATATTGAATAATTCAACTTATCTAATTAACTTAATTAAATAAATCTATTAGATAATTACCAAAACACCCCTCCTAAATAAACTAAAAATTTGTGAGCATTTGACGTAGCTAAATTCAGAAAATATTCTAAGGGATTCGGGTTTTCCCATGAATTTTAAATTAATTAATCAAGTTGCTAATTTAATTAGTTATGTAACCTGTGTTAATTACTTAAGTACCCCTAAGTCTCTAGTATCATAACCAACCCCTTTGGACCATCCTGGGTTACGTACTAGGATGTTTGTTTAGTTAGCTACTCAACTAGTGTCACCTGATTAGGACTTTGGATTTTGGGCACACTAGTTACTTTGCTTTAGTTAGTTCTAGGTTAGTTATCTAGTTAGGTAAGTTAGTTAGGGCCTAGCCCCTATCTTCCATAACCTAAATCGGTTGGGCTTGTTCATATTGCCTCTTTGCCAGTAGCACATGTGCTTTTACCTGTGTTTCTGTGTACGTCCCTAACCATCTATGTAGTTGCACTTGGAAAGTTCACTTCTTTTCCCAAGGATCTTCACTATGTCAATGGCCACTACTTAATATACATGATCATTTTAAATGATCATGTTCTTTGGTACCTAGGCTTGACACTTGGATTCCTCGTTACTTATTTTTGTAAGTTATAAAATAAAATTTTTTAGCTTAGGGTCTTCATGGCAGGTACAATTCCTAACAAGCTTGGATTGGAGCATTTGAACATCAAAGTGTATTTTAAGTTACTTGTTAATACATAGAAATTGGGTAACAACCTCAAGCCAAAAATCTCTAACATGCCCAGTAGTACTCAATTTTTGAAATTGGGTTGCCTATGTACCCCCAATACATATTCTTAAAATCTAATAGTCTCTTCAATTGACAAGTACATATTCTGGAATGTTACATTATCCCCCTAGGAACATTCATCCCTTAATGACACTACACATCATTTTTATTCAAAGGGGTTAATGTCGAAAAACAAATCAACATACTTGAAACTTTAATCTTTGTGAAATTCTGATTCACAACTTTCTCTGGATGATGCACATCACTCAAAGCTTATATGAAGCTTCGTATCTGAGATTCAGGAACTTCCTTCTCAATCTCACTTTAACTCAATGCACATCATAACTCATGCAACACAAAAATAATATCAAAACTAAACAAAAACATCAATATGAATACAAGCATGAACTCATATTATCAAAACTATACAAAAACATCAATATGAATACAAGCATGAACTCATATTAAGTAATATAGTGCAAGTATAAAACACACAATTATGGACTTAAAACACAAAAACTGACTAATTCACAAAACATTAGAGTTTCATAAACAAAACCGGACATAGGAAGAGTATATCTAACCTCAAGAACTAAAAAAGTGAGGGTAATTGGATCTCATGCCGGCCTCGGCCTCCCATGTTGCTCCCTTAACAAGGTGGTTCCTCTATAACACCTTTACAGTGGCGACCTCTTTGTTCCTCAGCTACTTCACTTGGCAATCTAAAATTTCATCTGGAAACTCTACATATGAAAGGTTCTCGTAGACTGCTAACCCCTTAACAAGCAGGATGGATGCTGGATCACCTAGACACTTTTAGAGAATTGAATCATGAAACATTGGATGAACAGAATCGAAGTCATTTGGTAACTTCAATTCATAGACAACATTCCCTACTCGTTGTAAGACCTCATAAGGACCTATATACCTCGGACTCAACTTCCCTTTCTTACAAAGCCTCATTACCCCTTTCATGGGTGATATCTTAAGGTAGAGTTGATCAACTACCTTGAATTAAAGAGCCCTCTTCCTGTTATTTGCAAATATTTTTGACGACTGGAACTAGTAGCCAATCTATCCCTAATCATTTTAACATTTTCCATAGCCTCATGTATGATCTCACAGCCAAGTATGAAAGACTTTTCTACCTCAAACACCCCAACTGGGGACCTATATCTCCTGCATTCAGTACTTAAAAAGGTGCAATCCTAATACTGATGGTAGCTATTATTATAACAGAACTCAATAAGTTACAAGTGATCATCCAAACTCCCCTTGAAGCATGTCTTCAAGGGTCTGAATGGTACACTCTACTTGACAATCCGTCAGAGGATGAAAAGCAATACTAAGCTACACGTCTTTACCCAAGCTCATTTAGAAAGATCTCCAAAAGTGAGAAGTGAACTGGGCTCCCCTATCCCAAATGATAGATAAAGGGATCCCATGCCACCTCACTATCTTATTAATTATACAACTTGGCATAATCTTCGGCCATGTAAGTAGACTTCATAGGAATGAAGTGAGCAGACTTAATCATCCTCTAAATAATGACCCAAATGGAATCATGTTGTTTCCTGGTCCTGGGCACACCAACCACGAAGTCAAAATTAATATCCTCCTACTTCCATGTGTAGATCTCAATCGATATGGTAAAACCTCCAGGTTTAAAGTGTTCGGCCTTAACCTGTTGTTAATTCGGGAACTCCTCCAAAAGCATAAAAATATCTCACTTCATACCTACCCACAAATAGATATCCTTGAGGTCATTATACATCTTGGTGGAACCTGGATCAATGGAATACATGGAGCCATGAACCTGTTCAATAATATGAGGTCTCAGATTATCAATATTGGGCACACACAATCTGCCATGGTATTTAAGCAAACCTTCCCCCTAGGGAGAATAATTCATTCAGCTTATTCAACACAGAGTATTTCAACTCCATGATTACTCGTGATGCTGCTTAGATTTAAAATCTACAACAAATGAGGATTCAGATTCAGAATGAACTGAAACACCCCCACTTGGTTTATCTACTAGCCTCACACCTAACCTATCCATTTGGTGTACCTCTTTAACAAGATCTTTATTCTCATCATCAATATGAGACACACTACCCATGCTCAATTGGATCAAAGCATTGGTCATTACATTGCCCTTACCAGGGTGATAATGGACACTCATGTCACAATCCTTTAGCATCTCTAGCCATCTTATTTGATGAAGGTTCAATTTTCTTTATATAAAAAAACTACTGAAGACCTTTATGGTCAATAAATACATCATTATGTACACCATATAAGTAATGTCTCCAAAGTTTTAATGCAAATACCAAAGAAGCTAACTCAAGATCATCTGTAGGGTAATTCTTCTCGTGGGTTTCAACTGTCTTGATGAATATGCAATCACCTTTCCATCCTTCATAAGAAGACATCTTAAACCTACTCGGGAATCATCACATTACACCACATACCCTTCACCACTCCTCGGAAATGTGAGAATCGGGGCTGAAGTGAGTCGGTCTTTTCGCTCTTGGAATATTTTTTCACAAGTTTCGGACCACTCAAACTACCCCTTTTTATTTGTTAAAGTGTCAATGGAGAAATAATATTAGAAAAGCCCTCAATAAACCTGTGATAGTAATAATCCAAATCGAAGAAACTCTGGATGTCTGTAGAAGTGAGGGGTCTCGGCCATTTTTTTATTGACTCAAGCTTTTTTGGATTAACCTTTACACCCTGGTCGGACACAACATGACCAATGAAGGTAACTGATCTCAGCCAAAACTCACATTTACTGAATTTTGCATACAGATGATGTTCCCTGAGTACTTGCAATGTCATTCTCAGATGTTTTTCATGATCTTCTCTAGTCTTAGAGTATATATAAGGATGTAATCTATTAATATTATGACAAAAGAATCAAGGTATGCACGGAAGACCCTATTCATAAGGTCCATATACACTGATGGTGTGTTAGTGATACAAAATCACATGACAAAAATCTCATAATGACAATATCTATTTAGGAAGACAATCTTAGGAATGTCCACTTGTGTCATTCTGAGCAGGTGATACCCTTACCGGAGATCTATTTAGAAAAGAAACTTTACCCTTGGAGCTGATCAAATTGATCATCACTTCTATGAAGAGAGTATTTGTTCTTTATAGTGACTTTGTTGAGTTACGCATAATCGATACATATTCTAAGGGTTCCATTCTTTTTCTTGATGAACAACACTAGAGTACGCCTGGGGATATGCTCGGCTGGATGAATCCTTTTTCAAGTAGATCTTTTAAATGCAACTTCAACTCTTTGTGTTTAGCGTGAGCCATTTTATAGGGAATAATGGAAATTGGTTTAGTGTTGGATCTAAGTAAACACCAAAGTCAATTTTGCATTTAGGAGGGATTCTTGGTAAATCCTCCAGAAAGAGATCTCAAACACATTCACTATGGACACAGAGTCTATAGGAAGGAACTTCACGTTCTAAGTCATTAACTCTAACTAAGTGGTATAAATACCCCTTAGATAACATCTTATTGGCTTTAAGATGGGAAACTATTTGCTTTGTTGAATTTGAACTATGCCTTTCTCATTCAAACTCTAACTCATTAGAAAACTGAAACCTTACTTCCCTTTTTGGTTAGTCTATGGTAGCATAGCATTTATGGACCTAATCTATACCCAAAATTATATCAAAGTAAAGCGTGGTTAATTCTATTAGGTCAGCATAGATAAATTAATCATGAACAATTATTGGGCGCTATACACTCTTTAAGATTTAATGATGTCTCATATTGGAGTTCTAACTAGAAAAAGTTCATGCAAGATCTCAGGAAGCAAGTTAAATTTACTAGCTACTAAAGGAGTAACAAAACAGAAGGTGCATCCTAGATCTAACAATGCATACACAGGAAAAGAAAAGACATGCAAGGTACAAGTTACCACATCAGCTAACTTCTTCTTCTCCTCTATACGTTTCAAAGCATAGAACCACCTCTTTTTTTGGAGGCTCGGCTGCAGTACTAGGATTAGGCCGAGGCTGAGTTTCTCCCTTGTCCTGATTCTTTACATGTGGGCACTCCCTGATCATACGCCCACACTCGCCACACCTATAGAAGGCATTAGAACTTAACATGTACTCACTTCCATGCATAAGGCCACACTTACCACACATCTTTCTCTCACGTTGAGCATTTCTATCATTTTTCCTTCTTAGGACTAGACTTTTTCCCTTTGTAATTATTGTTCCAAGAAGGAGTACGATTACCTGAGTGGTGGTGCCCCTTCTTGAACTGGGGCCTTTCCTAGACCCAAAACGAACTCCTACAAGTGCTTGAAAAATCCTTATCTGAGGGCCTAGGCTTCTTTCCTTCTTGGCCTCTCTTCCTTCGACGACTATCCTCCACTTGTTTAGATGTACCATAATCCAAGCAAGGTCCATGTTTTCATTTAACATGGATTACTGACATTTCTCATCTAGATCCTCCGATACACCAGTCACAAACCTTCTCATTTCATCCCTACAACTAGACACCAGGGAAGAAGCATATTTTGAAAGTGTAACAAACTTCAAGGAGTATTCCTTGACTGAAATACCTCCAAGACATAGGTTGATGAACTCCTCAATGTTAGCCTCTCTCTGCTCTCTGGGAAATATACTCTCCAGGAATGATGTCTTGACAATGTCCCTACTGATGGAGACTTCTCCTGGTAATCGGCTATCTACCCACATCTTATACCATATCTGAGCCACATCCTTGAGCTGGTATGCAGCAAACTCAGCCTTCTCCTCTTCAGTAACACCCATAGCATAGACAATCTTGTGGATCTCGTCCACAAACTCCAAGGGATCCTCATTGGCTTTGGACCCAAAGTAGACTAGAGGATTCATCATGCTGAAATCTCTCAGTCTGCTAACCATGGTTCTAGAAAGTGGGTTCTCCTTGGGAGCACCCTTTTTAGTGGCCTGGGCTGTGATAGCTAGTGCTTGAGCAGTGATGGCTTGGGCCATCTGAACCACTGCTGTTGTCACTTCTTTATCCGTTAACACATCTAGGTTGAATGGCACTTGAACTCCAATAGTTGGAGCTTGAGGAGGATCTTGGTTTCTACCATTAGATGCTTCTCATACTCTCCTGCCTGTGTTTCATTTTGTGTTCATTTTTCTACACACCCACACAAGAAGGAAGTTAGATTCTAGAATGACACAAAATGTCAAAACTCGAGACATCACGGTAAAGAGTAAAAGAAGGGATGAATCTTAATATCACTAAGTCTCTAAGACATGGTTGTGGTGCACTTCACAACTATAAGCTAGAAACTATGCAACATTGTTGTTTTGGGCCTTAGTTCCTAGGTAATTTAACCTATTACTCTGATACCAAGTTTGTCACACAAGAATCCTAAACCTTAGATGAGACCGGCGTCGTGAACCTCTCAGAGGTTGCAAACAATCCTCTTTTTACCTTTCATCACAATCATACAATTAAATTTAGCAAAAATTTTAAATTCTTTTAAATTTACTGAAGTTACTTCATGTAATTGTTGCATAAGAGTGATATAGTAATAGCTCAAAATAAACAACCATCTATTAACATATTGAATAATTTAAATGTTGAATTATAATGTCATTGATAGTTGTCAAACCGACCTTAATACTAATGCTTGAACAAATGTTTTAGAAGAAACGCTAGGGAAAACATCCACTAGCTATGTCTTATCTACTAAATCTAGAAAATAAAATGTAGGAACCCTCGAACTCAAGAGGACATACAAAATCTGGAGGTACTAGTCATATAGCTTCAAATGATGTTAAAGATTCTTGAAGGACCTACACCTATAAAAGTAGTAATTGTATATGGGTTAGTACACACTTGCCCTAAGTATGGGTGTATGCACATAGACACATAAGGACTATGCATGATCAAGGAAAGCTCTTCTTATAGCAACATTCCATTTTTTGAAAGTAAAGTCACTTCACTTACTTAATTCGTTATTTATTAATCATGCTATGAATATGACATATTTTCAAGCATTTAAAACACACAACTCATTTTCTATATGAACATAAGACCTTGGAATCATGAACGTAATTTTTGAACAACTCAACTAAAATTTAACATTTTTACTACCCTTAGGCCGAGAGCTCCCTCTCGCAGCCTTAGTTTATTTTTTAGTCTTTTTGTGTTTTTATTGTGTAGTTTAATGATATCCTTTGATACTATGTTTTACTTAGTATTGCAATGATTCTATTAAATTCCATTACTACAATAAATGAAGAATGTAATCTAAAAGACTATGGGAATGATTTGACTACCGTATTCACAAGTTATTTTTTCCATTCTTGTTTAATTGGGCATGAAGTCTTTACAAGTCAATCTTTATTGGTTATGCCCATTATTTGATCATTTCCATAATATGAAGATGCTGGGGCATATATTATGATCCCAATTGATGAGTAATTATGTTTTGTTCCCTTTGTTGTCATAAGCTAATAATTGTTAAAACTTCATTCTTATCAAGCACAAATGATTTAATATACTTATGCTTTTGCTTACTTAGTTCACTTTGAACTTACATTTAATTTCATGTTCACTTTGAAAATGCTAGATTGACTTACGATATTCATTTAAGACTTCCATTGGGATCTTTGTGTGCAATAACTAAGAATGACTTACATCATTACTTAGTCTATCCTCACCCTTTGGTCATCCTACCTGAACACCCCTCATCTTCCTAGCTTTTTCTTTATTTCTTTATTAAAGAAATCTTTGACATTTAACCGACATATATCATGTGAGCTAACATGAAATCCAATGTGTTCCCCACACCAAAAAAAAGTGGTTCACCGGGAAAAGTGAAACTGAATATCTCCGAGATTTCTTTGGTGGATCCACTAGTTAGTAACATATGCTGGTGACATACTTCGAAGACTACAAGAATTTAGTGACCCTTATCCACATTGGTGGTGGTCTCATTTAATGAGGCTTACATGTGCTTTTACAAGCTCATTACTAGTCTATCGGTGCTTACCTAAAATTATTATACTTTACAACTTTTAGATCCTCCGATACACATGTCACAAACCTACTCATCTCATCCCTGCTACTAGATACCAGGGAAGAAGCATATTTTGATAGTTTAACAAACTTGAAGGATTATTCCTAGACTGACAGACCTCCCTTACGTAGGTTGATGAAATCCTTAACCTTAGCCTCTCTCTGCTCTCTGGGAAAGAACCTCTCCAAGGAATGCAGTCTTGATAATGTCCCAACTGATGGGGACTTCTCCTGGTTGTCGACCACATACCTACATCTTATACCATACCTGAGCCACATCCTTGAGCTGTTATGCATATAAACTCATAAGGACTATGTGTGATCAACGAAAGCTCTTCCTATAGCAACATCCCATTTTTGGAAACTGAAGTCACTTCATTTTCCGAATTTATTATTTATGAATCATTCTATGAATATGACATATTTTCATGCATTTAAAACACACAACTCATTTTCTATATGAACATAAGACCTTGGAATCATGAACGTGATATTAGAACAACTCAAGTAAATTTTAATATTTTTGCTACCCTTAGGCCGAGAGCTCCCTCTTCCAGCCTTAGTTTCTTTTTCAGTGTTTTTCCTTTTGTTGTGTCGTTTAATTATGTCCTTTGATCCTATGTCTTACTTATTAGTGCAATGATTCTATGTAATTCCATTACTACAATAAATCAAGAAAGTAATCCAAAAGACTATGGAAATAATTAAACTACCCGATTCACAAGTTATTTTTTCCATTTTTGTTAAAATGAGCATGAAGTATTTATAAACCAATATTTATTGGTTATGCCTAATATTTGATCATTTGAATTATATGAAGATGCTGGGGCATATATTCTGATCCCAGTTGATGAGCCATTATGGTTTGCTACCTTCGTTGTCATAAGCCAATACCTGTTAAAACTTCATTCTTATCAAACACTAATGATTTAATATACTTATGCTTTTGCTTACTTAGTTCACTTTGAACTTACATTTCTTCTTCTTTAATCTCTTGTTTCACTTTGAAAATGCTATGTTGACTTCAGATACGCTTTTAAGACTTCCATTGGGATCTTTTTGTGCAATGACTAAGAATGACTTACATCATTACTTAGTCTATCCTCACCCTTTGGTAATCCTATCTTAACACCCCTCATCTTCCTCGTTCTTTCTTTCATTCTTTCTTTATTAAAGAAATATTTAGCATTTAAGCGACATAGATCATGTTAGCCAATATGAAATCATGTATTTTCTCCACACTAAAAATCGGTGGTTCACTGGCCAAAGTGAATCCGAATACCTCATATATTTCTTAGGTGGATCCACTAGGTAGTAACCTATGTTGGCGGTATAGTTCAAAGACTAGGAAAATTTGGAGACCCTTATCCACGTTATTGGTAGTCTCATCTAATGAGGCTTACATGTACTGGCACAAGCTCATTACTAGTCTATCAGTTCTTATCTAGATTTATTATACTTTAAAACTTTTTTATCCTCCGATACAACAGTCACAAACCTGCTCATCTCATCCATGTTACTGGACAAAAGGGAAGAAGCATATTTTTAAAGTTTAACTAACTTCAAGGAGTATTCCTTGACTGACATACCTCCCAGACGTAGGTTGATAAACTCCTCAACCTTAGCCTCTCTCAGCTCTCCGGGAAAGAACCTCTCCAGGAATGCAGTCTTGACAATTTCCCAACTAATTGGGATTTCTCCTAGTGCTGGGCCATCTACCCACATCTTATAACATACCTGAGCCACATCCTTGAGTTTGTATGCAACAAACTAATCATTCTCCTCTTCATTAACTCCTATAGCATAGATAATCTTGTGGACCTCGTCCACAAACTCCTAGGGATCCTTATCGGTTCTGTACCCGAAGTAGACTAGAGGATTCATCCTAGTGAAATATCTCAGTCTTCTAGCCATGGTTCTAGCATGTGGTTCTCCCTGGGAGCACCCTCTCTAGTTGCTTGGGTTGTTATAGATTGTGCTTGAGCAGTGATGACTTGGGCCTTTTCAACCAATGTTGCTCTGACTTCTCCATCCGTCAACGCTGCTAGGTTGACAGGCACTTGCACTCCAACATTTGGAGCTTCAGGAGGAGCTTGGTTCCCCCCTGTAGCTGCTTCTCCAACTCTTCTGCCTGCGATTCATTTTGTTTTAATTTGTCTACACACCCAGAGAAGAAGGAAGTTAGATTCTACAATGACACTAAATGACAAAACTCTAGACATCACGATAAAGAGTAGAAGAAGGGATGAATCTTAATATCACTAAGTCTCTAAGTCATGGTTGTTGTGCACTTCACAACCATAAGCTAGAAACTACGTAATTTGGTTTTTCTGAGCCTTAGTTCCTAGGTAATTTAACCTCATATTTTGATGCAAAGTGTGTCACCCAAGGGTCCTAGACCTTAGGTTCGACCGGCATCGTTAACCTCTCCGAGGTCGCAGACATGACTCTTTTTAGCTTTCATCACAATCATACAGTTAAATTTAGCAAAAAATGTAAAGCTTTTTAAATTTAATGAAGTGTAAATAGACTTAATATAATTGTTGCATAAGAGTTGTATACTAACAACTCATAAACAACCATCTATTAACATATTAAATAATTGAAATGAAGAATTCATAATATCAATAATAGTTCTCAAACCAGCCTTAATACGAATGCTTGAGCAAATGTTTGAAAAGAAACGCTAGGGACAACATATACTATCTATGTATTGTCTACTAATGCTAGAAAATAAAGCGTAAACATCCTCAAAATCAGGAGGAGCTACCAAAGTCTTGAGGTACTAGTAAAACAACTTCATCTGAATTTCAAGCTTCTTCAAAGAACTGCACCTATAAAAATATTAATTGTATATCAGTTAGTACACACTTTTACTAAGTATGGGTGTCTGCACATAAACACATAAGGACTATGCCTGATCAAGGAAAGTTCTTCCTATAGCAACATTACATTTTTTGAAACTGAAGTAACTTCACTCTCCTAATTCGTTATTTATGAATCATTCTATGAATATTACATATTTTCATGCATTTAAAACACACATCTCATTTTATATATGAACATTAGAACTTAGAATCATGAACGTAATTTTAGAACAACCAAAATAAAATTTAATATTTTTGCTACCCTTAGGCCGAGAGCTCCCTCTCCCACCCTTAGTTTATTCTTCAATATTTTTTTTCATTTTATTATGTAGTAAAATGATCTCATTTGATCCTATGTTTTACTTGTGAGTGCAATGATTCTATGTAACTCCATTACAAGAATAAATCAAGATGTAATCCAAAAGACTATGGGAATGATTTGACTACCCTATTCACAAGTTATTTTTCCATCCCCGTTAAATTTTGCATGAAGTCTTTATAAACAAATCTTTATTGGTTATGCCCATCATTTGATCATTTTCATAATATGAAGATGTTGGGGAATATATTTAGACACCAATTGATGATTCATCATGTTTTGCTCCCTTTGTTGGCATAAGCCAATAACTGTTAAAACTCCATTCTTATCAAACACTTATGATTTAATATACTTATGATTTTGCATACTTAGTTCAATTTGAACTTACATTTATTCTTATTTATTCTCATGTTCACTTTGAAAATGCTAGGTTGACTTAGGACTGTCACGACCCAAATCGGGGACGCGACTGGCACCCACATTTACCCTCCTATGTGAGCGAACCAACCCATCTAAACCTTAACATTTCAATGTATATCAACAGAAAATAATGCGGAAGACTTAAACTCATTAATAAAACAATTCGAAACTATTATTATTATCCCCAAAATCTGGAAGTCATCATCACAAGAACATCTATCTCAATTTACTAAACTAGGAGTGTCTAAGAACAAAAATAACTAAAAAGCTAGTCCATGCCGGAAGTTCAAGGCATCAAGACTTGAAGAAGAAGACCCAGTCCAAGCTAGAAGCATTAGCTCACCCTGAAGACCCGGTGTGACGAAGACTGGCTTGATTTACTGCTGAGTTGAAGTTGACGGAACGTTTGATGCATTCCACAAATAACAAAGAAGAAAACATAAAAGTAGGGGGTCAGTACAACCACAAGTACTGAGTAGATATCATCGGCCAACTCAAAATAGGGAACAGTATATATCAGTAATAATGTAAATCAACTACAATACTCAACATGTAGCAATAACAACATGAATTTATCAATAACTACAACCGAGTTCACACATGAGGACTCAAGCCTCAATACCATATTCATTTGGGAATTAAGTTCATTAGATTGAGTATATTCATTATCTTTCAAGATTCATTATCTTTCTTCCTTTATGTCGGTACGTGACACTCTGCTCCTCATTTTCTATCCTGGTGCCGGAACGTGGCACTCCGATCCTCATATACTATCCTGGTACCGGAACGTGGCACCCGATCCATATACTATCCTGGTGTCGGAACGTGACACTACGATCCTCATTCTATCCTGGTACCGGAACGTGGCACCCGATCCATAATTCTATCCTGTGGTTCGGAACGTGACACTCCGATCCTCATATTCATTCTATCCTGGTACCGGAACGTGGCACCCGATCCCCTAATTCATCAAGCCTTTTTTATACTAAGGCATCATCAATCTCATTATATATAATATATCAAGCCTTCTTTTATAATAAGGCATCATCAATAACAAGTAAATTAGGGTTCTTTCAAGATTGGGATTCAATAGCTTCATCATGCTTGGTAATTCATCACAATTTCATATTCATATTCATGCAAGCTTACAATTAAGCACATAGTAGGGTTTACAATACTATCAACACATAACATTCACTATTAAGAGTTTACTACAAGTAGCATGAAAACCATAACCTACCTCCACCGAAGAATTGATCAAGCAAGAATTTTCCCCCAAAGCTTTGCTATCCTCTTTGTTTTCTCTCTTTCTCGTTCGACTCTCTCTCTTCTTTTTCTTTCTGTTTGTTTTATTCAAACCCTCTTTCCTTTACCCTAATTATCATATAATTAAGACTAAAAGAGGACAATAAAACCCACTAATTAACTTAAGGTTACCTCTTTTAACCCCCAAGAAATTAGACTTATTAATATTAACCCTCAATCTTTATAATTAAGGAAAGAATAGTCCAAAACGACCCTTAAAACGTGTAGAGGAATCCTATTCTGCCTGGGATTTGCACAACCTGTGACGGGCCATCGTACCTGCGACGGTCCGTCACACAGGTCGTCGCAGCCCCCCTCGAACTCAAGTGGCCTGTGACGGCCCGTCACACCTGTGACGGTCCGTCCTGTACCTCCGTCATGACGGTCAGAAACTCGTTTCTTGTACCAAATTCTCAAAAGTTGAAGTGTTTTGCAACGAAAACTCACGACGGTTCGTCGTGGATGTGACGGCACGTCGTGCAGGTCCGTCACAATTTACAGAGAGTAGATTTTCAGTATCCAATTTCAGAATTCTAAGTATCCTGGGATGAGACACACTTGACGGTCCGTCGTGGTGACCGTTGTCTCAGCCAGTTTTTCCAGAAATAAAATCTGCTGCTCAAAACGACTAAACAGGTCGTTACAAGGACATTCTTTTAAGACTTCCATTGGGATCTTTCAGTGCAATGACTAAGAATGACTTATATCATTACTAATCCAACCTCACACATTGGTCATCCTACCCAAACACCCCTCATATTCCTAGTTCTTTTTTTCTTTCTTTCTTACTTTCTTAATGAAATCTTTAGCATTTAACCAACATAGATCATGTGAGCTAACATGAAATCCAGCTTCAAATTGGCTAGCTAGTATCTATGCTGGCAACATAGTTCAAATTCATAACCCATAATCTCGTAGTTATTTCATTACTTACCTTATCTTGTTCAATGTTATTTTGTAGTCTTGTGCCATTCTTTATAAAAGTTATAACAACTTATTCAATGTTCTACTATGTTCACAAGTTCATTTAGATAGGGTATGTTGGGACTTTCCAAATCATTGGCATACCATAGGTTATGAGTTGATTGATTTACAGCTTGTAAAGTAAATCTTTAACCTGTATATAGCCTCACAACAAACATCATAATTTATATTGGCCATATAAGATTGGTATAACTTAGTCATTGACCAATATTATTACATATTTTGGAAATAATATTGTTGGTTAATTTATTGACATTAACCAACTTTTCACTAATCATTTTTATGATATTATCACTAGCCAAGTCAATTAACTTACGTATATACTATAGTAATATCATCATTTTAAGCAAGCAAAATTTTAATATTTTATTAGCTTATAAGAACAATTTAGTGCTTAGTTTGGCCAAGCTATAAATTTGATTTGGCATTGAAGATTCATTAACTAGCTTTGATTCTCTTTCTTATTCCTCCTTGGAAACATTGCAGTCCGAAAAGTTACAAGAATATCTAATGTCAACACACATTATAATCAAAGCCTTCATTCCTTTCAACAGTAAACTGAATTTCATAAATGACTTATAACAATTATATCTTCTCAAACACAATTAGGCATCACAACAATCCTTATCTCATGTAAATGGAATTCTAATCATACGGATATAAACTAAAGGTCTCATTTGACATTATCAAATAACAGAAACCTACACATATTGATCAGTTAGCAGTACATACCAACAACATGCTCGACATTTGCATTATACATACTACTATAATCCATAAAAGGGAGAACTACGGAGATGAACATTCGAAAATTTCATTAGGTAGAACCCTACTTTCGGTTTTATTTTAATTCAAAACATTTTAAAAGCCTTCTGGGAAAGGATACTATTACGGCTCTCGACATTAAGTTTCCTAACCTTACCACTAGGTTTAAGGTTCTACGTACATGACCTTCTTAACATTGTTTAAGGTCTCACATATCATTCATTAATACATTACAAAAGTGCACTAAGATACCTAGTCAAGAAATGTCAAATTAAGATATCATAAATACATGTATCAAGTAAGGGACATAAGTCTACCAAAACAAGACACAACATATTTTACTTTATTAGATATAGCATATTATTCTTTGAAGCACATAGGAATGACCATTATCAACTTTATGTAATCCTATACATTAATATAAAATCAGCAATATAAACATCATAGACTCATATAGTCAAGTAGAAATAAACATGCATCAACTCTAAGACTACACACATAAGAGATAGTCATAGTCTTACATGATCACCTAACAATATCAATAGAAGAACACATACATTAACTTAATCATAAGTAGATGAATATGGTCATAAATCACATAAATAAACTACACAAATAATCATAATACATCAAGTAATTGCTGACAAGTTGATGATTATCATTATACATAAAGTAACGCAAACGAGGCTATATCAATTGCATGTAAAGCACATAGCACTGCAGCCATAAGTGAACAATGCCAATTACAATAAAAATCATGTATAATTAACATAAAATGAATATAATTAGGGAAGTTTACACCAATACATTCTCACCACTTCAATCCATAGGTTAGTCATCCAATTCAATATCATAAGGCCCTTACCCATGTCCATAACCAACAATTCAATACATAAACTATGATACTATATGAACTTAGGTGAATTAAATATATATTTATCAATATAATACAGATTATAAGTCAATTGAATCCAAATATTACATCATTCAATAGCCCATGGTAAACTACACTAAAATTCATAAGCATTAGAACAATATCACTTAACCCATAAAGTAGTAAAAAACTAACATTCATTAGTTACATGGGTTCATAAATTAAATAAGTTAAAATAATAATATTAACAATAGTTCAATAAATATTCAATGCTTTAAAATCTTTATTGCAAAAACTCGTTGATAGATTTCAATTTAGAAAACTCATTTTTTAAGAATTCTTTGAAAATCACTTCGAAGAATTGCTCCTTGAAGAAAAGAGTTCCAAGGATCAAAAAACATACCTTATTGATTCTAATTAACCAATATTATGAAGAATCACCACTGAAGTATTCAATCCAAGCATTTCCTTGAGTTTTGGCTTCAATGGAGTTCTAGAGAATTTCTACGATGTTTTTGGATTGTGATTTTGAAGAATAAATTCTCCTAAGTGTTTAAGGCTAATAAAAATGTTTTAAATACCCAATGTTCCCCTAAGTAACGCTCCTAAGTCTTATTTGGATGTGGGGTAAATTTACAACTTCACCCTATCAACTTATAGTAACCTGCCCAGTTGACTGATCTAACCATGCCTTTTCATCGATGGCCCATTTCCCAACCAACGGACCGCCCTGTTTGTCCGTAGTTTGGAACTGAGTTTGGTTCTTGGATTGTCCTTCTACCACGCCTAATTCGTGACCAACGAATCCCATCGACCGAGCATTGACTGGCCAACGAGGCGTCTACTGCCTCCGTCATTTGGGACTATTTTGGACAGTCTTGGCTCAAAGAAAGGGTCCTTCCTCAAGGGCCCTTTGTTGGTCCTCAGGAACATTCACCCAGAAATTTCTAACCAGAATAAGTTCGTATACGATTTTAGGACCTCTCGCACAAAATTTATCCAAAACAAACACATAAAACTCGACGAAACATGCCAAAACACACAAAGTCGTTCCAAGAAAACCTTTTGAACATCATGGACGTTCTTGGACGTTTGACCTCCAAACTTCAAGAAACTCACAACACTGCCTATAAAAACTATTATAACTCATATAAAGACCTCATAAGATCATGAAACACACATTTAGGGACATAACAACACATGAGTCACGTAGGCGTCTTAGTCGTCGAACGTCTTAGTTGTCTGAATACCCCATTATAAAACATTTTTGGACATTATGCACTCATGAAAAAGATGTTAGGCTCTAGCTTCACCTAAGTCATTTTCGAGGTATTACAATATCCCACACTTGGATGACGCTCGTTCTCGAATGACACTTTCCACTCTCCAAACACTTACAAGAATAGAGACTCAACTTAAAAGCTCATAACCATCACATATAACACATTATACAACAAACAACCAAGGAGAAACATCAATTCTACATCCTTAAGAGAATCACAACACAATAAATAGTTAGACACAACTCTACAACTCATTATGTCATTAAACTCAGATTCTTCATTCCAAATAGCAAAAACTCAATTTATATACAATATCATTCTCATATAAATCAGTTCTAACCACCACACAACAATTTTCGACCAAAGAATGAATTAGTCAAAATTTCAAAAATATTACAATGAGCTAATTTTTCCTGGCAGTGAACATCAATTTTTTCCAAAAATGCAACTTTTAGGGAATTCATGATGGAAAGATGCTAATATACAAGATAAAATCATATAAACACATTTTACAAAATAATTATAACATCATAAAATGCTCAATGGAAGAAATCAATAAAATTAAATTTCTACAAGACACCTAAATACAATGTAACATGCAACATACTACTATGGCTTTGTACTCTCAAGCTTGAGTTGAATAAAAGAGATGACAATCAATCAAAACTACACTACTCACCATACTCCCCCACATAGAAGGAACTCATAACACTAGACAAATAAAAGGACTTACCAACATCATCATCCTTATCCGCATCTTTTTCCGACTTTGATCCTCTTGCCCGGAGTGCATAGAAAGGAGACTTTGCCTTTGGAACATCATTACCTAGAACATTAGTATGAACTTTCTTGGCCTCTCTTCCTTTAGCCGCAATGGTAAGACAATCTCTCACTTTCTGTGCATCTTTACCACATCTAAAACAACTCCTGGTACCCCGTAGACAATCCCCATAATGCCTTTATCTAAAAGTAGAACATGTAGGCTTAATAATTTGAGAACCCCTACCTATCCCAAGCTTTTTTATTACAGCACTAGTTCCATCTTGATTTGGGACTCTCTTCATAAATGTAGGTTGACCTTGCTTGTTAAATTTACTTTTCTTCAAAGTCCTCGTTCTCCTCTTCAAAATCCTCATGCTTCTGCTAAGTGTGGGTTCTTCATCATTCATATTACTCTGACTAAGGTCAATGATATCCACAAGCTTCACCTTCCTCCTTACAAGGAGAAAGTACTTCCCTAAGAAATCCCTCTTAAACTCCTCCCACTCTTTGGGACCCTACTCAACCCTCCTGTTATCTTTCCATTGAGTGTAGCACATGTCACATCCGAGGATACCCCCTCGACATTCTTTTAGGACAAAGACTAGCCTCTTAGTTTACCTCATTACATTCATAGGTCAAATTTAGCTTAAAATTTAGAACTTTTCATTGCTTCTACTCTGAGGCTTAAATAGACCTCTCATACCCATAGTATATACAAATATCAAGTATACATAGACACCTCATATATGAAGATTACTTAGTGTTGTACTTTTATTGCACATAGATATATATAATATAACATATTCTCAAAATATTCGTGTCATCTCATAACCATCTAATAACAGTACATTAAATTGGGCATAGCGCATACATAAAATTAAGAATGTCTCACATGGTCTATACAATGTTACATACTACTAAAACGGAAAAAAAGAAACATAGAATCCTTAAACTCCAAAAAATATTCCATTAGCTAAATATTGGCATCCACCTCGGAAAGTGAGGACTTACCCTACTTTGATAAATAATTGATCCAAGTCTTCTTCAAGTCGTCTCCAAAAAGTCCTTCAACGACCAAACCTAAAATTTTGGATACAAGGTAGAAATGGGGTTAGTACACCACTTGTACTGAGTATGAGACCATATGCACACATATCATGAAAACATGCAAAAAGGTACATTTTATGAAGTATGCAATTTGCTTTGAAAACATTTATGCACTATCAACAAGACTATACCAAATCAATAAGACATATTTATTAAGTCATAATACAAACAATATTGAATAAGAGTACATTTGATCATAACCAAGTAACATAATTACCCGTGACCCAATATCAAGTCAACAAGTGCAATGACTAAGCAATGCCCCATAACCTTACTCAATTGAGTATCTCAACAAGAATCATGACCAACATCCCACATCACATACCCTAACATTTAAGAGTACATAGCATCATACTTTAGCAATATAGACCAACACATATTCATAAGTTACACCAATCAACTTATAATATCAATAATGTGCAAGTTCACCATATACATATCATGTACCATTATAAGCATATTCATACATAAGAATATCGTCGTAAGACTTCTTTCAAGGTAACTAGTGCAATTTTAGGTAGAGTCTCATGCCCCTACCTAGAAAAAGGTAAACCTTTATCCTATTTAGAGTTAATTCCTTTAATTCATATTACCTTTTGGGAACATCTTTCCCTAACCGACATAGACAACATTAGCTAATGCGAAATCCAGTATAATGGTACCCTACAAAAAAAGAAGGCGGCCTACTTTCCAAGGTAGTATTCCTTTTGGGGAAATATAGTTCAAGAACTACGAGATATTGTTGGGACTCTCTATATTCTACATGCGTTGTAGTCTTACATCTGAAGAGTACATTAGTTATTCTACCTTCCCTATGTGGAAAGGAACACACCTCACTCTCGTTCACTTGGTGCTAAGCTGGAGTCCCTTTTAAAATGTCTTTAATATCTTTATTAATCATCATTGATTGTTGCAGGTCATAGGGTCTGACCCTTGTATAATCATCATCATCATTATAGTTCAATAAGAATTGCATGAGTATTGTCCTTTCATTACAATTCATATTAGTGAGGTTATCACATTAACCTTTCCATATCATGATTAGGTACATTGGTAAATCATTCACCACCCATCGACGGGTTGTCGCCTGGTTAAATGACAGTCGTTTAGGACAGTCGATTTCCACTACCTGGCAGTGTTGAGCTCCAAGCTGATGTCATTCTTCTAGGACCCCTTGTGGGTCCTACGTGTAGTCGTACCGAACATTCAACCTCGTAAAACGTACATCTAGATATAAGGAAAATATTCAAACAAGTACAACTTCAAACAAGCCACGCAACATACTAAAACACATCCAAACTCAAAAGGACGTCAAATTGCTATGTTTCGAACGTCACCAGACGTTCTTGGACGTTTGACCTCCAACCCTTACCAAACTCAACATGCCAACTCTAAAAACAATTATCAATTACATAAGGGGTTCATAAACTCATTATTCATAAATAAGCACCTGAAAACAGATAAGACTCATAGGTGACTTGTCGTCGAACGTCTTGGTCGTCCCTTGACATTTGACTTCAAACTTAACCAAATTCATTAGACACTGCCTCAAAGATCATCTTAAACCATATTGACTTCATGTCACACACATTAGGCCTAGTTCAATCTAAGTCATTTTTGGAGGTGTTATATACTCCCCCACTTGGACAACAATCGTCCTCGAATGACACTTACCACTCTCCAAAAACATCAAAGGGTAGAGGCTCAACTGAAAATCTCATGAAAATACCATACAACACATAATCAAGGAGAAACATAAATTCACATAATTAAGATAATCACAAAACAACAAGAAACAAGAATAAATTCTACAACTCATTATGCAATAAAACTCACATCCTTCATTCGAAATGAAAAAACTCATTTTATATTCAAGATTATCATTATATACATAAGTTCTAACCATATTAGTACAATTTTTTATCAAATAATGAATTAGCTATTTTTTGCAAAACCTTATAGTGAACAGAAATCCATGGAAACTTTACAGTGAACATGCTTCACAATGTAACAATGCAACACTTATGAAATTCCTTATATATGCTTAACAAATCAATCTAATATAATTATTTGGATATGCTCACTATTCATCTTCATAAAACAATTAGTATCCTATGCTAGATGCACATGAACTATGAGAAATACCATCCATGAAAACACATTTTTTCAATCAACAAAACTTCAACCAAAACATGCATATCATAACAAGAATATTTGGAACTCAGTTTTTAACAAAAGACTCCTACATAATTCAAGTTACTAAGATCTCTTTTTTTAGGCTTTAATAAACACATAAAGAAAGGTTATGGGTACCTCACTCCCAACAACCACACTCTTCACCATACTCCCCCACATACGAGAAACCCCTTCTAAGGTCAACATAACATCTACTACAAGAAACTCCCTTAAGGCACCTTACACCTTACTAATACGTTCTCACCCAATTCTATCTCATGAAATCTAAAGACTCTCAAAGGTCTAACAATCTAACCACTACAATCCCCCTTACTAAGAGAAACTGGCCTTTACTCTTTCAAATAACATCAATTTTCTTTCTATGGTTAGGTATTAAACAAAATCAAATCATCTCAACAACCACTCCTTCACATTTCTAACACTATGCATTACCATTCTTTCTAACTACACTACCCTTCAGAGGTAACTAAACCAACCTAAGGTCATTAATATCATCTTTCACACCTCATCTAACAAGTCAGGTCGCATTTTTTTTCCCTCAACAGAATCTTCATAAAGTAACCATCAAGGGACCAACAGACAAGGAAAGAAAGGGAAAGACAAGATATACAAAGATCTTAGGCATGATTAGATGAATGAAGAAGTGAAACTTTTCCTAGCATCTAATAGCCTCTTATTCATAATGTGGCGCACTTCACATTATGAACAAAACACTACAAGATGTTGTTCATGGGACAATAAAGGCAGTCCCCAAGTTTATGTTGTGATACTAACTTTTTTATGACCCACTAGTACATCCTAGAAGTTTAGAGCATCCTTGTGTCTCTACACGGAAAAATGAGACTTCATGAAGTCTCATTAAAGCCACTCATATAATTCATTGAATAATAAACACTATAAAATGTGTAAGAATTTAAAACTTTTTTCACACACGAAGGACTCTTTCCATAATCATTACGCAAGCGGAAGACTTTCATTTAAAACATTAAAACTTTAAAATATATCGTTGAATCATCAAAACATTGGAGTATACAATACTGGAGACTAAGCCATACAAGACTTAAAAAAAAGACTAAGACATAAAGGAACATATGGATATTGTCCTCGAATCGATGAGGACTCACGAATACTTCATCTACAACCCTTAAAAACCTATCAATCCTCCATGTCATATCAAGACTTCCAATTTCCTACACTTTAGTCAAAAAGGGAAAAGAAGGGGTTAGCACATTAGATGCACCAAGTATGGAAGCCATGCAAAAACTATGAAAAAGGGACATTTAGTAAATAACGTGCTTTTCATAAATTTTGATTAAAACATGAAACTATAAACATAATAAAAACATTTAACACATTAGGAATACATAATAAATCATTTGAGAAATTATTAACATTTTTAGAACAACTTAGAAGCATATCAACATCACATAGAGTGCTTCCTTGCATTTAATCCTCTCAGTAAAAGCTATCATAAGACTCATTTATGTAATATAAGAGAGACCACTCAATTAAACTCTCTAGGCCCACCTAAATGATTCTAAAAAACAACGATAATGAGATACAGACCAAGCACATAAACAAGAGATCCTCCTACCAAAGGTGAATCTAAGTATCATTGAGTGACTTATGAAGCGAGCACCCACACAATCCCTTACAAACACATTTAAGAGAATCAATACACTACCTAAGATGTAATCATTGTCACTTAATACATCAACACATAGATTATATGACATTTTCCTTCCAAAGGCTATCAAAAGACTTACTTAAGTAAATCAAGAACATAATGTCCATGATTTACCTCTTCAAGATTACCTAAATAATCCTTATGACTACCTAAGGCTAAGATGATGTCTACATAATCCACCACCTTCCCTAACTAGTAATCATTAAGACTTATCTAGGTAAGATACGAAGTGACCATTCCTATGCCCCCTTTCACACCTTAACTAGAGAACCCTTAACTACTATAGATAAGTACTTACTCATTTAACATATTTTCTTGTGTCAAGTCATTACATTAATTATTTCATTTAATAATCATTAATCACATAAGGTTATGCAAGTAATGGTCTTGCACAAGACCTACAGACTCTAATTAACACCTTAGAAACATATTGTGCAATGTCCATATAGCGTCCCATAAAACCACCTAACTTCATAGAAATTTTCTAATGGTTGTAGGTATCCCATATAATGAGAATAGGCAATAACCTACATAGACCATGATAGCTGGACATGGAATACGAAGTTCTAACCTACTCTGATGAGGGTATTCTTCTTGCCAAGGTTAAAGCTAGGACACATCCCATGCAGGCACATGGTTAATTAATTTCATGGGTTTTATGCACGCTAGTCTCATTCTCAAGTAGATCTACATTGTACTTTAGTCTCCTTCTCAAGTAGAGCTACTTCCTTTAACACACTAACTCGGTGCTAGCCTTTGTTCTCATAGAGTATTGACATTAAAGGATCACATGAAGAGGTTCCATATCTAGTTCATAAACCATTCACATTCTCCCTACCAAAGGGGTCCACGACTACCTTTAAATGGAAACTAAGATAGATCATTATGACATTCCTAAGGATGATATGATATCGTTCCAGCCAATCAACCCTAAGTCCATCATCCTTTATATGAAGGATACCACTACGACTTTTCTACTTCAAAGTTCATAACCTTACCACTAGGTTTAAGGTTTCATGTACATGACCTTATTAACATAATTTAATGTCTCACATAGAATTAATTCATAAATGACAAGTGTGCACTAAGACTACCTATTCAAGACATCTCATATTCACATATCATTTATATATGTATCAAGTAAGGGACACAAGTCCATCAAAATGAGACACAACATTCTTTAAATTATTCCATATATAATATCCTTCTATGAAGAACTTAGGAATGACCCTTATTATGTTTATATCATCTTATACATTACTATAACTTCATCAATATGACCATCAACGACTCACGTAGTCAATTTAGAACAATTATGCATTAACTTTAAGACCATTCACATAAGAAATAATCATAGTCTAACATTATTACCTTAAAACAGTAGAAGAAATCATACTCTCACTTAATCACATGTAGATAGATGTTCTCAAACTTTACATTAATCAATTACACATATCATCATAATACATCAAGTAGTACCGACAAGGCCAAGATCATCATAATGCATAAAGTAATGCTGACAAGGCCACATCAATTCACATAGCACCGCCACCATAAGTGGAACATACAAATCATCATTGTAATACAAAATGTATACATAATATTAAGAGAGTTATGGAGGCATACCACCCATTCAATCTCACCACTTCAATTCAAAGCTAAATCATCATTCAATGCCATAAGGCCCTTACCCATGCCGATAAACATCAATTCAATACATAATCTATAATAATAAATTAATATGAATTAATGAAATATAGATATAAAAATTTAAGACCAATTATACATCAATGAAATACAATTCTTACATCATTCCAAAGCGCAAAGTAGATATCAATTCAATAAGATTAATATTCAATGGATCTAAGAATATACAATACTCAGTTTATAAAATTGAAACAGACTATAAACCATAATATCATAATCTATACATAAATCAAGATCCCATAACAATCTACACATGAATTCATTGATATCAAAGCATGATCACATAACCAATATTTTAGTCAAATTGAGAGATTTGAGAAGGTTAAGTGCTAATGAAGAATTTCATTGGAAAACATCAATTTTACAGCAATTATGTCATATCTTAATGTTTGAAAATGTTTCATGCAAAAACAGAAGAATTAGAGTAGAATTGGACTTCTTCATCTTTTTGAAATCTTGAAAATCATCTTTGAAATTGACTGTAACGTGATATCAATCCTTAGATGAACAAATTCAATACCTTATTATAATAATACAATGATAATTGAAGAAGAACCTCCATTGAAGATCCATCTTCAAGCTCTATCTTCACCTTGAGCTCTCATGGAGGTTTTTGAAGAATCTTTGGGAGGGACTTTGTTTTGATTTACGTGCTAGGGTTTATATGAGAGTTTTACGATTTATCTAATATATAAATACCCATTAACACCCAAAACAACCGTCCTCCTATTTAATAATACATCGGTTAATTTCCCAAAAAACACCAAGCTTTAACAGAAAAGATGGCAGATCTCACACTACCATCGATGCCCATCATCAAGGGTCCATGGTAACGGGACTTCATGTCGGCCTCGGCCTCCCATGTTACACCATTAACTAGGTCATTCTTCAATAACACCTTTAGTGAAGCCACCTTTTTATTCCGTAAAATCTTTACCTCCTATCAAGGATTTGAACCGGAACCTCTTCATAAGAGAGACTATCCTTCACACCAAGACCCTCAATAGGAAGAATAGACTCGAGCTCACCGATATAGTTCTTTAACATAGAAACATGGAAAATTGGATGAACCAAAGCCAATTCATAAGTAAACCTAAACTCATTGGCAACCTTACCAACCCTTTTCAACATTTCACAGGGACCCACATAACGAGGACTCAACTTCCCTTACTTGCTAAATCTAACCACCCTTTTCATAGGCAAAATTTTCAAATACACCTTATCACCTTCTTCAAACTCTAAATACCTTCTCTTATGATCGGAAAATGACTTTTACCGACTATAGTCCATTTTCCACCAGTTACTTATGATATGAACCATCTCCAAAGTCTTATAAATCAAATATGGACCAAGAAGAGAAGATTCACCCACTTCAAACTATCCAATAGGAGACCTAAACCTCCTACCATACCAGGCTTCATAAGGAGCCCTGAATATGGATGAAAGAAAACTATTTTATAAGCAAATTCCACAAAAGGCAAATGCGTATCCCAATTAACTTGAAATCAATAATACAAGCTCGAATCGGATACTCAAGGGTTTGAACAGTACGCTCCACTTGACCATCCATTTGAGGATGAAACCCGGTGCTTAGATTCACCTTAGTACCAAACCCTTCTTGGAATGACCTCAAAAACATAGATGTGAATTTTGCACCCCGATCCGATATGATGGATAATGGAATACTATGAGAACACACAATCTTATCCATGAAGATCCTTGCGTAATCTTCCATCGAATAAGTAGACTTGACTGCAATAAAGTGAGCGAATTTGGTGAACCTATCCACAATCACCCATATAGAGTCATATTGCCTTTGAGTTTGAGGAAAACCTACTACAAAATTCATGTTGATGTCTTCCCACTTTAAAGTAGGAACTTGTGTTTCTTAAAGTAAACCACTCGTCTTTTGGTGTTCGTCTTTCGGCTGTTAACAATTTAGACATTTAGCAACAAACTCCACTATGTCCTTTTTCAAACATTCCCTCCAAAATACTTCCCTAAGGTCACAGTAAATTTTTGTCGAACCCGGATGAATAGAGTAACAAAAATTATGGGCTTCCTCAAGGATACAGTTCACCAAACCATTTATATTGGGAACACACAACCTTCCATGATACCTCAAGACACCATCCCCCCCCCAAAGGATTATGACTCATTAAGATTGCTAAGAACCGATTTCTTTAATTCCATCAATGATTGATCAAGGTGTTGTTTTGACTTCACCTCAACTACCAAAGATTACTCTGAGTTATGATGGACCATAATACCATCATTCGGAGAATCTTTCAACCTCACACCCACTCTAGCCAACCTATAAACATCATTCATTAGGTCTTTTTACATTTATTTAAATGAGACACACTACCCATGGATAAACCACTAAGAGTTTCCATTACCACATTGGCCATGTTGGGGTGATAAAAAACACTCATGTCGTAATCCCTCAACAATTCCAACCACCTTCTTTGTTAAAGATTCAACTCCTTTTCAGTAAACACATACTGAAGACCCTTGTGGTCGGTATATACATAGACATGAACACCATACAAGTAATGCCTTCATATTTTCAAGGCAAATACCACGGTGGCTAACTCAATATCATGAGTTGGATAGTTTTTCTCATGTACCTTAAGTTGTATAGACGCATCGGATACCACCTTCCAATGTTGCATAAGCACACACCCTAAACCCATTGTGGATGCATAATAGTACACAACAAAACCCTTTGTATCCTCTGATAAAGTCAACACCGTAACAAAAGTAAGACTATCTTTCAAAATTATGAAGCATCTCTAAAATGCCTCCGACCACTCAAATCCTTACTCTTTTGGGTCAAAGTAGTAAAAGGAGATGCAATGGACGTAAAACTATCCAAAAACCTCTAATAATAACCCGCTAGACCCAATAAACTCCTAAAATCTGTTGTAGTCAATGGTCTAGGCCAATTTTTCACTGCCTCGATTTTCGTTGGATCAACCTCAACTCCTTCACTAGAGATGATATGAAAAATAAATGCTACCAACCTTAACCAAATTTCTGATTTGCTATACTTGGCAAATAACTTATTCTTCTTAAGCAGTTGTAACACCACCCTCAAATGGTTTATGTGATCACCCTCATTTTTCGAATATATCAAGATGTCGTAAATTAAGTCAATGATAAATGAATCTTGGTAACTTCAAAACACTGTATTAATGAGATCCATAAACGCCGCCAAGGCATTTCCGATACCAATAACATTACTAAGAACTCATAGTGCTCATATTTAGTCCAAAATCTTGTCTTTGGTATATTCTCACCTCTCACCCTAATACGATGATACCCAAATCCCAAATCAATCATACAAAAGTAGCTTGTCCCTTAGAGTTTATAAAACAAGTTGTCAATACGAGGGAGAGGATACTTGTTCTTAATAGTAGACTTTATTGAGTTGGTAATAATCAATGCACATTCTAAGGGACCCATCGTTCTTCTTCACAAACAAAACCGGAGAACCCCATGGAGCAATAATAGGAAAAATGAAGACATTTTATAGTAAATCTTTATGTTAAGCCTTCGACTCGTGCAATTTGGCCAGAGCCATCCGATAAAGAGGAACTTAAATGGGATTTGTATCCGGTAAAAAGTTGACCAAAATAAATTTCCCACTCAAGATGAATACCGGGAAGATCATTAGGAAAGACCTCCGAAAATTCCCTCACTACGGGGACCAACTCATTGGGAGGAATTTCAGACATTAAATCTTGGACTCTTACTATATGGTATAAAAACCCTTTGGAGATCATTTTTCATGCTTTCAAACAAGAGATGATATGACCTCTAGGAATAGAATATCCCCTCTTCCACTTTAAAACGTGCTAATTTTGAAAGTTAAACTTTACCACCCTCGTTTTACAATCTATAGAGGCAAAGAAAGCATGCAACCAATCCATACCCAAAATGACATCAAAATCAGGCATATCAAGTTCTACTAGTTCAACTTGTAAAACAATATTGGGCTACATTATAGGAAAATTTCTATACACCCTTCTTACAACAAGAGACTCACCCACCGGGGTAGACACTATAAAAGGTTCATGCAAGATATCAGGAAAAATGTCATACTTTTTAGATACAAGAGAAGTAACAGATGATAAGGTAGAACCGAGATCAAGTAAAGCAGATACATCAATAGTGATGACTGTAAACATACCGATTACCACATCGGGAGTAGTCTCTTGCGCACCCCTAGAGCAGAAGCATAGAAGTGGTTCTTCTTCGGAGCCTCATTTGGACCACATACTTTCCCAATACCCTTGTCTTGACTCTTCACATTAGGTCAATCCCTAACCTTTTGGATACTTTTTCCACAACAAATGCATTTACCCGTTCCTACTAAGCATCCCCCTACATGACCTTTTGCGCATTCGGTACTATTTCCCTTTTTAGACATCCTACCATCAAGAACCTTAGGGAACTTTGAAGAAACTTGATTAGACACCCTCCTCTAAAACCTGGGAATATCATGAATCTCAAGCCTAACCTTTGAAGAACCACTATCAAAAGATCTTGCCCTCTTGGCATCGCTAATATTTTTGTTTGACCTTGCTTCTTCAACTTATTGATCATGAACCAATGAGACGACAAACTTTTATATTGTTATGTATCATAGCCGAATGATACTCCACTTGAAAATCATCTGACTCCCCCGTCACAAAGCAGTTCATTTAATCTATATGGTTGAAAACCAAAGAAGGAACATATTTTGAAATTGAGTTAATTTCAAAGAGTATTCATGAACACTCATACCTCATTGATGAAGGTTGATGAAATCCACCACCTTGGATTTCCTCTTCTCCTTAGCAAAGAACCTACCAAGAAAAGCCTTCTTGAAAACATCCCAAGTCACCCATGAACCCTTTAACAACCTATTATCCCTCCATTGGACGTACAAGTATTGGCTGGAAAATGTAACTTAAAAGAAAAATATATGAAATGAGAGGAGTGGTATTCGAACACACCACCTCTCAATAAGATTTAAGTAAGAGTAAAAGAAAAAAAAGTGAGGCGTGGGAATCGAATCCATGACCTCTAGGCATCGAAGGAGAGTAAAGAAAATAATAGAAAAGAAACGTGAGGCGTGGGAATCAAACCTACGACCTTTAGGCAGTCAAGGAGAGTAAAAGGAAATGAACGAAAAGATGTGTGAGGCATGGGAATCGAACCCACATCCTCCTAGGCAGATTTAAGGATAAAATTTAAAAGAAATTAGAGAGGGGCTTGAACTCTCAACCCCTCGGCCAAAGGAGAGAAAAGTAAAGGCAATGAAAATAAAAATTAAATGATATTTTGGGGGTTCGATCCAACATCCTCTTAGTTCTATTATGTGAAAAATGAAGATAGAGATTAATGGAAAAATAAATGAAGGCATTGGGGCTCGAACTTGGGTCCCCAAGCGGTATGGATAAAACCATAATTAATACAAAAAATGTAAGTGTTTGTTCAAAAGATTTGAAAACCGGATTCCCTTGACCAAATTCCGTATCGATGCATAAGTCATACATGAGCTAAATCTTCAAGAATAAGGTTGACCACTTAGATCGAAATCGAGATCTCGGCATACATATAAGATGCATAAGTCTTGTACTACATAATCTTTGGAAGATATGAATTACTTAAACAAACTATCAATGAAGCCTCATGACTTATATGTATAGACCCATAAGTGTAGCATACGTTTAAAAAATAAGTGAACATAAGATGTATGCAATGAAATGATGTAACCATAGATGGGTTAAGTACGAGTATAAAACACACTAAATGGCCAAATGCATTGGCATACGATGAAATCATTATTATGTGATGAAATGATGATACCCTAGAAGAGTTAAGTTAGATTGTGAAACACACAAATGGCAAAGAGCATTAGCATATGATGAAATGAACATTCACGTAAAAAGGGGTGAGTAATTATGAAGAGAAAATGTGCTAATGTTTATGAATGTGGTGACAACATGATATGGGCTTATGTAATATATGAGAGCAATCTTAAATGATCCTAAGAAAATGTTACCAAAACGTACTCACCTATGAGACTGTAAAGTTAATGAAGAGACCAGTCTTTATGAACACTCTAATGAAAGTATTGAGATTAACACATTTAATACTAATTATGAGATGAGAAATCATCTATTGAGGTATGATGTCCTCATAGTAGAAGCCAAGTTCCATGACGTATGAGTTGAATGTAGTGGAACATTATACAGAGCATCGATAGACTAGATATAAGCAATGATGCCATCTTTCGGGAAAGGCGGAGGTTCACGTAACTCTCATGAGTTGAGACTTTCCGGCATGTCGGGTATGGGTCTCCTTATATATCCTAATCTACGAACCTTTACTACCAATATAGGAATCTGGCGAGGATCAATTTTTTATGTACGCTAGCATGTTTTGGGTACTTTGGCTGGTGATTCCACCTCTTTTCGGTGTGATGTTTCATGACATTGGATTTCAAGATGCTCACATGATCTATGTAGGTTAAAGTTAAAGTTCCCACTAAATGAATGAGGTAATCCTCAAATGATGCACATAATGAAACGAATGATACCAAAAGTGTTAGGATAGGATAATTAAGAGGTAAGTTAGACTCAAGCAATGACATTAGGTCATTGCATAATGAACCTGATGAATGTCTTAAACTACATCCTAGGTATAGCTGGTGTTTACACTAGCCCATGAATGAAATGAAATGAAGTACGTATGAATGAAAGAAGCAGACTCTGTGTTTGCTAAAGTAGACTTCCTAGTTGAGGTCCCATATGTTGAGCCCTCATTTTGGGAAGTCTTAATGTCAAGTCCATGATTCCAATGTCTCATGTCATACAAATAAATTATATGAACCACGTTATATGTTATATGAATTACAATATGTGCTATGTGTACGATGTTGTGTGTTGTGTGCAAAATGTTAAGTATGATGGTGCATGTTACTATTATAGCATAAATATCCTAATCAAAATTTCGAAAGCTCATAAACTTTCCTAATCCAAATTTGGAATGTTCACTCACTTTCCTAATCTAAATTTTGCAAGTCCATTTACTTGACCTGCTATCATCATGTTGCTAGAAAAAAGCTATTATTACTCATGCATGTCCTTGGTGTGTGCTTGCATATACCCATACTTAGTACAAATGTGTACTAACCCTATACAACTCTACACTTTTAGGTGCAGGCACAGGTGGACGCTAGAGCTAATCAACGCTGCAGTTATCCGGACGTCGAGCATTCATCGGACTTAGTAGGCCTTCATGTTTTCGAGGATGCTTGCCCGTTTACATTCTAGCTTAGTTGTAGGATTGAGCTAGTGTAGTATTTCCCACTAGCGTTTCTTTCGTGTTTTTGTTCAGACATTGTATTGGTGCCTTTTGGCAAGTACATCTTTATCGCTATAATAAACTGTTTCTTTCATTTGAGGTTCTTAATGTTAGATGGTTGATGGTGAACAATTACGTATATAGTAGAATGTTTAGTAACCATGTTAAGAAACAAAAAGTTTCAAATTTTCCGCTAAAATTAACCTAGTTGAAGTAAGAATGATGTATGTAGGCTTGCTTGCGACCTCTAAGAGGTTAACAACGCCGGTCTCGTCTGAAGTGTATACCCTGATCGTTATATTATGTACAAAATCAGCCCTTACGTCACCATGCATCAAAGGAGGAGGGTTGACCGGGGCTTGGTCATCATTCACATCTTCCTCTAGAGGAGGAACTTTATTACCACATGGAGGAACTCCCGCATTGGAAATCTCGTCTTCAAATTTTTGTGTCGCATTAAATATTTAGTATTAATTTCCTATAACTAAAATAAGAGGATTAGATGCAAAAGCACATAGAGATATCACTCTAAAGGAAAATACTGGACTTCCAAGAAAGTGAGAGTTTCATAAGCATCTCATAGAATTGTATTCATAAGTGTGGTGTGCTTGAGAACTATGATTACAAACTTACATAGACGTGGTTGAGAGAGAAATCGACTCAAAGATATTTTCCCTCATGCCCTAAAACAAAAATTTTAACAATCGAGAATACCTTGTAGACGTAACTAACGGCGGCGTCATGTTTGAGGACTAAGACTAGCCTGTTAGCTTACATCATTACATTCATAAGTCAAATTTAGCTTAAAACTTAGAACCTTTCATTACTTCTACTCGCAGGTTGACATAGACCTCTGCATAAACATAATATATATATAGATATATATATATATATTATATATATATATATATATATATATATATATATAGTATACATAGACCCTTCCTATTGGAAGAGTACTTAGTCTTCTACAATTATTGCACATAGATATAGAGAATATAACATAGTCTAGCCCATATATAAAAGTAAGAATACCTCATATGGGCTATACAATGTTTCATACTAAAATTTAAAATAAAGAAACACAGAATTCTTAAAAGGCAAAAACAACTACAATAACTAGATAGTGGCATCGCCCACGCAAAGTGAGGACCTACCCTACTTTGATGAATAAGCGATCCAAGTCTTCTTCAATTAAACTTCAATAAGTTCTTCAATGACCGAAACATAAAATATTCGGGAAAATGAATAAATAGGGTTAGTAAACCACTTGTACTAAGTATGAGACCATATGAACACACATCATGAAACATGCTAAAATGGACATTTCATTAAGTATGCAATTTTCTTTGAAAACATTAATGCACTTTCAACAATACTATACTTAATCAATAAGGCATATTGATTAAGTCATAATAGCAACAAGCATGAATAAGAGTGCATTTCATCATAACCAAATTAATACCATTACCCATGAACCCCTATCAAATCAACAAGTGCAATAACTAAGCAAAGCCCCATAATCTTACTCAATCAAGTAACTCAACAAGAATCATGACCAGCATCCCACTTCACATATCATAAAATTTAAGAGTAGATAGCATCATACTTTAACAATATAAACTAACACATATACAGAAGTGACACCAATCGACATATAGTATCAATAATGTGCAAGTTCACCATATGCATATTATGAAGCATTATAAGTATACTCATACATAAAAACACCCTCCTAAGACTACTTTTCAAGGCTAACTAGTTCTATGTTAAGGTAGAGTCTCATACCCCTACCTAGACTAAGATTAAACCCTTAGGTTATCCCAGTAAGACCTCATTTCTTTGATTCATTTTATGTTTTGTGAAAATTTTGAACTAACCAACATAGATCACATCATCTAATGTGGAATTGGAGTCATGTAACGTTACACCAAAAGAAAGCGGACTACTTGCCAAGGTAGTACCAAAAGATGATCGTAGCAAGTATCGGATCAACTAGCTAGTATTCATATGGGGGCAACATTTTTCAAAAACTAGTAGATATAGTTGAAACACTCTTTATGCTACATGAATTATTGTCTCCAATCTGAAGAGAACATTAGTGATCCTAACTTCCCTATGTGGGAAGGGATAGTCCTCACTCTAGTTCACTCGCTGCAAAGCTAGAGTCCCTTTTGAATTGTCTTTAATGTCTTTCTTAATCATCATAGCTTATTGTAGTTCGTAGGGTCTTACCCTTGTATAATAATCATCATCATCATAGCTCAATATGAATTGCATGAGTATTGTTATTTTATTACAATTCATATAAGTGAGGTTATCATATTAACCTTTTTATATCATGATAAGGCGCATTGGTAATTCATTCACCATCCTTATAACATTTGCATCTTAAGCCAACACCTCACAATCATAGTCAAGAAATTTTAATTCAAAATCATACAATCCTATCAATCCTAATAGAAGGCATACTCCTATACAATATCATAAGTTCATCACAATTAACCATAATTTTAAGTAAAGGATAAGTATCACAAGATGTACAAGGTCTTCTTAATAATTCATCATCAAGGTCTTACCATAAACCTTTAAATCAACCCAATAAGGGTATGACATCATCACTCATCAATAACCAACATGATAACAAAGTAAATTGAATAACTATATCACAATTCCTCACTAGTTCATAGCTTAAGATAAGATACATAGGTCAATTCACAACATACCTCATAACCCAGATCAACTTCTAAAGAACTAGCATAATAGGACTATAAGTCATCCTAATTTAACCAATAACTAATTCAATTGAACCAATACATTATTATTCATGTCAAGATAACAATCTATGTTAAGGGGCAAAGTTCATCTTCTACACCTTAGACCAAACAATCAAGATATATCATAATTAAGTTAGAATACATTTTAATCTATTCAAAATGTCCAAAAGGGATCATAAACGAATCAATTCATAACATTAATTTCTAGATTTCATGAAACCCACTTGAAAACTTAATTTTTGTATTCAATGATGGAACCCTTTGAGGAAGAGGTCTCAAAGGTGAAATAGTTCTTATACCCTACTAATTGATGAAGATTTATGGTGAAACATTACATTTTGTATACCTTAAACCCTTCACTAGTTTTGTCTTCAATGGTGTTTTTCACTAATGAGAGAAAGAAGAGAGATGGAAGACAGTTTGGGTTTGTGAGTTATGAGAGTTTAGTTAGTCTTATTTAGGTTAGGACTTATATAGGGGGTTAATTTAATGAATTATAACTTCCCGAACCCCTAATTAACTTCCTAAATATGTCAACTAATTCAATGAAATAATTCAAAACGTAAAGCAAAACATATGCCTCACCGACGAGACCACGATCAATTGATCATTGGTAAATCGACGTCCAATCCCTCTTTCCGTGTTGCACATCCGTCGTTTGATTTAGAAACTGTGAAAAAGATTCCCTTGTAGAATTTGTCTATGTGTTGGTCGATGGATGTCATCTACACCCTATAGATCAACATACGCTCCGTCTTTCCCCATTGCAGGCAGACATTGCCAGGAAGTCTTGACCCCAAAAGCAAGGGTCCTCCTCAAGGGCCCTTGGTTGGTCCTTAGGGAGTCGTACCTAGATTTTTTGACCATGAATCAACTTAAATACATGTTATATACCCTTCAACCAATTTCAAGCACATTCTGACTTCTAAAAGCTAGTCGAATAGGCTAAGCCATGCTAGCACCTCATTGAACAAGTTTCAGTACGTCATGGACGTTTTGGTTTCTAGACTTCCTAAATGACTTATATTCACTAAAATGGAGTTTAAAACTATGTCTAAGCCTTATGAAACTTATGTTAGGATCTAGAATATGTCTTGGATTATTGAAGTATTACACCACATTTCAGCAACCTCCCTCAATTGGTACGAAGCTAAATTCGCCTTCTCCCTAGAAGTCACCCCATGGCACTCAACACCTTGTACACACCATGTAGAAACTATAAGACCTCGAAAATGACTTAGGTGAACTAGATTATAACATGTTTTTCATGATGATATAAGGTCCTAAATAAGTGTATAAGGTTGTATTTCTACATTGTCTAAAAGTTTAGGTGAATTGGAAGTCAAACGTCAGGGGACAACCAAGACGTTCGACGACTAAGTCCTCTATGTGCCTCATATGTGGTTCTTTGTGTTTATGTGTACTTAATGAGGTTATAAGGTACTTAAATTAGTTATTATGATGTATGTAGTAAATTTCAAGTTTCATGATGTTCGGAGGTCAAACATCCATGAACGTCCATGATGTTCGAAACTTTTGGCTTGAAACAACATTGTGTATCTAAGCATAATTAATCGAGTTTTACATGTTAATTTTGTGTAAAATTCATGTGAGAGGTTCTGAACTTATATAAAATTATGTTTGGGTTTGGAACGTACGGGCTAACATCCCCAAGGGTCCTTGAGGAAGGACCCTTCTTGCTGCCCAAAAATGTCCAACGCAGCCCAACCAACAATTGGTAATCGACGCCCCGTTGGTGGGGTATCATCGATTGAGACTTAGGAGTTAGGGAGAGGAATCCCAAAACCTGCCTCTGAACCTGACCACGGACCAACAGGACGGTCCGTTTGTCAAGGGAGGAACTGTAGATAGGCAACCGTTGATGGTCGTTGTCCTTGCGTGAAGTTCACTGCCAAATGAGGGGTGAACTAGTAAATTCACCCCACTCCCAAATAAGAGGTTTTGCGGTTCCTAAGGTTTTTTTTTTTTGGGTATTTTAAGTGTATATAAAAGTCTTAAATACTTAGATGAATTCATTCTTCCAAATCAAAACCCCAAAACCCTTCCTAGAACTCCATTAGAGCCAATACTCAAGGAAAAGCTTGGATTGAAGAATTTAGTGGAGATTATTCATCAAATTTAATAATTAGCTTTCAAGGTATGGTATTTAATCCATGAAAAGTTCTTCATCAAGGAACCCAACATTCATAGATTTTTTTTGTAGTCTTCAAGTTAAATTGTTAAATTTTATTAAGATTTATTCCATGGGTTCTTCCATTAATGGTTTCGAAACATTCAATAATGATTGAATTATTATCCTATTGATTATTTCAATATAAATAAACTATGAACCGATGAATTAGATGAATTCTAGTTTTTGCCTAAGTTATGGGTTACTTGTTATTGATCTAATGTTGATGAATTTTAATATAGTTTCATGTGGGTTGTACATTGATGTATTAATGGTAGTAAATTTTATATGTATTAATTTTACCTAGTTCATGAATATTGTAATAATTATGTTGATTTTTGGTTATGGTCATGGGTAAGGGCCTTGTGATATGGAATCTGGTGTTTTGACATTGGATTGAGGTGTTGAGGATGATATGGTGGTAAGCTTCCCTATTTTCTTTATATTATTTTTATTATACTTCAATTAATTGTGATTTTTATGATCCATTTATAGGGGCGGTGTTATGTGCTTTACTTACAATTGTTATAGCCTTGTCAGCGTTATTTTAAGTAATATGATTATCATGGACTTTTTGGCAAACTACTTGATGTACTGTAATTATTTGGGTAGTTCATTATGTGAAGTATGATAAGATCTATGTACATGTTAATTAATGTGTAATATATGTGTTCTATTGATTTTATGTAGGTGCTCATGTTAGACAATGAATTTGGCTTTGTGTGTATGGTCTTACGGTTTATATATGCTATTACTACTTGACTATATGAATCTATGATGGTCATATTTATGTTGATATGATAGTATATATGATTACTTGAATATGATAGGGTTATTTCTATGTGCTTCTAGAATGACATATAATATGAGTCAAAGCGAAGTATGTAATGTCTTGTCTTGGTTGAATTCTGTCCCTTGCTTGATGTATGAAGGAATGTGAATATGTTATATCTTGACTTAGGATGCTAAAGTCTATTAGTCTTGAATGTTTGAATGACACGAGACCTTAAATGTAGTTAACAGGGTCTGTTATGTGGAACCTTGAACCTAGTGGTAAGGTTATATTGACGTCGAAAGTCGTAATGGTATACTTCAAAGCAAAGGATTGATAGACATAAGGTTAATTGGATGGAACATCATCATATTATTCCTTAGTAATGTCATCATGACCTCCCTGTGTCAATTGTGAGATAGCCCTTGTTGACCTTTCTTTGGTAGGGTAAATGTGATTGGGTTATGAACTTGATATTGAAACCTCTTCATATGAACCTTAAGTGTAAAGTATTCTATGAAAACGAGGGCTAGGACAGAGTGATTATGGCACGGGAAGTAGTTCTAGTGAAAGAATGAGACTAGATTACAAAGAATGCCCTTCATATTCATTGACCATGTGCCTACATGGATCTGTCTAAGTTCTAACATTGGTAAGTAGAACACCCTAATCGGAGTAGGTTAGAACTTTGGATACCATGTATTTCTATCATGGTCTATGTCGGTTATAGCCTATTCTCATTATATGGAATAACTACTAGCATTATCGAAGTTCTATGGATTTTAGGTGGTGGTATGGGACGCTATGTATACATTGCACAATAGGCTTTGAAGGTGGTAATTGTAGTTCCTACGTCTTGTCAAAGACCATTACTTCAATGTCCTTTATGTTTGAATGTATCCTAAATGAACTAAAGAATATAATGACTTAAGTTAATAAACTAGGTTAAATGAATAAGTACTTATCTAGAGCAGTTAAGGGTTGTCTAGTTAAGGTCTGAATGGGACATAGGAATGGTCACTTCGTATCTTACATAGATGAGTCTTATGAATGACTCTAGTTAGGGAAATTGGTTGATTCTGGGGACATTATCTAAACATATGAAGTCTTAAGGATTATTTAGGTAGTCTTGAAGAGGTCAATAATTGACGTTATCTTATTGATTCACTTAAGTTGGTCTTTTGACAGCCTTTGGGAAGAGAATGTCATGTTAGTTATATGTCTGTATGATGTCTTGTAAGTATGTATGTGTCTTATTATAAGTATTCTTGAGGGTCATTATGTATGCTTAGGGAGGTTGTATGGGCGGTCTCTCTTTGTATTGCTTAAGTGAGTCTTAGCATAGCTTTTAGTGAGAAGACTACATGTTAGGAAGTGTTAAAATGGAAGAGAAAACACTTCACTGTAATAAAGAAGGACTTCACTGTACAGTGAAGTGATGTTAATGTAAGATTCTTCAAAAAATGTGAATAATTTTTGAAATGTTATCTTATGTGTTTCTAAGTTTTTAAATTTTTACATTATTATTATAGTATGATTTCCAAATAAAGGGATGCATATTTCTAATAAATGTCCCTTCATGATTTTTATGCATAATGCAGTACTTAGTTCATGTGGTTGTATTAATCCATGTTTTTATCTATCTCTACAGGTCTTGGTAGGTGAGGAGCTTTTCGGAAGCAAGACTTGGACCGTAGCATCGTTCTAGAGAAGTCAAAGCATGTCCTCATTTGATTCGAGGACATAGATGTCTTTTATGTCCCATTTGAAGTATCATAATAGAGTAAGAATTTCTATACTAGGGCCGTGTCCCAAAAGCATTCTCATGTCTAAGATTGATGAGATTGGGACTTAGTATTTCCTATGACTTTATATGATGGACTTTTTCACGATTATGAATTTTTTTGTGAAAATTTTCCTTCCTCACTACTTTTCATTATGGATATGAAATTAATTATATGAAAGAGCTTGTACAAGACCTCCGAGACGTCATGTACGTCGGTTGCAAACTGAGATTGACCCTAACTTCTAGGTGCAATTTTGGGATGTGACGAAAACTCTTGGGGATCCTCTCCCACCTTAGAGCAAAAGATAAGAGGATTCATCTTCACAAAGTCTCTCAATCAAGATGTCATACTGATCTCCACAACATTCATTCTAGGTGCAATACCCATATTTACACGGGTAGTCAAAGCTGAGGCTAAAGTTATCTAAGCCTCTCAAATCTCACCATTGGTCATTTCTTAGGTAACCACCGGAACCTCTTTACATTAAAATCCAATAGGGACTTGATCACCTTGAAAAACTTGCTCAAATTGAGGAGGAACTTCGTCTTCCACCCTTCCTTATTCAGACCTTATAGCGTCCATCCTTCTATTATTCATATCCTATAAACACGAGAGAAGGGAATAGGAATAGAATCTTACAATCTCAACTCAATAGGCACGACACAAGATTGATGAATAAAGTGAAACTCTATCTCCTATAGCCTCTCGCCCACAGATGTGTCGCGACTCACACCGATAGTCAAGACTCTACTAGATGTGGCTTTATGATACTTTTTGATTCCAAAGACCACTTCCATAACCTATGCTCTGATACCAAGCTTGTCACATCCCGAGAGCACACCCTAGAAGCTATGGCATTCTCGGAGTGCAATCAGCATACTTAACCTCTCAGAGGTCTTGTACAAGCCCTTTCGTATTGTTCATAGCATATAAACATATAAAAAGTAATGTGGAATTAAAAATTTTCACACAAATATCTTAAAACATCTTTTATATTAAAAATCATTGAAACACTAAATCTCAACATATATCATTCTTAGACTCAATAATACTTGGGACACGACCCATGCAATACGAACACAAATATACTTAGTCTATGACAAATATTTTTAAATAAAAGACATATATATACCCTCTAGTCATTTGAGGACATACTTCAACTTTGTTCGAATGACTCTAGAATCCAAGCTTTCTTAACGATCCTTCTCAAGTTTCACCTACACCTTAAGATACAACAAAACGTATGGAACTAGTACAAACACTTGTACTAAGTGTGGTTTAATGCATAAAATCATGAAAACGGACATTTGTTAGAAACATGTTCTTTTTGATTAAAATGTCTTATCACAGCATAATAATAATGTATATCACCTTATAAACACATAAATAATTATTCAAATTTTTAAGGACAACTTACAGTGAACTAATTCACTGTCACAGTGAACTCCTTTAACTTCACTTTGGATACTTTATAGCATGCAACATTCTCACTAAGAGCTATCCTAAGATTCACTTAAGTAGGACAAAAAGGGAACGCCCATACTACCCTATCTAGGCACACCTATTGATCCTTAAGACAACCTATAATGAGATGCACACTATTACAATACACGAAACACATGAACATGACATCCTCCTACCACAAGTGATTCTAGGTCTCACATGAGTGAGTTGTTAAGAGACCGCCCATACAATCCCTTTCACACACACCTAAGAGATCCTTTAGACTACCTAGAATAGAATCATTATCACTTAATACAACAACATACATATACTATGACATTCTCTCTTCCAAAGATTATCAAAAGTCATACTTAAGTAAATCAAGAAGATAACATCCATGATTAACCTCTTCAAGATAACCTAAATAATCCTTAAAACTACATAATTTGTATAACGTTAACATAATCAACCATCTTCCCTAACTACAGTCATTCTTATTTTATCCATGTAAGATACAAAGGACCATTCCTATGCCCCCTTCACACCTTAGCTAGACAACCCTTAGATGCTCTAGATAAGTACTTGTTCATTTACCATGCTTTCTTAATTTAAGTCATTACATTAATTAGTTCATGTAAGAGACATTCATCACATAAAGGACATTCAAGTAATGATCTTGGAGAAGACCTAGGGACTATATCATCTTCAAGCCATATTGTGAAATTTCTAGTTAACGTCCCTTACCACCACCAAAATTTCATGAAACTTCTCTAATGCTAGTAAGTATCCCATATGATAACAATAGACAACAATTGACTTAGAGAATGGTAGCAAATCTTGGATTCCGGAGTTGTAACGTACTTTGATGACGGTGTTCTACTAGACAATGGTACAAGTAGGACACATCCCATGTAGGCACATGGTTAAGGAATATGAAGGGCTTTTATATAATCTAGTCTCATTCTCAAGTAGAGATATATTGTACTCTAGTCTCGTTCTCAAGTAGATCTACTTCACATAACATACTCACTCGGTGCTAGATTTTGTTCTCATAGAGTAATTCCCATTAAGGGATCACATGAAGAGGTTCCATATATAGTTCATAACTCAATCACATTAACCCTACAACAGATGTCCACTAGGGTTACCTGTCAACAGCAAAGAGGATTGATTAATGACATTCCTAAGAATTATATGATGTTGTTACATCCAACCAACCTTAAGTCCATCACTCATAAGAGAAGGATGCCATTACGGCTCTTGATTTCAAGGTTCATAGCCTTACCACTAGGCTTAAGGTTCCATGTACACGACCTTCTTAATATCATTTAAGGTCTCACATGTCATTCATTCATACATGAAAAGGGTGCACTAATCTTACCTAGTCAAGACATCTCATATTCACATATCCTTCATACATGTATCAAGTAAGGGACACAAGTCTACCAAAACAAGACACAATATACTTTACTTTATTACATGTAGCATATCATTCTTTGAAGCACAAAAGAATGAAACTTATCATCTTTATGTCATCCTATGCATTACTCTAACGTCATCAATATAACCATCATACACTCATATGGTCAAGAAGAAATAACCATGTATCCACTGCAAGACTGCACATATAAGACATAGTCATACTCTAACATGATCACCTAACAAAATCAATAGAAGAACACATACTTTCACTTAATCATGAGTAGATGAATATGGTAATACTTCACATAAATAAACTACACAAATCATCATAATACTTCAAGTAGTTGAAAACAAGGCAATGATCATCATCATACATAAAGTAGCGTCGACGAGGCCATATAAATTTCAAGTAAAGCACATATCACCACCACAATAAGTGGACCACGCCAATTACAATATAAATCAAGTATAATTAACATAAAATATGTATAACTAGGACAGCGTACCACCAATCTATTCTAACCACTTAAATCCATTGTTAAATCATCCATTCAATAGCACAAGGCCCTAAACCATGGCCATAACCAACAATTCAATACATACATTATGATATAAAATGAAACTAGGTCAATTAAATATTGATTTATCAATATAAGACAGCCTATACATCAATTGAATACAACTATTACATCATTCAATAGACCATGGATAACTAAACTAGAATAAATAAGAATTAGAACAATATCACTTAACCAATAAAGTAATCATAAATTAGGGTTCATCAATTACATGGGTTCATCAATTAAATAAGTTAAAATAATTAAATTTAAAACAATTCAATCAATATTCAATGCTTTAAATTCTTTAATGTAAGAACCCATGGATAGATTTCAATTTTGAAATCTCATCTTTTAAGGACTCTTTGAAAATCACTTTGAGGATTGGGTCGATGAAGAGTTCCAAGGATAAAAGAACATACCTTGTTGATTCTAATAAAATTTTTTTATGAAGAATCACCACTCAATCTCCAATTCAAGCTCTTCGTTAAGTTTTGGTTTCAATGTAGTTCTAGAGAATTTCTAGGATATTTTTTGGTTTTGATTTTGAAGAATGAATTCTCCTAAGTGTTTAAGGATATACACATGTTTAATATAACAAAAGTACCCCTAAGTAACCTCCTAAATTTTATTTGGACGTGGGGTGAATTTAACACTTCACCCTTGCAACTTACAGTAAGTTGTGCAGTTGACAGACCAAACCACAACTGGCCACTAACAGCCAGATTCCCGACCAACGGACCGCCCTGTTTGTCCGTGGTTTGGGACTGAGGCTGGTCCTTGTATTGGACTTCTCCAATGCCCAATTCCTGATCAAACGACTCTGATCGATGGGGAATCAACTAGACAACAAGCCATCTACTGCCTTAGTCGTTTGGGACTGTTTTGGCAAGTCGTTGTTCAAAGAAAAGGTCCTTCCTCAAGGACCATTGGTTGGTCCTTGGGGACTTTCACCTAGACGTTTCCAACCTGAATATGTTCATATACGAGTTTAGGACCTTCCACATGAATTTAATCTAAAAAAATATAAAACTTGATGAAACATGCCATGACACACAAGGATGTTCAAGGGAACCCTTCGAACGTCATGGGCATTCTTGGACTTTTGACCTCCAATATTCATGAAACTCAACACATTGCCCGTAAAAACTATTATACTCATATAAAGACATCATAAGCGCATTAAACACACATTTAGGCACATAACCTAACATGAGGCACATAAGTGACTTAGTCGTTGAACGTTTTAGTTTTCCCTTGACTTTTCACTTCCAAATCACCTAAAACTCTAGACACTGCGTCAAGACCACATTATAAACCATTTTAAGACATTACACCCTCATGAAAAAAAATTAGGATATAGCTTCACCTAAGTCATTTTTGAGGTATTACAATATTAACAACACATATAATAATCCTAAAAAGGAATGTCTCATATTAAACTATCTAAACACAGTCATATAAACGTGGGAAAAATACCATACACAATGTACAAGTGTAACTTATGTCTTACAATAATATCCTAAAATAACATGAATGAAGTGATTGTTTTTAGACTATAGCAATGTAACATAGGTAGAGTGATAGAAAGGCATCATCCTCAGAACATGAGGAAATACCAACACTTGAAGAAATAATCCAAGCCTTCCTTCAAAATTCTTCACAAACCCTACAATGATCAAAACCTAAAATATTTGGGGGAAATGGAGAATTGGGGTTGACACATCACTTGTACTATTTGTAGGATTATATGCACATACAACAAGAAAGCATGCTAAAAAGGGAAGTTTCTTTAAAGCATCCTAAAATACTTTGGAAACCCCTTATGCACATTCAACAACCAATACAAGTCAATAAACACATTCATTATGACAAGACCATGTAAATCATTCCAACAATATAAAGTCTAGACAAGTAAACATGTATATAACCATAATTTAGCACATAATCAAGAAAACTCTAACATTTAGTCATAATATCAATAGGCATGAACAAGAGTTCATAACATCATAACCAAATCAAGACCATAACTCACACACCCCCATTAAGTCCACTAGTGCAATGACTAATTAAGGCCCCATAACTTCACTCAATCAAGTAAAACTCAATTATAACTATCAGAAATGCCCAAATTCACACACTTAGTAAACATCCTCATGCTTTATCAATCGAGGCCAACCACATATTCATAACTGAAACCAACATTTAATAGTGTCATTAGCATGCAAGATCAACAAATACATATCGTATACATATCATATACATCCTTCTATTACTTACATCAACGCTAAATAGTGTAATATATAGGTAGAGTCTCATACCCCTACCTATACTAAGTCAAGCACCTTAGGTCATCCTAGTTAGAGTTTAATTTTAAACTTTGGGAACATCTTCCTTTAATCGACATAGAACACATGTGTCAATGTTGAATCCGGTGTCAATGGAAACTTACACGGACAGAAGGCGGACTACTTACCAAGGTAGTACCAGAAAATTAACATAGCATCTACGTGGATCCACTAGCTAGTATTCCTATGGGGGAAACATAGTTCAAGAACTATGAGATATAGTTGGGACACTCTTTATGCTAGATTCATTATAGTCTCCAATATCATGAGTACACTAGTGAACCTACCTTCTCTGTGTGGGAAAGGAAACTTCTCACTTCTACTTCATTTAGTGCTAAGGTAGAGTCCCTTTTGAAATATCTTTAATTAATAATCATAACTTAATTTAGTTCATTGGGTCTACCCTTATATAGTCATCATCATAGCTCAATAGGAATTGCATGAATATTGTCTTTTAATTACAATTCATACATGTGAGGTTAGCACATTTACATAATCACATCATCATAAGGCACATAGGTAAGTCATCACAATCCTTATACCATTTTATATTAGCCAAACAACTCAAAAGACAAATATCAAGACATTTAAATTCAACATCATAAAAGCGCTGATCAAACTTATCATAAGGTATACATTGATATATCTTCATCATTTAACACAAGTAATCATAGTTGCAGTAAAGGATTGAGATCACAAGACTTACCCCAATCTCCTTCACAAGCCATCATACAAGGTATTACCATCAACCATCCAATTCAACACAACAATGTGTACAATATCATTACTCAATAGTAATTAACAGAATAATGAAGTCAATTGAATCACTACACAACGATTCATCACTAGTTCATAACCTAGGGTTACAGACTTGGGTCAATTTCATAATCTATTTCACAAACTAGGTTAATTAATCAAGAACTAGTATAATTGAATCATAATAAATCATAATCTAAACATAATAATCAAAAGAAATCATAAAATCATTTTGAAGATCGAATTCGTAATAGAAGAAAACCCACTTGAAACTCATCTTTTTTTAAATCAATTTGGGAGGAACCCTTTTGGGAATGAATCTCAAAGGTGAAAGGAATCCCATACATTTTTAATTGATGAAGATTAATGCAGAAAATTTGAATTCTTTCTGCCATAATACCTTGATCAAGACATTCAATGGAGTTCTTTTTTGGGGACACAGAAAGTAGAGAGAAGGAAGTGCAATTTGTGTTAGGGAAAATATGATTGCTGGGTTAGTTTAATTAAGATTGGGGATTTTTATAAAGGTCATCAATTAACTTAATTATAACTACCTTAAACCCTAAAAATTTAACTGACCACCTATTTAATTAATTTAACTAGTTAAAATAAAATAGCAAAACACAAACCTGACCTACGACACCCAGACCTACGGGTTCTAGATCAGTAGACGAGCAGTTTTCACCCACCATCCTCGACTGCGTCATTTTAGTCAGAGATTTTCAAATTGGTAATTATTTAAAATGACTATAGTGTTTGTCGATGGGGGAAATCGACGCTTCGTTGCCTGCAACACGTAGATAGACACAGCCTCAATGACAAATTTTGTCCAAATTGGAGGGTCCTCCTCAAGGACCCTTTGGTTGGTCTTTGGGGAGTCGTACCAATATGTTTCGACCCTAAACCAACTCTAATACATGTTAGACACCTTACCACAACATTTCATTAAATTCTAACACTTAAAACCTCGTAAAATAGGCTAAGGAATGCTAGCACCTCTTGCATTAGTTTCCGGACGTCATGGACGTGTATTGACGTTTTGATTCTAAAACATCCAAAATGACTTTTATTAATTATTTTACCTTAAAACAGTGTTACAACTCTTAGAATACCATGTTAAGATCTATATTAGGCTTTAGACTTTTGGAGTATCACATTATTCCCCCTTAGGAACATTCGTCCCTGAATGACGCTAAAATTCTTTGAGAACAAGGAATAGACTCAAGACTAGCAGACCAACCAACAACAACACATCAAAATATGAGTTAAACGTCAAATCAATATAACCACATGAAGTTTTTCACAATGCAACTCAACACATCATTTTTCAACTCATAAGATCTCAACATTCTCTAAATATGTATTCACTTATGCCAAACCTTTCTTCAACACATATAATCATGATCAATACAACTCATGAAGGAACAACACACCAAAATACACCACATAAGTTCAAATCAAGTAAAAAGCAGGTTTTTTGAAAACTTTTACTTTCATAGGCATAGTTCACCGTACCTCACTGCAACAAAACACATATTTCAATATTTTACCAAAAAACAAGGTAACTTCAAAGAAACTCATTATTTTCACTATATATAGGAACAACTAACCATAGTTATCAAATAGATTACGTTAACGGGACTTGATGTCTCCCTCGGCCTCCCATGTTGCACCCTCAACTAGGTCGTTCTTCCTTAACACCTTTACGGAAATCACCTCCTTGTTCCTTAACTCCCTCACTTGTCTATCACGGATTTAAACTACAACCTCTTCATAGGAGAGGTTCTCTTGCACATCTAGACCCTAAATAGGAAGAATGGACTCGGGATCGCTGATAAACTTCTAAAGCATGGAGACATGAAACACTGGATGAACCGAAGACAATTCACTAGGTAACTTCAACTAATATGCAACCTTCTCAACCCTTTGTACACTTTTATAAGGACTCACATAATGAGGACTTATCTTTCTTTTCTTGTCAAATCTCACCACTCCATTCATGGGTGATATTTTTAGATACACTTTATCCCCTCTTAAAATTCTAAATCCATTCTTCTATTGTCGACATAAGACTTTTGCCGGCTATAAGTTGTTTTTAAGCGTTCCTTGTTATATGAACTTTATCCGAAGTCTTATGAATCAATTCTGGACCCAAAAGTGAAGAATCACCCACTTCAACCAAATAGCCATTGATATATATAAATGGTAACTATTGTTGTAGGATAACTCAACCAAAGGGAAGTGTTTATCCTAATTCCCCTTGAAGTCAATTATACAAGCTCTAAGCATAACCTCAAGGGTTTGAATAGTAAGCTCAGCTTGACCATCCGTTTGGGGATGAAAAGAAGTTATTAGCTTCACCTGGTACATAAACCTTTTTGAAATAACCTCCGAAACCTAGATGTGGATACAGCACACATATCTGATATGATTGTTAATAGAATACCATGGCGACTCACAATTTCATCTATTAATTTCTTGCATAACCTCCACCGAGAATGCGAACATGACGGGAATAATATGAACGGATTTGGTCAAACTATCCACAATTGCCCATATGGACTCATGTTTCTTTTGTGTCCTAGGCAAACCTACTAGGAAGTCCATATTAATATCTTCCCACTTCCAAGTGGGAACTTGGATTTCTTGAAGTAAACCACCTGTCTTTTGGTGTTCGGCTTTAACTTGTTGGGAATTTGGACATTTTGTAACAAATTTCAATATGTCCATTTTCAAGCCTTCCCACCAAAACACCTCTCTATCGTCACGATACATGTGATCTTCCTCGAGAATCCGGTTTCTTAAGTCATCAACATTGGGCATACACAACCTTCCTTGTTACCTCAACAGACAATCCCACCAACCCCCCCCCCCCCCAGGATAATTGTCACACCCCGAGACCACACCCTAGAAAATATGACACTCCCGTAGTGCAACTGGCGTACTTGATCATTCATTGCATATAAACATATGAAAGTAGTGCGGAATTGAAACATTTCATAAACATTATATAAATATTTAAGAACTTTTTCATAGAAAAGTCATAGGAAATACTAAGTCTCATGTAATTAGATCTTAGACATGAGAATAATATGGGACACAGCTCATATAATATGATTATAGAAATACTTAGTCTATTACAATACTTCAACAAAAGACATAAAAGACGTCTACGCCTCAAGTAAAATGAGGACATACTTCAACTTCAGATGAATGATGCTAAGATCCAATTTTTTCTTCCCATATGCTCCTCACCTACCAACAACTATAGATATAGATAAAAGCATGTAATTAGTAGAAACACATGTACTAAGTATGGCATAATGCATAAAAACATGAAAACGGACATTTAATAGAAACAATTATCTTTTTCATTTATATCATGTCATAATCATAAGAATAATATTTCACACCCTAGAAACACAAAAGATAACATTTAAGCAATTTACTACATTTTTAAGGTAACTTTATAGTGAACCGTTTCACTACTATAGTGAAGTAAAGTGAAGTGTTTTATCTTCACTTTAGACACTTCCTAGCATGTAATCCCCTTACTAAAATCTATCCTGATACTCACTTAAGTAAGATAAAGAGAGACCTCCGATACAACCTCTCAAAGCACACCTAAATGATCCTTAAGATAATCTATAATGAGATCAACACCCACCTACAAGACGTCACACGCATGAACATGAGCTTCTTCTACAAAGGTTATTCTAAGTATCACTTGAGTGAGTTTTAAAGCGAACTCCAATAAAATCCCTTACAAACATACTTAAGATATCCTATAGGCTACTTAAGATAAAATCATTCTCAATTAGTACATCAACACATAGATAATATGATATTCTTCTTCCAAAGGACATCAAAAGACTTAATTAACTAAATGAAGAAGATAATGCACATGATTGACCTCTTCAAGATTACCTAAATAATCCTTAATACTACCTATGGCTTAGATCATGTCCACATAATCACACCTCCCCTAACTAGAGTCATTCATAAGACTTATCTAGGTAAGATACGAAGTGAACACTCTTATGCCCCCTTCACACCTTAATGATACAAACCTTAACTACTCTAGGTAAGTACTTATTCGTTTAACATGCTTTTTTAACTTAAATCATTACATTCATTAGTTCATTTAAGACTCATTCATCACATAAGCACAATCAAGTAATGTTATTGGACAAGACATAGGGACTCTAACTAACACCTTCAAAGCCTATTGTGCAATGTCTCGATAGCGTCGCATACAACCATGTAAACCTCATAGAACTTCTCTAATGCTAGTAGGTATCCCATATGATTAGAACAGGCAATAACCGACATAGATCATGAAAGCTAGACATGAAATCCGGAGTTCTAACCTACTCTGTTGAGGGTGTTCTACTTGCCAAGAGTAGAACTAGGACACATCCCATGTAGGCACATGGTTAAAAAATATGAAGGGCTTTTACGCACTCTAGTCTCGTTCTCAAGTTGAGCTACATTGTACTCTAGTCTCCTTATCAAGTATAGCTACTTTCCATGACATAATCACTCGGTACTAGCCTTTGTTCTCATACAGTAATTAATACTAAAGATCACAGGAATAGGTTCTTTATCTAGGTCATACCCAAATCACATTCACCTTACCAAAGAGGTCCACTAGGGATACCTTTCAATGGCGTCTAAGATATCTTATCATGACTTTCCTAAGGATGATATGATGTAGTTCTATCAAATCAGCCCTAATTCCATCATCCTTTTCATGAAGGATACCAATATGGCTCTTCGACTTTAAATTCATAACATAACTTTACCACTAGGTTTAAGGTTCCACGTACATGACCTTCTTAACATCATCAAAGGTTTCACATAACATTCATTTATACATGAAAAGAGTGAACTAATCCTACCTAATAAACATATCTCGTATCCACATATCATTCATATATTTATTAAGTAATGGACACAAGTCTACCAAAACAAGACACAACATACTTTACTTTTTAACATATGACATATCATTCTTTGAAGAACTTAGGAATGACCCATATCATATTTATGTCATCCTATACGTTATTGTAACATCATAAATATAACCATAACAGCTCATATAGTCAAGTAGGAACAATCATGCATCAACATCTAGGACTACACATATAAACACAAAGCCATAGTCTAACATGATCTCCTAATATACATAAAAAGAACACAAACACTAACATTACTTCCCATGTAGATACATATGATCATACTTCACTTAAATCAACTACACAAATTATTATAATACTTCAAGTAGTGCCGACAAGTCCATGATCATCATAATACATAAAGTAACGCCGACAAGGCCACATCAATTGCAAGTAAAACATATAGCAACACCACCATAAGTGGACCATTTCAATCACAACATAATTGGATTCTAATTAACATAAAATAAAGATAGTTAGGGAAGCGTACCCCCAAGACATTCTCAACACTTCAATCCAATGCCAAATCATCCAATTCAATACCATATGGCCCTTACCTACGGCCATGAACATAAATTCAATATAAAAACTATGATAATCAATAAAACATGGTCAATTCAATTTTGATTCATTAATCAAATTCAACCTAGATATCAACTCAATACAATATTATATCAATCGATATCCCATAGAATACTATATTAGAATTTATAAGCATGATGTCAAAATCACTTAACCCATAAAGTAGTTAAAAGTATGGTTCATCAATTACATGGGTTTATAGGTTAATTCAGTTAAAATCATCTACTTATATACAATTCATTCAATATTCAATGCCTAAAAACCATTAATGAATGAACCCATGGATAGATCACGAAATTGGTCAATTCATCTTTGAAAACGTTAGAAAACTTCTTTGAAAGTTGAGCTTCTCAATGAATAGAATTTAAAGGATCAAAAATCATACCTTTATAAATATAACCCTCCAATTTTATGATGAATATCCACTCAATTTTCCATTCCAAGACCATACTTGAGTTTCGGCTCTAATGGAGTTGTAGAGAATTTCTATGGGAATTTGAGAATTTATAAACACATTTAAAATAACCAAAAGACCCCTAAGTAACCACCCTTTCTCTTATTATGATGAGGTATGAATTTACAACTTCACTTCTAACTTAATAATACACCTGCATAGGAAACCAGTACAATCGACGACTAGAAGTTGATGGACCATTTGACCACAAATGTATCGTCCCGTGCTCTCATTGTTTGGTTCAGAGACTTGCCTTTGGGATCTAAAGATCCCTAGTATTAAGTAGTGACACACGACATCCATCGACGAGGTGTTGACTTTCCCATGATCCGTCCCTTGCCTTAGTCATTTGTGGCCTCATCATGACAGCCTTCGCTCTTGAGAAGGGTCCTTCCTCAAGGACCCTTAGTTGGTCCTTGGGGATGTCTTACGAGACGTTTACAACAAAAATCTGTACGTATACGAGTTTAGGATGAATTTAATCAAAAAGGAACATGTAAAACATGACAAAACATGCAAGGACACACAAGGTCGCTTCAAGGCAAACCTTTCGAACCTCATGGACGTTCTTTGATGTTTTACCTCCAAATTTCACGAAACTTGACACACGTCCTATAAAAATTATAATAGATCATATAATTACCTTATTAAATAATGAAACACACAATTTTCCGAATAACCACATATAGGCACATAGTCTACTTAGTCGTCGAACGTCTTAGTCGTCCCTTGATGTTTGATTTCCAATGCACCTAAAACTCTAGACACTGCCTCAATACAACATTTAAGACCAATTTAGGACCTTAGACCATCATAACAACCATGGTAGGCTCTAACTTTACCTAATTCAATTGAGCATTGTTATAAGAATGACTAATTAAGCTTACTAAGAACCGACTCCTTCAACTCCATCAATGGTTGATCAAGGTGTTGCTTGGACTTCACCTAAGCCACCAAAGATAATTCGGAGAAATGATAGACCATAAAACCTCCATTCAAATAATCTTATAATGTAATATCCAATCTAGACAACCTATGAACATATTTCACTAGGTGTTTCTTGGCTTCTTCTACATGAGACAGACTACCCATGGTCATACAACTTAGATCATCCACAACCACGTTGGCCTTGCTGGGGTGGTAGTGAACACTCATATCGCAATCTTTCAATACTTCCATTCACCTTATTTGTCGGAGATTCTACTATTTTAGTGTAAACACATATTGAAGACTTTTGTGCTCAGTATACATATAAACATGGACACCATACAAATAATGCCTCCATATTTTAAAGGTAAAAACCACGGCCGCTAACTCAAGATCATGAGATGTATTATTCTTCTCATTCACCTTATGTTTTTTTCAAGCATAAGCGACTACTTTCCCATGTTGCATAAGGACACACCCTAATCCCACTTAATATGCATTACAATACACAACCAAGCCTTTGTTACCCTCCAGTAAAGTCAACACTGGAGCAGAGGAAAGCCTCTCTATCAAGATTGGGAATCTTCTTTCGCATTCCTCCGACCATAAAAAATTTCACACTCTTTTGGGTCAAAGTAGTCAAAGGAGATTTAATGGGCTAAAAACCATCCACAAACCTTTTATAATATCCCGCAAGACTTATAAAGAATCTAATGTCGGTTGGAGACAATGGTCTAGGACAATTCTTGACCTCCTCGGTTTTACTTGGATCAACCTCATCTTTCTCACTAGCGATGATATGACAAAGAAACGCCACCGACCTCAACCATAACTCAGATTTTCTATACTTGGCAAATATTTAAATGTCCTTAAGCACTTGTAGAACCACCCTTAAATGGTTTATGTGATTACCCTCATTTCTCGAATATACCAAGATGTCGTCAATGAAGCCAATTAAAAATGAATCTAGGTGACTTCAAAACACCCTATTCATGTGGTCCATAAATGCAGTATGGGTTTTCCTGAGACCAAAGGACATTACTAAGAACTTATAGTGATCATATCTAATCCAAAATGTCATTAGGTATATCCTCATCTCTCACCCTATGTTTGTGATACCCCAATCTCAAGCCAATCATATAGAAGTGACTTTTCCCTTGGAATTGATCAAACAAATTGTCAATCCGAGGGATAGGATACTTCTTCTTAATAGTTACTTTATTAAGTTGACGATAATCAATGAACATTACAAGGGACCCATCATTGTTCTTCACAAACAATACCGGAGCACCCCATTGATAAATACTAGCTCTAATGTTGTGTTTGTCTAGTAAGTCCTTGAGTTGATCTTTTGACTCTTTCAATTTGGGCGGACCCAACCTGTAAGGAGGAATTGAAATGGTGTTGGTATCCGTTAGCAAGTCAATATCAAAATCAATTTCCCATTCGGGAGGGATTCTGAAAAGATCATTAGGAAAAACCTCCAGGAATTCCTTAAATACGGGGACTTACTCAACGGGAGGATTTTTGGAGACTAGATCCTTGACTCTTACAATATGGTATAAACAACCTTTGTGATGATTTTACAAACTTCCAGACAAGAAATGATACGACCTCTAGGAATTGAATTTCCCTCCTTCCACTCTAAAACGGGTTTATTTGGAAAATTGAACTTGACAATTCTTGTTCTACAATCAATGGAAGCAAAACAATCATGCAACTAATACATCCCCAAGATTGCATCAAATTTGACCATATCAAGTTCTACTAATTGACCATGAGTAACTCTATTTGGCAACATTATAGGACAAATACTATGTAACCTCTTTGCAACCACCGACTCACCTACCGTGGTAGTTACCATGGAAGGTTCATTTAGGATATGGGGAAAAATATCAAACATTCGAGCTACCAAGGGAGTAAAAAAATATAATGTGGAAACAAGATTAAGCAAAGCATATACATCAATAGCGAAGACTTGTAACATACTAGTCACCTCATCAGGTGAACTTTTTTTCTAACCCTTAGAGCGAAGTGCATAAAAGCGATTCTTCTTTGGAGCATCCACATTAGAACTACAAGATTGAACTTTCTCTCTTTATTTTTCTTACCCCTTCACATTAGGGAAATCCCTTACCTTTTGGCACTCTTTCCATACCAAGAGAAATTGTTCATCCCAACAAGGTAAACACCATAATTCTTCTTGCCACACTTCCCACAAGTTGGCTTCTTGCTAAGTGAGCTAGTACCTCTTCCCTTTTAAGACATAGGGTTAGACACCCTATTATGAAGAGCCTTGGGAAATTTAAAAGGAACTTGATTAGAGCCTTTTCTTTAACCTAGGCTTTTCTTGAATGTCATGCTTAATATTAGAGGAACCCCCTTCATAAGACTTGTACTTCGCAGCCTCTCTAGTATTTCTCCTTAACCTAGTTTCTTCCACTTGTTGAGCATGAACCATGAGACAAGAATATTCATATTATCATGAAGCATATCCAAACAAAATTCTTCCACCAACTAATAAGACACCTCCATAAGAAAATGACTTATCTCATCCCTTGGATTTGATAAAAAGGATGGAGCACACTAGAACAAATTCATAAACTTCAAAGAGTAGTCAAGTACACTCATACCTCTTTGACAAAGGTTGATGAATTCTTAAACCTTAGCTTCCCTCATATCTCTAGGAAAGAACCTATCAAGGAAAGCCTTCTTGAAGATTTCCTAAGTTACCAAACAATCTCTTAGTGCCCTATTATCCCTCCATTTCACATACAAAGTTTGGGCCACATCTGTGAGTTGATAAGCTGCCAACTCAGCCTTCTCAATTACAGTCACACCCATAACATATAGAATATTATAGACCTCATTGAGGAAATCTTGAGGTTTCTCATCCGACCTCGACCCCATAGAACATAGGTGCATTCATTCTAGTAAAGTCTTTCAAACGCGAGTCTATAGTGTTAGCATATTTTGGCACTCGAAGTACAACATCCCTATTCATTTGAGCCGTTATATATTGAAATTCTGAAGTGACGGCATTAGATTGAGATTTCATGGCTTGGGTTAATGTGATAAAATCATCAATATATCTCTATCGGTCATCGGTTGAGGAACATCAAGAACTTGATCACCCATAGAAACATCTTCAAGTGGAGGCAATTGGTTGTCTTGATCTCCACATTAGCCATTTCTTCCTTAGCCCTTCTAGCAACTTCTCTTCGAGTATTCATACCTATAACAACAATACAAGGTTTAGGTGGAAGTACATAAGAAGACTCTAGAGGCACAACATAGAAATACAAGAAGACGAGAGTTTCTAAGCATCACACAGCCTCTCATTCATATGTTTGGCGCACTTCACAATTATGAATAACAATCTACATAGACGTGGTTTAATGAAACATCATTTCAAGGAATATTTGATATCATTTTTATGATACCAAGTTTGTCACATCCGAAAATACCCCCTAAAAGCAAGCGCTAGCGGCATCCTTAAAGAGGACTAAAACTAGCCTCTTAGCATTCGTTATTACATTCATAGGTTAAAACGTGCAGAAAATTTCAAACTTTTCATCTACAACTACTTCATGAGGTTTGATTAGACCTCTCGCTTACACATATTATATTTATATTGAGTATACATTGACCCATCCTATAAGAAGATTACAGTCTTTTACTTTTATGCCACATATAGACAACACACATAATATAGTCTTAAAAGAGGATGCCTCATACTAAACCATCTAAATGGAGTCAAATCAACATGGACATAAGCCCTTACAAAATGTAGCAATTCCACTTGAGGCTTACATTAATATCTTGAAAAAACATAAATTAAATGATTGTCTTTAGGCTATAGCAATGTAACATAGGTAGAGTGATATAAAGGCATCATCCTCGGAACATAACGACTTACCCACACTTGGAGAAATGATCTAAGTCTTCCTTCAAAAGTCGACAGGAACCCTTCAACGATCGGAACCTAAAATATTCGGGGAAAAGGGATAAATGGGGTTAGCATATGACTTGTACTAAGAATAGGATCATATTCACAAGCAACATAGAAATCATGTTAAAAAGGGAAATTTCATTAAATCATACTAAATTACTTTGGAAATACCTTATGCACATTCAATAACCAATACAAGTCAATAAGCACATATTCATAAAGTAAAGACCATGTACAGCACAAGACCAACAATATCATGTCTAATCAAGTCAACATATATATCAACATAATTGAGCACATGATAAAAACAACTCTATCATCAAGTTATAATATCAACAAACATGTACAAGAGTTCATAACATCATAATCAAAGCAAGACCATCATTAATACACCCTCATTAACTCAACTAGTGCAATGAATAAGAAAGACCCCATAACCTCACTCAATCAAGTAAACCGAATAAGAACTATAAGCAATGCCACACTTCAAATACATAGTAAACATCCTCATGTTTTATGAATAGAGACCAACCACATATTTATAAATGAAACAAAAATTTCATAGTGTAATTATAATGTAAGATCAACAAGTATATATCATCTACATTTATAAGCCTATAAGCACATAAGAATATCCTTCTAAGACTTCCCTCAAGGCTAACTAGTGCAATGTATAGGTACATTCACATACACCTACCAAGACTAAGTCAAACCGCTTAGGTCATCCTACTTAAAGTTTACTTTAACTTCATTTTATCTTTTGGGAACATCTTGCCTTAATCTATATAGACAACGTGACCCAATCTGCAATCCGGTCTCAATGGAACATTAAAGCGAAATAAAGCAGACTACTTGCCAAGGTAGTACAAAAACATAAGCACAACATCTTCCAAGATCCACTAGCTAGTATTCCCATGTGGGAAACAAAGTTCAAACTAGGAGATAGAGTTGGGACCCTCTTTATGCTACATTTATTATAGTCTCCAATCTCATGAGTACACTAGTGAACCTACCTTCCCTATGTGACAAGAGACACTCCTCACTTCGAGTACACTCTGTGCTAAGCTAAAGTCTATTTTGAAAAGTCTTACATTAATAATGTTAACTTAATTTAGATCATAGGGTCTACCCCTTATATAGTCATCATTATAGCTCAATAGGAATTGAATGAGTATTGTCCTTTCATCGCTAAACACAAGTAATCATAATTGAAGTAAAGGATTGAGATCGCATGACTTACCCCAATCTCCTTATTAAGCCATCATCCAAGGTTTCACCGTCAACCGTCAAATTCAATCCGTAAAAGGGTATAATATCATCATCAAATATAAATTAACACAATAATGAAGTCAATTGAATCACTACACAACAATTCATCACTAGTTCATAACCTCGAGTAAGGGACTTGGGACAATTTCATGATATGTTCCATAAAATAGGTTAATTATAAAGAGCTAGTATAATTGAATCATAATACAAAATTATCTACTCATTATAATCAAAATAAACCATTAACAATAAAATTTAGAAGATCAAATTCGTAATAGAAGAAAACCCACTTGAAACTCATCTTTTTTTAAATCAATTTTTGAGGAACCCTTTGGGAAAAGAATCCCAATGGTGAAAGGAATTACATACCGTGTTAATTGATTAAAATTTATGGAGAAAAGTTCAATTCTTCCTTCCCTAAGACCTTTACCTTGCCTTTCAATGGAGTTTTTCTATGGGTATACAGAAAGTAGAGAGAAGGAAGAGCAATTTGGGTTTTTGGAAAATATGAGGGTTGGGTTAGTTTAATTAGGATTGGGGCTTCATATCGAGGTCCTTAATTAACTTAATTAGACCTATCTTAAACCCATATTAATTACCTATGAACTTAATTAATTCATTGATCTTATTAAAATAAAACAGCAAAACATATACCTGACCTACAAGACCCTGACTTATAGGCGGTAGGTTAGTCGACGAGCACTATTCACTTGCCATCCAACACTCCGTCATTTTGGTCAGAGAGTTATCAAATTGGTTATTTTAAAAAATGGATAAGTATTGGTCTATGGAGGCAAATCACGCCCCGTCAATTAACCTACGCCTCCTCGCTTGCAACACGTAGGTAGACACTGCCTCAGTTACAACTTTTGGCTAAATTTGAAGGGTCCTCCTCAAGGACCCTTTACGGTTGTCCTTGGGGAGTCATACTGGGATATTTAGACCCTAAAACAGCTCTAATACATGTTAGACACCTTACCACCAAATTTCATTAAATTCCAACTCCTAAAACCTTTTCAAATAGGTTAAGGCACGCTAGCACCTCTTGCACTATTTTTCGGACGTCATGGACATTTTTTAGACGTTTTGATTCTAAAACTTCTTAAATGACTTATATACATTATTTTTTAATCATAAAATAGTGTTACAATTCCAAGTGTTAAGCTCTAGATTAAGGCTTTAGATTTTTGGAGTACTACAAATCTATGGACATCATTTACTAGGTCTCTCATACCTTCCTCCACATGAGACACATTAGCCATGGTCAAATGACTAGAGCATCCGCAACCATGTTAGCCTTACTGTGTGGTAGAGAATACTCATGTCGTATTCCTTCAAAAGTTCCAACCATCTTCATTGTTTGAGATTCAACTCCATTTGTGTAAACCCATATTTAAGGCGTTTGTGGTCCATATACATATCCACATGGACACCATACAAGTAATGCTTTGATATTTTAAAGAAAACACTACGATGGTAATTGAAGATCATGAGATGGATAATTCTTATGATGCACCTTGAGTTGTCTAGAGGCATAAGCTATCACTTTACCAAGTTGCATGAGGACACAACCCAATCCAACTTGAGAAGCATCAAAATACACTACAAATCATTGGGTACCCTCAAGTAAAGTTAACACCTGTGTGGAGGTTAGATTATCTTTCAACTCTTGGAATCCCTTTTCACAAGCTTCTGATCATTCAAATGTGGATTTCTTTTCGGTAAAGGTGGCCAAAGGAGAAGAAATGAATGCAAACCCATCAACAAACCTCCTGTCATACCCGCCTAAACCAATGAAACTGTAGTCAAAGGTCTTGGCCAATTCTTAAGCACTTCCTTTTTCTTCGGATCGACTTCAAACCCTCACTTGAGATAATGTGACCAAGAAACGCAACTGACCTCAATAAAAATTCATAGTTACAATACTTGGCAAAGAGTTGATATATTCCTTGAGGACATGCAATAGAACTTTCAAATGGACCATATTCTCATCCTCACTCTTAAAATACACCAACATATCATCAATAAAGACAATCACAAAAGAATCAAGGTAATTTCAGAACACTATATTCATAAGGTCCATTAAAGTTGTCGGGGCATTACAAAGGACATAACTATGAACTCATATTGGCCATACCTAGTTGGAAAGTCGTTTTAGGTATATCTTCACCTCTCACCTAAGTTATTGATACCTTGACCTTAAATCGATTTTTGAAATGTAGCTTGTCCCTTGGAGTTGATCACATAAGTCGTTAATCCTATAAAGAAGATACTTAATCTTTATGCTTACCTTATTGACATGACGATAATCGATGCACATCCTAAGGGACTGATATGCTCAAACTATACCTCTCTTAAGAAGTAAAAACGATCGTTATCAAGTAGAGAACCCAACTAGTAGGTTAGGGTTGATCCCACGATGGAAATGGTTTAGGCTTAATTTTAGCTCATGATTTTATGTATTTAGTCAATGTCTTTCCAAAGCAAGTAAGAAAGGAGGGGTTTTGTGAAATAAATTTCATTAACGACATAATTAGACATTTGGACAAAAAAAACTTTGGTTTGTCAAGATGAGAGAGTAACTAGAGTATATATGTTCCCCAAAGGTTCGTAACGGGGTATTCCTAGCAATAGTAATCCTTCCCTAGTGTATTACATTGAAAGTGATAAAGTTGGGTATCTCTATATCCATGGTCTTACATCACCTTGATCCGACTACGTGTGTATAGTATACTAACCAATACATTTAGCTTATATTAGACATCATAATCGATGTATGGCTTAGTCATTATATTGCACCAATCGACACTAGCCTATTAGATAGTATCACACTAAATCTATGTTAATTATTCATTTCCTATTACTACCTCCTTGGTCTGGCAAGTAGAAACAATGCGAGTCTAATATGTGTACTGTTAAAAAGTCTTCTAAGAAAAAGAATTATCAATGCAAGAAAAAACACTATTTAAAATTGCTTAATTACTACGATAGCATTATTGATTACCCGTGGTTCCCACAACCCTAGTAGTGTATTTAGTTACCCATGCTAGCAAGATCAACATACACAGTTTTAGATGAAGAAATCATGAACTTACATAACAAGAAGAATAAACTAGAAATCCAACTTTAAATTTCAAGTAATTAATTCAAACCAAATCCGAAAATAAATTAATTGCCCAAGTTGCAACAACCAATCTCCAATATAAAAAAATAGAACAATGACAATAATAGATAACTCCCAAAATGAGGTTTTAATACCCTATATATAGAAAACATAGTCCTAAAGAGAAGGGAATTAAAATAAGGAATGTTTCTTAAGGTGACTCGGCTTCAATATATGGACCAACTGACAAACCGTCGATTAATTCCATAACTCAAGGCTTAGAATATGTTTTTCATGAGAGTCTAAGGTCTTAAAATGGTTTATAATAGTGTTTATAGGAATTTTTTGAAGTTTCATGAAGTTTGTAGGTCAAACGTCCAAGAGTGTCCATGACATTTGAAAGGTTTTCCATGAAATGACCTTCTGTGTCTTAGTATGTTTCGTCAAGTTTTACGTGTTCATTTTGGATGAAATTGATCTAAGAGGTCCTAAACTCCTATTGGGATATATTCGTATTGGAAACGTCTCGGAAAACATCCCCAAGGACCAAGCAAGTATCCTTGAATAAGGACCTTCACAAGAGCCTAAGGTTGTCTAGATAAGCCCAAACAACTGAGGCAATAGACGACCAATAGAATGGCCGAAACCCCGTTGATGGTGTTTGTGGGTAAAGACTTAGCCTAGGGATCTTAAGGTCCCAAACCAAGTCTCTGATCCAATTGATGGACAACCAGGATGGTTCTTCTGTGGACCAACGCCCCGTCGATGGGCAGTTCTGGGTTGAGTCTACAACTTGCGCAGTTCACTGTAAGGGAAGGGGTGAAATGGTAATTTCATACTATGTCAAAATAATTAACTTAGAGTTTTACTTAGTGTATTAAAGATATTTTAATTGGGTTTATAAGTACTAGACACCTACATGAATTCATTATTCTAAAATCAAAACCTAAAACCTCTAAAGAGCTTTCTAGAACTCTATTGATGCATGAAGGGAGATTCAAGCTTGAAGGTTGATTTCTCCACAAAATACTATCAATTTTCATGGATTAATATATGTTAAGGTATGGTTTTTTATCCTTGGAACTCTTTTCTTCAAGGAGACGATCTTCAAAGTATTTTTCAACGACTTTTTCAAAAGATAAGTTTTCAAAATTGAAATCTATCCATGTGTTCTTGCATTAAAGGTTTTAAATCATTGAATATTGATTGAATTGATTTTCATTAGATGATTTTACTCAAAAAATCTATAAACCCATGTAAATCATGTAACCCAAGATTTGATTACTTTGTGGGTGAATTGGTTATGCCTTAATGTTATTTAATTATTGTTTAGATTGATTAGGGCTATTGCATTATGAATTAATCATACGAGAATTTTCATTTTGCTGCCCTAATTTTATAAATTCAAGTTGATTTATCTTTGATTCATTATGTATTGGAATTATTTGATTTAATGAGGATCATGTTCATTGGTAAATGTCTTGGTATATTGTGTTGGTTGAGTTGATTATGGATTTAATTTGTGTGGTTCGAATCAATGATATGTTGACCAAACTTTCTCTATATTATGTGGTGTAGTTCTTAGATTATGATGATTCTTGGTATGGTCCACTTATGGTGGCGGTGCTATTTGTTTTACTTGTGAAATATTTGGCCTCGTCGGCGTTACTTTATGTATTGTAATGATCATGTCCTTATAACCACTACTTGGATATTATGATGGTTTGTATAGGTTGTTTATGTGAACTACGATCATATCCATCTACTTGTGAGTAATGTGAATGTATGTATTCTTCTACTCATGATGTTAGGTGATTTTGTTAGACTATGACTATGTCCTTATGTGTGTAGTCCTAGAGTTGATGCATGATTCTTCCTAATTGTCTATGTGAGTATTATGATGGTTATGTTGATTATTCTTTGGTAGTGTCTAGGGTGACTTGAGTGTATTTGCTTGTTCTTATGTGCTACTTTTGAAGATATATTATATGTTATATGTGAACTATGTTGTGTCTTGATTTGGTAGACTTGTGTCCATCAAGTGATACATGTATAATAAGAATATGACTTCTTGACTTAGGATTCTAAAGCTTCTTTGTCTTGTATGTATGAATAACATGTCACCTTTAATGTTGATAAGGAGGTCCTTATTGTGGAGCCTTCTACCTAGATATAAGGTTATGATATCCTTAAAGTCGAAAGTCGTAATGTTATCCTTCTTGTGTGAATGGTGGACTTAGGGATTCATTGGCTGGAACGACATGAAATCATCTTTAGGAAAATCATTAAGCTATCCTCTAGGCCATTGTAAGACAAACCTAGGGGACTACTTCGGTAAGGTGAATGTGATTGGGTTATGAACTAGATATGAAACCTCTTCATATACTTCTTTATGGAGATACTCTATGAGATTAAAGGCTAGCACCGAGTGAGTATGGTTAGGGGAGTTGCTATATTTTAATCATGATAATGGAGAACAACAAAACACTTCATATTTCTTAACCATGCACCTACGTTGGATGTGTCCTAGTTCTACCATTGACAAGTATTACACCCTCCATCAGAGTAGGTTAGAACTCTGGATTCCATGCTTAGCTACCATGGTCTATGTCGGTTATTGCCTATTCTCATCATATTGGATACCCTCTAGTACTGCAGAAATTCTATGAAGATTAGGTGGTGGTATGGGACGCTATCTAGAAATTTCACAATCAACTTTCAAGATGTTAGTGAGTGAGTCCCTAGGTCTTCTCCAAGACCATTACTTGAATTTCCTTATGTGATAAATGTATCTTAAATGAGCTAATGAACATAATCACATAAGTTAGAAATTATGTAAATGAATTAGTACTTACCTAGAGTAGTTTAAGGGTTGTCTAGTTAAGGTGAGGGGGCATAGGAATGGTCACCTTGTATCTTACCTAGGGAAGTCTTAAGAAAGACTCTAGATAGGGAATGTTATTGATACATTAGACATGATCCAACAATAAGTAGTCTTAAGGATTATTTAGGTAATCTTGGTGAGGTTAAGTATGGTCTTGAATTACTTCACGATCGGAGTCTAGAGCCTAGACGAGACCGGCGTCGTTGACCTTTTAGAGGTCGCAGACAAGCCTACATACGTCATCGTTACTTCATCTAGGTTAATTTTAGCGAAAAATTGTAAGTTTTTGATACTTAACATTCATATAATACAAATTCTACTTAAACTCATAAATGTTCACAATCAACCATTTAATATTAAGATCATCAATTGAAAAAAATAGTTCCATACTGCATTAAGTGTATACTTGTCAAAATGGCACCAATACAATGTATGAAATAAGATGAGAAAGAAACTGTACTGGAACATACTCCACTAACTGAAACTTATATCTAAGCTAGAATATAATGGGCAAGCGTACTCGAAAGCATAAGGGCCGACAATGTCCGGATAGCTACAACTTCTGCTTGTTCCTCCACCTAAAAATATATATTGTATGGGATTAGTACACACTTGTACTAAGCATGGGTATATGAAAGAACACACCAAGGAAATGCATGAGTAAGAATATATCTTTTTTAACAACATGATTTATGGAAAGTCAAGTTAGTGGACTTGCCAAATATGGATTAGGAAAGTCAATGGACTTGCAAAATTTGGATTAGGAAAGTCAGTGGACTTGCAAAATTTTGATTAGAAAAGTCATGTCATGAGAGTAACATGCATCATAATACTCATAATTTTGCAAGCAGCACATAACGTATTGCACGTATCATATCACGTAGTTCACATCATTCTTTCATATACCATGAGACCTTGGAATCATGGACTTAACATTACGACTTCCCAATATGAGGGTTCAACATATGGGACCTCAACTATGGAGTCTTCTTTAGCAAACACAGAGTCTGCTTCATTCATATGTACATTATATTATTCATTTATATACTAGTGCAATCACTAGCCATACCTAGGATGTAGTTGAACACTCTCATTGGGTTTGCTGTGCAATGACCAAGACTAACCTAGTGTCATTACCTTGAATCTAGCTCACCTCTTAATTATCATATCCTAACACCTTTGGTATTGTTCATTTCATTTTGTGCATTTGTTGAGGCTGGCCTCATTCTTTCTTTGGGAACTTTAACCTTCACCGACATAGATCATGTGAGCATCATCAACTCTAGTTTGTAATCCCCACACTTAAAAGAAGTGGAATCACCGGCCAAAGTGAACCCTATTAGATCCCTATATTGGTAGTATAGGTTCAAAGACTAGGAGATTTAAAGAAATCCTTACCTAGCATGCCGGACAGTCTCATATCATGAGAGTTACGTGAACCTCAACCCTTCCCGAAGGGAGGCATCACCGCTCATAACTAGCCTATCGGTGCTAAGTATAAAGTTTCATTGAATTCAACTCATACATCATAGAAGTTGGCTTCTATCATCAGGACGCATAACTCATTAGATGATTTCTCCTCTAATCATTAGTATTAAGTATGCATTAACTTCAATACTTTCATTTGAGTGTTCATAGAGACTACTCTCTTCATTAGCTTCACACTCTCATAGGTGAGTATGTTTTGGTAACATTTACTTAGGCTCATTTTATATTGCTCGCATCTTTCACATTAGCCTCTTATGATATTGTCACCTCATTCATTATTATTAACACACTTGCTTTTCACAATTACTCACCCCTCCACATGAATGTTCATTTTATCATATGCCGATGCACTTGGACATTTAGTGTGTTTCACACTCTTACTTCACCCTTCTAGGGTTAAATCATTTTATCACATACATCTTAGGCTCACAGATTTTTAAGCGTATGCTATACTTATGAGTCCACATATGCAAGCCATGAGGCTTCATTCATAGTTTCTCTAAGTTATTCATGTTTACCCAAGATTATGTGGTACAAGACTTATGCATCTTGTAGATATGACAAGATATTAATTTCGATCTTTAGAGGCAGCATTCATGAAATATTTGTTTACGTATGACTTATGTGTCAATACGGAATTGGAAAGGGAACCTAATTTCGAATCCCTTGAACAATACTTAATCTTATTTTAAACATGATAATTTTATTTTTTTAGATTTTGGATACCCTAGTTCAATCCCCATCTACCCCATAATATTTCTTTCTTATTTTCCTCTCCTTTTTCATTTTAAGGCAAGGGGGTTGTGGGTTCAATCCTCCACAAGCTCATTGTTTTTCTTTCAATTTATCTCTTAACTTTCTAACATATCCAAGAGGTAGTGGGTTCAATCCCCACTCTCCACTTTTACTTTTTCCTTTATTTTTGTCCAAACTCTCTAATCCATTCAAGAGGTTGTGGTTTTAATGCCCACTCTCCAGATTTTATTTTCTCCTTTATTTATCTCCTAACTCTCTCATCCATTCAAGAGGTTGTGGGTTCAATCCCCACACACCTCATCTATTTTTCCGTTCATTTTTCTCATAAAATTTTTATGTAATTTTCATTTGGTGAAGTCATGGGTTCAATCCCCAATGACCTCACATTTAAAAAAAAAATTTAAAAACATAGCTTATTTTCCTCATCCTTGGTCGAGACTCGAGAATTCCAGCAAGCTGGAAATTTGGTCTCTTCAAATCCATTTTCCTCTCAATCATTTGTTGATTTTTTTGTAGCTTTCATGTAATGATTTCTTGGGTTCAATCCTTAGTGATCTCAATTGTTTTACATTCATTTTTACATTGCATTTTCTACCTCTTTGTTTTAGCCGAACCCAAGCTACCAAATGCTGGAAATTTGTTCACTATTTTCAACTTCTTTTTATCATCATTCATACGCTAAGTCTTAAGGCATTTTGTGGATCATTCGGTGCATCTTTAAGTGTAATATTTTTATGATTATATTCAACAAAGAATTACCATCAATTCCAGCAAAATTAAACTTATATGAACATCACACTTTTAACATTTACATATACGAAAATACTACACTAATTTCAGGCAGCAGCATAGTTAATTTACAGCACACCATGCTCAAACAATTAACATAAAACACTTTTTCGGAATACATATTCCATTCCTAACGTAATTTCCAAATACACATTCAATATATAATTACAACCAGACCTAAGATTATCTACCAGAAGATATACGAACGCATACTTTGAATCTTTCAAAACATCTAATGACAGGGCATGCAACGGGGAAAACCTTAGTTTCTAGATTGGAATTGAAACTGGGCTTAGGGCTCTCTTGGGAAAGGATCCAAGAGACAAGAAAACGAATACCTTAATGTCGTTCCACACTTGTTTAAATGCTGCCAATTTCACATTAAACAAAACCTCACCACAGAAACTTCAAGCACAATCCAGTCAAGAACTTTGTTTTGCTTTACGATTTTAGACGAACTTTTCTTTTGAGTTTTTAGCGTTCATGTTCTTGATGAACTTTATTACTTTTGTTCTGTTCTTTTGTTTTATAAAATGCATAAGCGTGAAACTGAGAGAGGAGTAGAGAAAAACATGGGAATGAGTGGATTAGGATTAGGATAGTTAGGTGGAGACTTAGTCACACTAGGACTCCTCATTATTTATTATTATTATTATTAATATTATTATTATTATTATTATTATTATTATTATTATTATTATTATTATTATTATTATTATTATTCAAAAAACTGATTTTCCTTTATTTAAATCAGTAATTAAATATTAATTATTTAAATTAATTCACCAAATAAAATAAATCAAATGAAATCATCGCTCCCACCTAGGTTCATACCCGGGTGGAGCAATATTTCAATCAAAGGGCCAATTTCGGCCCTTTCTTCCCAAATTGCACCTCTACCATATTGATTAATTAATTAATTAATTGAATATTTAGGGTAATTACAATACTATCCTTAGCTTGAAAAAGACTATATTATCCCTAGACCCTCCAAAAATAAGATTACCCCTTTTTTTAAGTCCGGTTAAGACTCATCCAGGTAAATCTTCATATTCGGGTGCCCTACATGGCTGGGTCCAACCTTTCCTAGATCAACTACATACAAGTTAGTTGGCTTAGTTGTTGCAAGGGTTCAGAGGTCTGGTTCTATGCGCATCAATCCGTGTGAACCTGATCTAATCGTAGGCATTCTAGATACATTAAACATTACTTAGAATAGTCATTTTACGGTTGTTACATTAAGTAAGTATTTTGTTAACCTTTGGAAAGGAGAATGTCATATTATATATATGTTATGTTATGAAATGACAATGATCTTATACTAGGTAATCTAAAGGATCTCCTAGATGTGTATGAAGGGATTGTATGGGCAGTCACTTCACAACTCACTCAAGTGAACCTTTGGTATAAGGATCTCATGTTTATGTGTTTGGTGTATGATAAGTGTGTTTATGTCATAATAGGTTGTCTTAAGGATCATTTAGATGTGCTTATAGAGGGTGTATGGGCGGTCTTTTTTTGTCTTATTTAAGTGAGTCTTAGGATAACTTTAATAAGAGGATTGCATGTTAAATGGGTTCACCGTGAAGTTGAATTAGTTCACTGTAACATTGACATAGTTCACTGCAATGTTCCTTAAACCATGATAAAATGTTTATGTGTTATCTCATATGTTTCTAAGGTGTTAAACATTGTTCTTATGCTTATATTATGATGTTTTAAATAAAAAATAAGCATATTCCAAAAAATGTCCATTTTCATGATTTTATGCATTAATTCATGCTTAGTTCAAGTATTTAAACTAATTTCATACATTTTGTTATATTTAAAGGTGTAGGTAAAAGGTGAGAAGCGTCTTAATTGAAAGTTTGGAATCTAGTTATCGTTCAAGCTAGTTGAAGTATGTCCTCACTTGACTCGAGGGCATAATTTTCTCTAGACTTCTAATTTAAAAGTATTGTTATAGATATTAGATTGTTATATTAGTATTGTATGGGTCGTGTCCCAAGTATTCTTGAGTCAAAGAATGGCATATGTTGAGACTTAGAGTTTTCTATGATTTTTATATGAAAGACGTTTTAAGATATTTTGTGTGAAAATTTTTAATTCTACACTAATTTTAATACATGTATGTGATGAATGATATCAAAGGGCTTGTACAAGACCTCCGAGAGGTCAAGTACGTCGTGCCACGATCTAAAAATACCCTAAGTTTTACGATATACATGCAGGTCATGACAGTCACCTTATCTAAATCAAATTATGCACCACCATCACTATCTATTGATCCACCTACTGGCCATAGATGCCTCTCCATAGCTCCATTATTAGAATCTTCGAAAATAGGTTATGGGAACCTTCTTTGAACAAAACAATGGTTCACCAGTACTGTTTTTTTTCTCAATCAACGGACCTTCGTTGCCTCTCGTAGATCCACAATTAGTCAAACTTCCTTGATTTTCCTACACATTCTTAACCTTCTCATCTATGGTCACCAACTACACTCCGTTTATTGTATCCATAGTCTTGTTCTGCACTATTTTCAGATGTTTTCTTTCTTTGCCACCTAAACATCTTTCCTTCAAAACAAAGCACAAAACTTGTTAAAATCACTACAAAAAGTCTACAGACACACACAACCGTTATGTGAAATGCATTGGATATGTTGTGAGATCACGACACATAAGGGACCCATCCTTCATCTTTACAAACAACATCGGAGCACCCCATGGGAAAATACCAGGTTTAATGAAAGCTTTGTCTAGTAAATCATTTAGTTGGACCTTCAACTCTTTCAATTTTGTTGGATCCATCTGATAAGGGATATTGAAACGGGATTCGTATCCGGTAATAAGTCAATAACGAAGTCTATTTCCCGTTCGGGATGGATTACGGGCAAGTCATAAAATTGACTTCCAAAAATACTTCACTACAGGGACCGACTCTAATGGAGGAATCTTGGATTCAAGATCATTGACCCTCATAATATGGTAGATAGACCCCTTAGAGATCATCTTACAAGATTTTTACACGAATTGATACGACCTCTAGGGATCCCCTCTTCCACTATAAAACGACCTCCATAGGAAATTGGAACTTCACTACCCTTGTTCTACAATCAATGGAATCAAAACAAGAATCCAACCAATCCATTCCCAATATGACTTCAAATTCCACTATATCATGTTCTACCAAATCAACCAATGCAGCTCTATTGGGCAATGATATAGGAAACTCCTAAAGATCTCTTAGCCACAAAGTAATCACCCATCGGGGTAGTAACCGAAAAAGGTTGAATCAACACATCCGGTAGAACATCAAACTATTTAGCTAAAAATAGGGTAACAAAATATAAAGTAGCATCGGGATTAACAAAATCATAGAAATTAATCACAAAAGACTTGTAACATGCCGGTGACAACATTAAAAGATTCTCCTTGTTCACCCCTGGAGCGGAGAAAAAAGAAGTGGTTCCTCTTAGGAGCATCGGAACTAGGACCGCTTGCTTGAGTTTTGCTACTACTCTTCTCTTGACCCCTCAAATTAGGATAATCACTAACCTTATGGCCACTCTTTCTACAACAAAAGCAATTATCTACCAATCTAGACATTCACCCATATGCTTCTTACCACACTTGGCACAAGAAGGTTTCTTGCTAGGTGAATTACCACTCTTTGCCTTTTGGGACCTAATTTTAGACACGCTATCCTTGCTTTCATCGTGAAATTGGATTGATTTTGGTTGAAGACCATCTTCTTCAACCTAGGCTTGTATTGAATTTCCAATTTTCCATTAAAAGCACTTTCCTTATACGACGTTGCCTTTTTATGTTCCATATTCTTATTCTTGAATCTGGTATCCTCATTAAATTTATGCATATTCTCTACCTATGATATGTGATGATGCCTTTTAAGGGCTAGTCTAAAACCTATTCGAGGACGAAGAAGCCAGTTACATCTAGGGGGTGCTCCCCGATCGTGACAAGACTCAACTTACTCATGCAAGGATCAAATGTGCACATAAAGACTCAAGTTGTGACACACAATTATAAAAGATTTTCAAGCTCACAGTACTTGCTTCAAATACAAGTTCAAGCTCAACCAAAGTAATAAAATGCCCTCACGTAAAGGATAATTTCATATTCACACAAAACCATATACAATTTAAAGTTCCAAAATCAATTTCGACGCTCACACTTACAAAGACAATTACAATGCATGAATTAACCCATCAGTTTGCTTGTATTTTACAATCAACTTTCATCTCAATTAAATCAACATAAAAAAGGTCTTTGTAGGCATGTAAGTGTTTGAGTACATTGGTATGGTCATTTAGTCTTAGTGACTCTTATCCTAATTAGATGTGGTGCGCATAACACTTCCTTTCTCCTTCTATTACCATCTTCATTCGTACTCATAAGTCATCTCTTTAGTCACTTTCCACAGTTCGAAAAATCCCATTTCTTTTTATATTTTCTTAATCTTTATTCCATGACTTTCTCTTTTTTTCTCTTTTCTTATATTTTTTCTTTCTTTCATTTTTATGGAGGGGTACAATTTTTCTCTGCATCACGGGTTTAAGGGAGACTATTCTTGCACTCTTTGAATTGCCTTCTCTTTTCACTATTCCCTCAACTTAGGCTTTTTGCCTAAGTTGGCTATTCAGCCAACCAAAAATCAAGAGGATTATGGGTAGAATATTAAGAGGTGTTCTGAATAGGTTCACTCACAAACAAAGTAAGCAATTTTGGAGGTATATGTCGAATTGGTTAACACTCTTTTAGAGGTTCCTAAGATCATGTCATGAGTTCACATCACTTTGTCAGCCAAAATAATGGGGAAAATTATTGGTATCATCATGCATGGTTCACGATAAGCTTAATACACAAGCTATTGACACCAAATTCAAACAACACTCAACACTTTAGAAAGTGTGCAATGTTTATTGCAAGAAACTCAATTTGATGATTGTCTTATCATAGCGAGATGCAAAGAGTTCACATATTTTCTATGCAACTTCATTTGGCCTCATTGTAGCGGCACATTCATGTTCATTTGATTGCCGGCACTATTCAAGTAATCGTTATTGATCAAATCGTGAATTTAATTTTCCTAAGAACAACCACATTCAAGTACATGCAAAAGGTAGAGGAGAGGAAAAAAAACATATAGTTAAAAAATTTGCATTTTAAACAAATGGAGCCAGAAGCACAAAGATCTACAATAATAGTGTAATACACAATATAAAAACAGAACATCCCAAATATGTCAACAGAACATCAAAAAATGATAAGAGTTGCACAAAAGGTGGGACTCACCCCACTACAAATAAAAATGAACATTAGTTCTAAAATGCAAATAACATAAAACCAAAAGTCAATAATAGAGAAATATAGAGAGGAAGTAGAAAGGGATTTTGTTTACATAGTGGTTTCGTGTATCTCGCCATAAATATCTCATGTGCCAGCCTCGTATGGGACAATCCCCCCGGAGCTTCTTTAGAAGATTCATTGGAAAATGACTTGCGGATATTGTCTTAGTCATGAGACGCCACAAAAAAGTTTATAGTTGGGAAGAATCCATGTCTCCACGATGGGATAGTGGGGTCTTGGCAATTACTCCCGCTACAGGTACTTGTATCTTGTAACAAGCCGGGAGCACCCCCAAGTTTCCAATAGAGTACTCGACCTCTCGGAGGTATTTTACAAGACCTTAGACATATTCCAACGCATTTGTCATAAAAATAGTGTGGGTATTTAAAACTTTTCATAATAATAGTCAAACTCTTTATATAAAAATAAAAAAGAACTAAGTCTCAACATAAGCCATCTTAGACGCAAGTCAATATCATAGGGTCACAACCCTTTCAATAATTTGAAAAGAAACTTATAGTCTATTACAAAGTCTTTTTTAAAAGGAAACTAAAATATAGTCCATATCCTCGAACATATGAGGACATCAAAATCTTGAGAGAAAGCTACTTCCCAAGTTTAAATTTCCAGGAAATCCTTACTTGCCACCTTACTTGTAGACATAGATAAACCTAGGGATTTAGCACATTGAATGCACTAAGTATGGTGAGTATGCAAAAAAATAAGGCAAAAAGGGACATTTACTTTAAGACATGCTTTCATGATATTTTGATAGAAAGCCTTCATCATAAGAAATTAATAAGATAATACAAGTCAACAATCACATATATGACACACTCCATATTCACCAAGTAACATTTTCATCACTTTAGACTCTCTACCTAAAGTTACTCTAAGACTCACTGTCGCGCCCCATTTTCGCAGAAAACGGGTTTTGTGCACGACCTAACAACTCTTTTGGGATTTTGAGTTTGGAGTCGCCACCTAACAAATTAAGGCGCGTTAGGGCACCTATCTAACCTAACTAAGTCTAACTAAGGTCAACGAGCCAGAGATTAGGGTAAGGGTTCAAATTACCTCGATGGGAAGGTGTTAGGCATCGCTCGAGGTCCACAAGTGTGGGTCCCGGCCGTCTCTCATGCAATCTATGTGGGGGTTACAATTAGCAATTAAAGTCACTTCATTTATTAACTTATTTAATCTTGCCAAGTGATAACAAATATAAAACAATTAATACTATTTTATTAATTTAAACATGCAAGGCTAGATGATAGCAATAAATAAACAATCAAATTTTATTTTTATTTAAGCATACGAGACTATGTTATAAGATGAATTTGGTAAAAATTAAGCAATTAGTATGTGAAAAGTAAAGTTTGAAAATTGACAAGTTTTGAGTATGAATTTTTTTATTTTAAAAAAATGTTTGTTTCTTTATAGGGATGTTGCCACGATATTGTTGATCGTGCTCCTCCACCATAGAAACAATTTTGATTTGAGGTCGGTCTAAAAAAGTTATGTTTTTGAAAAAATGATTTAAAAGATTTAGTTCACACGTAGGCACATTCACATATAAATGCACATAATTTCTTTTGAAATCCATGGGTAGGTGGTACTTCCGGGGACGCGTCGGGTTTAAAAAATTTAGAACTAGACCTCGTAGTTCCTTTGACTTTCCCACTAACGATAGGTTAGGAGACAGTACTTGTAATTTATTTCAAAAATAATGTCATAATCAATCCAAAACTTCAAAGGAAGATTGAATGATGACTTTTAAGAAAAATATGTTGCAAAACTTTGTAAGTACTTAAAGCAAGTAGAACATTAAGGTGGTAAATTTATTAAATGCAAAGGTTTTAAGACGAAATATATTTAAAGCCAAATAATTTTGTTAAATGCATGAAATGATTTTAGTATCATTATAATTTTACGAGAATAACATATTGCAAGGAATGCGGAAATCTTCATTTTTTATGGATATGTTAAAAGTTTATTTACAAGCCAATAGACATGATTTCTAGGTGTTTCAAAAAAAGTAACACATATATGCATTATTTTTGTAAATTTAAATGTTGTGAACAAATTAAACCTTAGACATGGTTTCTACATGACAACATGATGCTAAAATTATAACATTGTTAAATCACCTAATCAACCTACTAAATTATTATGATTTGATTTTAACATTCAAAAATTAATGGAATCTAGTTATTATTTTTTTTAAAGACTTATTAACAAAAAGCGTCAAGCAAATGATTGGATTATAATACCTACAAACAATAATTCTAGGTGGTTAAAGACAAACTTATAGGCATGATTTCTAAAAATTTACAATGAACATGTAGGCATATAAATCCCCCTCCCCTAGACGACCCCCAAAATAATTTTATATATGAGAGCTTTAGAGTTACAAATGTTACAACATTCAAAAAATAAAATAAGAAAAAAAAATATAGATTCAAATAAACAAATAAATCTTCCTTCATGGTTGATCTTCAACTTGAACTTCAAGTTTGAAACCTGTTAAAGCAGTCAAATAACAGTTAAATAGATTAGGAATGGTAACAATGAAAAACAAGTTGATCCAACCTTTACTCGAACAAAAGCATGATAGCAAGATAGCTAAGAAGAGCACTTGAATGTTTATCGAAATCTTAAATGTATTTAAAGTAGCAAGAGAGCAATGAGAGAATGAAGAGTGGTGAGAGAATTTGTGATTGAGAGTGAATAAGTGTCTAAATTGTGAGGGAGGGGGTCTTATTTATATAGCAAAGAGAGGAAAACAAATAAGGAAAAGAAATATTTAAAGGAATCAATTAAATATATTATTTTCCTTATTTTAAAGGAGGTTAAAATCATCCAAAATAAAAATATATCACTTCCAAATATAAGCAAGAATAAATTAGGAAGAGAAATATTATTATTTTTTTCTTAAATAAGGAGAGACAAATCAGATTTTTTTTATTTAATATTTAATTAGTAAGACAATATTCTTTTACTTTAATAAATAAGAGCCAAAACAATTTAATTGAGAAAATCATTTAAATTTTAAAACATTTGAAATTCATTAATAATTTTAAGATATTATAAAATTTACGATAATTTTATAAAGTAAAACATACTAAAATATATAATTTTCAAGCAAAGTCGACTAAAAATTCTAAAATTTAAAATACGTATTTAATCGAATAGTATTTCTAAAAAAGTTCAAAGGTCGGTCAAAATTGGGTGTCAACACTCACTTGAGTAAGATATGAATAGACCGCCCATACACTGTCTTCAAGCCCTTACCCTAGAAAAGAACCTTTCTATTTATCTTACAATTATTAAGTGAACATCATTCATTTAAAATCATTTAAGAGACAAATAACCAATTATAGGACGAGAGATACTGGTCTTGGAATACCTAAGGAACTCATTCTAGCATCTTCAAATCCTATTCATTCCATGTGTATATAGCGTCTCATTCAACTACCTACACATTGTAGAACCTATCCAATACCTAGGGTGCACATCCCACATAATGAGAATAGGCATTAAACAAAATACACAATACTAGATAGGTATGGAATCCTGTGTCATAAACACCCCACACCATGGAAGGTATTCTACTCTCCAAGGTTAGAACTAGGAAAAGTCTCGTGTTGGCACATGGTTAAGGGATATCAAGGGCTTCTTTTTACTCCAGTCTCATCTAAATTAAAGCTACTACCACAAGCATGTACACACGATGCTTTGCCTTTGTTCTCATAGAGTCATTCATTCACATAGGTGTATTCGAGAAGGTATAATCACTAAGCTCTACCAACTCATATTACCATTGCCAAGGATGGGTCCCCTAGGGCTACCAATCAAGGACTATTATGATATCTCTTATAACTTCTTAATGTCATGACCCTCTAAATGAGTTTAGGTGTATATATCCTCACTTGTGCCAAAAAAGGTTAATAAAATTTTAAGTAAGTGATTTTTAGTATCTTTTCTTGATTTGATTTGGTTTGGAGGTAAAACATCCAATAACGTCCGAGACGTATCAATGTTAGCCTTAAGACGTGCTAGTGTGTTCTAGTGTGCCTTGATATGTTTTAAGTGTTGTTTGATACTTCAATTGATTTGGAAGCTCTTTAAATTGTTATTTGACATATTAAGGTTCTAAATGTATGGGTACAACTCCCCAAAGACTACTTAAGGGACCTTGAATAGGACCCAATGGCTGCTTAGGCACTGCCTTGGAATTGTCAATCTACGTCTAGAAAACGACGTTCAGTACTCTCATCGACGCCCCATCGAATGGGGTAGGTCTCAACAATTAGACTTGTAAGTCAGACCCATATTTCAAGCGTCGGTCACCATCGACATGCAACATGATGGAAAGCCACTCCATCGACACCTCGTCGTCCATGACCATCGACTTGACCTTCAACTTCACTACCTGCGTGTTGTCTACTTAAGGGGTGAATGGGAAATTCACCCCACATCCTAATTAGAGTATGGACGGTTCTTATAGGTATTTTAAGTTACTATATAAGAATTTAGACTTCATTCTTCGAATTTGAATTTCCCTCTCAAAACAAATCCTCTCTAGAATCCTTTATTGGAGATGAAGCTCAAGACCAACTTGGTTGAAGGATTTGCATGGATTCTTTATCAATATTTCGTGGTATCTTCATGTAATGAGGTATTTTAATACTTCTTCCTTATTTATCCATTCATCTAATGAGTTCCTTCCAATGTTTTCAAAGAGAATTCATGATCAAATTGAATGGGTTCATTCTCAAAATGATTTTAAGAGAATGATTAAGAAATATTGTAATTATCTACCATTTTTAATTTGAATTTCACTCCAATTTCATTATGAATCCATAATCCTTTCAAATATCAATTTAGCCTATAAAGTGGGTAATGTGATATTGTTGAGATGATGATAGATTGTTATTTAGATTATGTTAATGTATATATAGCTTCTTTTTTCTATTCAAATTGATTGTGAATTATTGGTAATTTATCAATGATAATCGAATCTTGGAGACTTGGTATGTTTTCATTATTCCTTCTACTTTGTATAGAATTGCTAGTTGAATTGGCCTTGAAAAGAATTGTATGGTATGGTCCACTTATCGTGGAGGTGTTACATTCTTGTATATTTTTTTTGTCTTACGATCATGAACTTGAAGGAATTATATGCAAGATGAATTGATATGATGATCTCATGGATAGAAAGTTAAAGAATTAGCCTAGACTCTAATATCTTATTCTAAGTGAATTGATGTTATGTGAAGTATTGTAATATCGAAGGAGCACCCCCTAGAGATAACCAGCATCGTCGTACTCTTTGAGGACTAAGACTAGCCTCTTAGCTTACATTATTGCATTCACAGGTTAAAAATATGGAAATTTATAAAAAGTTGTCATTTTTTCTACAATGAGGTTTACATATACCTCTACATACAAATAATATTTATATCGAGTATACAAAGACCCTATGTATAGGAAAATTACTTAGTCTTCTAGTTTTATTGCACATAGATATATAAAATATAACATAGTCTCAAACAATCTTTTTATATCATAACCATATTATAAGAGTATAACAATTTTGTCCTAGCCCATACATCAATACAATAATGCCTCATATAGGCTACATTTTATCTCGTACTCAAATGAAAATAAAAAAACATAATAGTATTAAAACTAAAACAACTTCATAAGCTTGATAGTGGCATTGCCCTCGAAAAGTAAGGACCTACCCAACTTTCATGATTGAGAATTCCATGTCTTCCTTCAAAGCAATCTCAAAATCCCTTAAGCGATCGGAACCTAAAATGTTGGGGAAAAGGGGGGAAATGGGGTTAGTACACCACTTTTACAAAGTATGAGACCATATGTATACCTAGAATGAAATCTTGTTCAAAAAGAACATTTCATTAAACTATGCAATTTACTTTGAAAAGTTTTATTCACATTCAACTAGACCATACCAATCCATAGGACATTCATTAATTCATAGGCATGTACATCACAAGAAAAATAATACAAAGCATAGTCAAGTCAACATGCATATATCATCATGTTATACTAACTATAAGCATGAATAAGAGTTTTAACATAACCAAATAAAGACAATTACCCAAGAAGCCCTAATGAATCAACAAGTGCAATGACCAAGAAAAGCCTCATAACCTTACTCAATAAAGTTACCCCACAAAAATCATGACCAACATCCAACTTCTCATAGAATATCATTAAGAGTACATATCATCATTCTTTAACAATGTAGAACAACACATATTCATAAGAGTAATCAACATCACATAGTGTCATTTACATGTGTGATCATCATATACATATCAATTACATTTATAATCATATAAATACATAAAAACATCCTCCTAACACTTCCTTCAAGGCTAACTAGTGCAATATTTAGGTAGAGTCCCATACCCCTAGCTAGACTAAGCTAAACCCCTTCGGTTTTCTTGGTTAGAGTTCATTACTTTAATTTACCTTTTGGGAACATCTTTCTTTAAGCGACATAGACCACATGAGACAATGTGGAATCCTGTGTCATAGAACCCTACACCGATGGAAGACGGACCACTTGCCAAGGCAATACCAAAGCATGAACATATCAACTACGTGAATCCACTAGCTAGTATTACTATATGGTCGACATAGTTCAAGAACTAGGATATATAGTTGGGACCCTATTTATACTATATGCATTATAGTCTCTAATATCAAGAGTACATTAGTGATCTTACCTTCCCTATGTGGAACGGGACACTTCTTACTCTAGTTCACTCGGTGCTAAGCTAGAGTCCCATTTTTAAATGTCTTTAATACCTTTATTATTCAACAAAGCTTAATGAAGGTCATAAAGTCTAACCCTTTTATAAACATCATCATCATAGCTCAATAAGAATTGTATGAGTATAGTCCATTCATTAAAATTCATATTAGTGAGGTCAACACTTTTACATGTCACTTCATAATAAGGCACATTGGTAAGTCATCACCATCCTTATAACATTTACATCTTAGCCAACACCTCCCAAATCATAGTCAAGACATTTCAATTCAATATCATACAAACCCTATCAATCCTTATACAAGTCATACTTCAACACAACATCATAACTTAATAGCAACTTGAAGTAAAGAATATGGATCACAAGACTTATCAAGTTTCCTTCATAATTCATCATCAAGTTCTTACAATAAACCCTTAACTAAACCCAACAAGAGTATAATATCATCATATTTCATTAACAAACATGATAACAAAGTCAATTAAGTTACTATATCACAATCCTTTACTAGTTCATAGCTTAAGATAAGAGACATAGGTCAAACTCATAATCTAGATCAATTACTCAAGAACTAGAATAATAGGACTATAATTAATCGTAATCTATTCATATTTGATACAATCTCCCAATAAAAAATTCAATTGAACAAACATTACACAATTCATATCAAGATCATAACCTATGGTTAAGGGGAATAAGTTATCTTCCACAAACTAGACAAATCCGTCAAGATATAACATAATTGAGTTAAAATACATGTTAATATTCATTATATCCAAAGAAATAAAAAACAAATCAATTCACAAGATCAATTTCGAGATTGGAAATGACCCACTTAAAAACTCAACTTTTGAACTCAATTTGATGAAACCGTTTGAGAAAAGTGGTCTCAAAGGTAAAAGCAATCTCATACCTTAATAATTTCTGAAGATTGATAGAGAAATTTGAACCTTTTCAGCCCTTTAATCAACCCCTGTCTTGGTCTTCAATGGAGTTCTTCAACTTGAGAGAGAAAGAAGAGAGAAGGAAGAATGTTTGGGTTTGTGAATTATGAGAGCTTAGGCTAGTATAATTAGATTAGGGTCTTTATATAGGTGGTTAACTCAATGAATTATAACTACCCTAAACCCTAATAAACCTCCTAACTAAGCCAAATAATTAAATGAATTAATTCAAAACGTGCAGCAAAACACAGATTATGAAAAAATAGTCCCTTAAATAATTTTGCTAAGTTTAAATTTAACTGAGGTAATTGATGTCCCTTCAAATGGACCACGAGTCATTTCTGGCATCCGGTTGTGACACTGTCCATTGACAACTTTTTTGTTAGTTTTGCAAGGGTCCTCATAAAGGGACCTTAGTTGGTAATTTGGGATTCTTTTCCAAATATTTCAACTATGAAATAACTCTAATATTTTTTAGACACCATTCCACCAATTTTCATCATTTTTCAACTCCTAAAAGCTAGTTAAATAGGCTAAGGCGAGCTAGTACATCATTAAACTAGTTTTCACACATCATGGGATGTTCTTTGACGTTTTGGTTTCTAGACTTGCTAAATAAATTATATTCATTGAAATAGACCTTAAAACAGTGTCTAAATCTTTTGACAATCATTTTAGGCACTAGAACACGTCTTAGATTTTCAAAGTGTGACAAGTATATGTATAGTCTTCCACACTAGTTTCATTATATCTGTGTGTGGATGATGTTGTGAATATGTGATGATCATTTTAGGGTTAGGTGTGGTCCAAGATGTCTAATGATGATGAGTAATATTATATCATGACCCTTACCTATATGAACCCTATATGAATGTGTGATCAAAGTATGTTAGGAATCTTCTATTCTAATGACCGAATATGTTCTTGTGTCCTGTGATGTAGTGTGAGTGTGTATAGCCTATAGTCCTTCATACTGTATATGAGTATATGAATTGAGACTTGAGGAATGTTGTACATGTGTTGTGATCTTTAGAGAGTGGCTTCCTCAAGGTTATGTTATAGCCATTATGTGATCATGTTGACCAATCTACACACACACACACTTCATGCATGTCTATGAATAAATATAGATTCATGATGACTAAGGAAAGTGTAGTTCTGCTATGCATGATCATCTATTTCCATGCATGGAAAGTATACGATTAATGAAGTTATGAACATGTTTGATTAGAGGTGTTTATGTGAAGGTATATGTCACAGTGAATGCAGACACATATGATGTATGATTGTATGAATATGTGAAAGGACATTCTCATATGAAGTAGTGTCTATAATGAAAGGAAATTCTCATATATAAACCTTTGAGTTGTATGAGGTATGAAGGATAAATATCTCAAAGCATTCTTTATGGACTTATGCGTTAAAGGCTTAAATATATATAAAACGGAGTTAGCGTATAGCACCGATTGAACATGACTAATGAGATTGAAACGCGAGAGTTCCTAAGTAGCTTGTTATGATTGGATTCTTGCATATAAGTATGAGTTGCATTTTCTCCATATATTATGCATGTCCCAAATTAAACTATGTTATGCACATTATGAATGGTCATTATTGCATGAAAAAGAAATTTTGTTCAAATTGATTTGATTATCATGTTGTTGTGCCCCTTGATATAATAAATGTGCATTTAACTGCATGAGATTGATAGATAACCATGTTTGATAACACTTTTGATATGAGGGTGTTGGCCCAATAATGAAGTTTTGAGTTTACTTAAAATGAGAAATGATGAGTCCCTTGAAAATGATGTGACTATTTTTAATTAGGAAGTGTTGTTGTAGGCTCACTCTTGAGAAGTGATGATATGTCTATCCAATGTCATCAATGTGTGCCTAAGAATTGTAGCAACTTTCCTAAATAATGTATGTTTATGAAAGCTAATGTCATGTTAAGAAATGAAATTTTATGAAATTACTTCCTATTGTTGTGATGTGTGTGATATGAGCTGCCATTTAAACTTCATAAGGAAGATAGATTGAGCATGATTTGGTTTGGAGTAAAAAAATCCTCCTTAAAGTGAATTGACCTTTGTGTATTGCTTTTATAAAGACTCTATGATGCCATGTGTGTATGTTGTGACAGGGAGAAGGTAGATCCTCCTTAAACAAAGTTAAAAATGGTAATTTTATGTATGAACTTGATGGTATCATGTCGACATTATGAGATTGTAGTTGACCGACATAATAATAATTTTTGTGCAACTAAGTTAATTGCTTAATTTCTCATGAGTTGAAGTGTTGATTTGGCCTATGTGTGCAAAACAAATCCACTTTATGTATAACTATATAATGAAATAAGGATCATGCCTAAAATTTGGAGAAGGTAGTTCATCCAAATGGCAATTAGTATGAAAAAACATGTAAGCAAGAAAGAAGAAGCAAGAGTAATCCATGCTTGATATTTTTGCTTAAATTGCATGATAGTATGAAGTTGGTGTTCCTTGTACGTTTGGTGCATTTAATCTTATGTGTTAACATGTTATATGTAGTGAGATTGTTTATGTCTCATGGAGTCCTTGAGTTTGTTTTAAAAGGTTCCAAGTGTCATTCGAGGACGAATGTTTCCAAGTGGGGATATTGTCAAGACCCTCAAATGAGTTTAGGTGTCTAGAGCATCACTTATTCCTAAAAAGGTTAATAACATATTATTTAATTGATTTTCAATGTATATACTTTATTTGAAGTGTTTCAGAGGTCAAATGTCTAAGAACATTTGAGACATTCGAAAGATAACATTGAGACATGCTACTATGTTCTAGTGGGCCTTGGTATGTTTTCGGTTTTTTTTATGCTCAGATTGATATGGAAGGTCCTTCACTAGTTAATGGACATATTAAAGTTTGAAACATCTGGTCAAGACTCCCCAAGGACCACCCAAGGGGTTCTTGAGGAGGACCCAAAGGCTGCCTAGACACTGCCTTGGCAGTGTCAATCTACGCCTGGCAAAGGACACCCAGTACTCTCATGGACACCCCGTATATTGTGGGTGTGTCTCAAAAATTAGACGTGTGAGCTCAGAACCCATAATGCAAGCCTCAGTCACCATTCATGAGCAGAAGGATGGACCAAAACTTTATCGACGCCCCGTCGTCCGTGACCATCGAGTGGACCTGCACCTTCACTACCTACGTGCTGTCCACTTAAGGGGTGAATGGGAAATTCACCCCACTTCATAATTACACTATGGACGGGTTTTTTTAGTTCTATTCAGGTACTTTAAGTTAGTATATAAGCCTATAACCTCAATCAGACTTCATTCTTCAAATTAGACTTCCCCTCTCAAAACAAATCCTCTCTAAAAAACCACCATTGGAGATGAAGTCCAAGAATAACTTGTTTGATGTATTTCCATGGATTCTTCATTAATATTTCGTGGTCTAATCATGTAATGAGGTATGGTAATCCTTCATCCCTATTTGTCAATTCATCTAAGGAGTTGCTTCCGATGTTTCGAAAAGAATTCATGATCAAATTGTTCATCTTTCAATCTAGCCATGGGTTCCTTCTAAAAATGTTTTTAAGATAACGATTATTATAAATTGATAATTAGATACTAATTTTAATTTGTATTTTACTCAAATTTCATGATGAACCCATAATCCTCTCAAATCTCGTTTTAGCCTAAAAAGTGGGTAATGTGATCCTGTTTAGATGATGATAAATTGTGATTTAGATTATGTTAATGTATCAATAGCTACTGTTTTCTATTCAAATTAATGGTGAACTATTGGTAATTTATCAACGATGATCAAATCTTTGATAATTGGTATGATTTCCTTATTCCTTCAACTTTGTATAGAATTTGTAGTTTAATTGGCCTTGAAGGGCATTGTGTGGTATGTTCCACTTATCATGGAGGTGTTTACATTCTTTTGTATGATTATGTTATACGATCATGGACTTCAAGGCATTATATACAAGATTAATTGATATGATGAACTCATGTTTAGGAAGTTGAAGGATTTAGCCTTTATTTTAATATCTTGTTCTAAGTGAATTGATATTATGTGAAGTATATGAATAGTCTTCCACACTAGTTTTATGATCTATGTGTACGGATGATGTTGTGAATATGTGATTATCATGTTAGGTTTAGGTTTTGTCCAAGAAGTCTAATGATTATGAATACTCTTATAGCATTAACCCTTCCTATATGAACCCTATATAAATGTTTGATCAAAGTATGTTAAGATTCTTCTATTGTAATGATTGAATATGTTCTTGTCTTTTATGACGTAATGTGAGTGTGTGTAGTCTATAGTCCTTAATATTCTATATGTGTGTATGACTTGATACTTGAGGCATGTTGTACATGTGTTGTGATCTTTAGAGCGTGGCTTACTCAAGGTTATGGTATAGTTGTTATGTGATTATGTTGGCCAATGTACACACACACTGCATGCATGTCTATGAATAGGATAGATTTATGATGACTATGAAAAAGGTAGTTCTCCTATGAATGATTATCTATTTCCAAGCATGTGAAGTATATAATTAATAAAGCTATCAACATGTGTGATTAGAGGTGTTTATGTGAAGGTAGATCAAACATTGTATGCTCAAACACATGATTTATGATTGTATGAATATGTGAAAGGAAATAAGTAAGATAAAAGAAAGGTATTGTATTATATGTATCGAATATGCCTCAAAGTATGATAAATGGCTTGATGTACTATTATGAGTAGTTTCCATGTCTATATGATGTATGTGAACTTTATTGTGTTTATATGTTCCTATGTTCATGAATTTTACAAAAAAGACATGTTGCATGATATCAAATGAGATGTCCTCTTTAATGCAAGTCTTTGCATCGTTGTCATACTTAGTTCATTCTTATACTAATACCATTATTCGTGATCTTTTTATACAAAGTGGAGGTGCTGATGGTTAAAGGATGTCTCCTATGTGAAGAGCATGGATACATCTGCCAAGTTTAAGTAAAGGAACCCTTACAATTTAAGAGTTGTTTATGTCAAGTTGTGTCTATAAGTTTATGTAACAGCTTAGACTTATCTTTTATGTTGTTAAGGGTCGTGTCCCTATTCTATTTTATTGAATTGTGTCATAAGATGGTAAAGAGACTTAGATTCTATGTATGTACTTATGATATTATATACATATATATATATATATATATGAATTTATAATTCTAGCATATGATGTGCGATGAAAAGTTTTATGTTTCCGATATTTTTATTACGATAATATAATGAAATATGTCTAAGGGCTTGTATAAGATCTACGAGATCTCAAGTACGCCGTGTCACGACTCAAGAGTACTCTTTTCTTCTAGGGTGTACTTGTGGGTCGTGACACTTAAAGATGGTCGCAAGTCGTTACGGCCAACCTTTCTCTAAGTCCAATATTCCACTCAAGAAGGAGGCACCATATAGGTATATTCCTTTAAGTCTTTTTATTAACCTTATTTTAATTATACATGGTATCACATTCTTAACCTTCTTTTCATATTCAAGGTTTTTCATTCTATACCTTTTTTTTATATTCAAAGTTTTACCTTCACTTAGGGTTATAGACTCATCAAAAAGGGTCACTATTCTTAGGTCTACCGGTTCAAGACTTACTCCAGAATACCTCACTTAATGTTTCAAGGAAAGTCACTAACTTAGGGTCTACCGATCATAGGGTTACATTCATACACTCATTCAACACAATTTAAGTACCAAGTAGGGAAAACTAGTCTAACAACACAACATGCAACATCATTCTATAAAGGCTCTTGTTCATCCTTCATCATCATACATCATCCATTAAAGAAGAATCATAACATTATATCACCCACACAAGATCATATAGGCATCACATGAGTAACTTCACCTTATACATTCACATGCACCATATCATGATCATACCATAATTCACAAAATAATGTAGACAAGGCCATGTTCATTACCATTATATTACTTAAATACCGCCACCATAAGTAGACCATACCAATCAATGCAAATTCAATATCAATTCTAAAACCATAAAATAACATGGAATACTTCATAAATCATCAATTAAAACATTTTGATGCAAGAAAACATGCTTAGAATTAGAAATAGGGTTTTAGGGTTTTTGAGATCTTTTGAAAAGCCTTTGAAATTGTTTCCTTTAAAAAGAGAAATCAAGGATAAATCACCATACCTTAATTATGTTATATAATAGAAATTAGGATTGAAACCTTGGAGAATTTGACCTTCTTCCTTAGAACTTGAAGGTCCTTCAATGGATAATCTTAACTAGAGAGAGAATTTAGAGAGAATAGAGAGCTTATAATTTTTTGGAATTAATTGAGGGTTGGGGTATTTGATTAGGTCAATGGGTTTATAATGAACTAATATAAATATATAATACACCCCCAACATATCAAAAATACCACTACATTAATTGGACCTTTTTAAACAAGTTAAACTTAACTGTAATTTTCAGAATTATCGTCAGGGATTAAGTCCTCTTAACGAAGTTGTTCCCTCAAGATTTTTTAAAATAATATTTGGGAGAGTAGAGTCCGCGAAGCGAACCAAATATTTGGTCCATGGAGGAGCAAGTCCGCAATGCGAACATGTTCCTTTCATGTGCAAATTTTTTATTCCTTGGGCAGCTTGTTGACCAATGGTTGGGTCCTCCTCAAGGACCCTTGGGTTGATCCGTGGGGAATCATAGCCGGACGTTTTGACCCTAAACATGTAACTCTTGTTTTTAGGGTCATCCCCACTAATTTTACACTCCAAAAACACATAAAAAATGCAGAACAAACTACTATACACTTGCGCATAAAAAGACTAGTTTTTAGACGTCTTGATTGTCCTTTGACGTTTAATTTAAAAACTCTTTAAAACCTTACTTATTAAGATATTATTTACTATTTAAACAACTTATTAACTAATTAAACATTTGTGATCTCTAGATTACTCTAGTTAATTTTGAAGGTTGTTACAATTCTTGCCCTCATTTTCTGTTTTAGGAAGATTTATTACCTTTTTACTTTTCATGCAAATTTTCACTTATTCGTCGAGGTCTCATATCTCTTCTTGCTACTTTTGGTCAAGCCATATATGCAAAGCTTTGAGAAAAATCTGGAAGTAATCAAACAAAAACATGGAAGTTCAATACAAAAATACTTTGTCAAGACAGTTGGAGAAATGCGCAACTATTTTGGTGATTTTTCGAGTTTCGTGCACAGAGGAAATAAGGGTGCAGACAACGGGAAAACAACAAGTATTTCGGCCAGAAGCCAAATGCATTCAGCAACCTCAGGATTCTCGCAAAAAGTTACAGAATATCTCATCACATATAGTATTAAATTAAAGGTGAGATTCGGACTTTAGGTGAGCCGCTGAGTGATATGGTGAGCTTGACCTACCTCGCCAAATGACCCAATGTGCCTACTTTTGACTCAACTTCTAGAATTCAGACTTGCAGGCCCCCCAATAAAACTAAAGCATGCACCACTCAAACTAGGGTAAGGCCCAGTGTTAATCATGCACAACCCACGATTTTCCATATATTTTAAAGAAAAATTTTCAGAAATCAACAATTTAACTTAGTTCAGGTCAAGATTTGTGAAAATAACAGGAAAACAATTATTTAAATCCTACCAGAGATGACCAACACACATCAAAAAATTAATGTCATTGCAATTGAGTACAGAATACATAAAAATACCTTTAAGCATTGGGAACCAACCTTTTGTGCTAATTAAGATGAAATTGAGATGCTAGACGGCAATGCAATCCAAATTCGAGCACAACTCAGTAACAAAAATACAATAAAGGTGTCGAGATATAAAGGTAGAGGTGCAAATGTGAGTTTGAAGAATGAAAATTGAGAGAATTTAAGCTGTTTAAGAAATATAAACCTTTGAACTTAAGTATCATCTACTTATCGCCCATTGGGCGACGTTATTTGTGGTCGCCCAAAGATCTAGCGAGTGACGAGTTGTCACTCGTCTCGCCAAGTTCTGCAGATTTCTCAGTTAATATTGGGAATCCAAAATACAGTGCATATCTCAATCTCCAAAAAGCTTGGAGACTCACCAATAATTTCTTGGGGTCATATAATTTTACAAACTCTAATTTAGAGTTTCCTTGAGTCTAGCGGCGAATTGGATTGGGGTTGCTGACTTCTTCACCAAACCAACGAATGAAGACTTTTTGTTCGCTAAATTCATTCTTTCTAACATGTGTCACGCTGCAGCCTCCATTATTCTTACAAAAAACACAACCCTATGAAAAGGGTTTTGGGTTGCCTCCCGAACAGTGCTAAGTTAATATCGTGGAACGACGCAAGTCCTTACTTACATTCTGTTATTGGGATTATCCCTAATGTCACTAGGTAACCACAATTGTTTTATTGTGCAAAGATGAGGTAATTCATAATTTACAATGTTCTCAAGCAGCTGGAAAGACTTGGAATGAGAACCAATCACTTGTTTCATCATTTGATGCTCTCCTTCTTCTCGTCCAGCACTATGTCATGCTCACTTACCTTGTGAATAATAAGTGAGAGAATTTCTTTCACACGTTTGCTCTCATTGTCCTTGGAATTTTATCACTTATAAGAAGGGATGTATTCATCATTCCTTTTGCATTGCACTTTGATGTTCCCTATTACTTTTCCAACTCATCCATGTGAGTCATTAATGTGGACAATATGAAGGCCTTCTCTACTTCATGCTTTGTATTAGCCATGTGATCGAGCAGTTGGGCTGCTATCTTATACGATGGATTTGAAATACCCACACAATGAGTTAGTTGAGCAATATCTAGTTTCCTGGACCGAGACTTTTGTAGAGATGATCCAAAAGGACTATATCAAGTGTGTCATGAGTTGGCCCTATGTTATCAATTTTTTAAATCTCTCCCATGACTCATGTATTTTTTCACCCTCCAATTGCTTAAAGGTTAGGATAAAATCCCGAAACATCATTATTTCTTATGTGGAAACTCTATTAGCTCGAATTTTACACTCAATATACTCAACCCCCTCTGCCTTAAAGAAAAAGAAGAAAAAGCAATAATGAATGTAAAGTAAGTTCAAACCAAGACTAAGCAATTACAAAAGTTAACATAACAAAAATTCTCAAGTGACACCGCTCCCTGGTAGCGGCGTTATATTGATCAACTCATCAAAGACATTTCACATTAAATGTCTATGATCTTTAGACAGTATATATCCCAATTAAGGGTTGGGATCATTGCCACATGGAGTGGTACTAAGAATGTTGCAGGCAAGCACAAATCCTAGTCAAAGCTACAAAAAATTATCGAATAAAAATATAGTAAATTAGAGGGGTGATGCAAGATTAATTAATAATGATATTTTTTTGTATTTAATATTAATATTTAAAATAGTAAAAAATAATAAGGGCTGCTAATAGGAAATAGAATGCTTGGGATGTGATAGGAATACAGGATAAACTAAACTATCGGGTACCTACTTTTGATGATAACTTGTTTAACATTTGTGACTAGGCTAGATTTTAGTGGGGTTAAATTATCTCTCGAGTAACTTACCCCGAACAAAATGGGTTTCTCTCGAACTCCCATTTTTCTGCATTAAGCACAACCTCATTCTTGGCCCACTCACTCTCTTGAGCTGAGTGTATGGAAAAGAACTAGATTCAATCTCTCAATGTGAACCTCATGTCGAACTAATACCACCAACTATCAATTTAGTATTCTTAGTTTAGGACCTCTCTCTTGAGCAAGCCAAAAACATGAAGGTGAAATTCTATTGCAACTACAACCCCATTTAGTTCATACAAAACTACCTAGAGTAATCATATTTAAACAACAAATAAACCATCATCCAGCAAGACCCAACAGATAATCTAACCCATATTAACAAAATCAGATCCCAAGAATTCTGATTTTAGGTAGACATAAAGAAACTAAGAAAATGATACCAAATAAAAGTAACATCAACTTGTATGATTTATATATGCTTCAATCAAGTCTATGATGAAAAATTTCCAACACCCACTTTTAATTTCTTCTAGATGAGAATCTTAAAATTTTGTAAGATTCAAGAGCAATGTTCGCAAGAGTTTTCCAAAACTCATAAAAATAATTATGAAATTTATGTTCAATACTATGAAAAACTATTGTAAACTAAAAATAATATCACGTATTTATACTTTTCAAAAAGTTGTGATGCGAAGGACAACTCAATGCAGCTAGTCGGGATGGTCAATAAACTCAGTGATCCTCCCATTTGTATGTTCATATCTGTCTTACCTTAGTGACAACATCTTCGTGTTTTAGATCAATGAGCGACATAGTACTGCTTTGCATAACTACTCGGTTACACACCCACTGCTCCTTTTTATCGCCAATTTGACCATTTCCTTCGCGGCTCAGGTCACTATAACAAAAGGCGAGGATGGGACCTTTTGGTGGTACATTGAATGGATTTGGTGTTCCTTATGTCTTCACTTCTTCAATTTTTAAGTTGCCTTTGTTCCTTTTATTTTTATTGAGCCCATGCTTTCTCTCCAAGTGTATGTACCTAAAAGTCAAGGTATTTTATGAGTTTCTAATAAAAAAAATATGCATTTAAAGACACTAAACCTATCAAAATATATCCCTAAATGAGTCCAAATCGTGGACTCGTCACCTTTACGGCACTATGTGTTTATCCGTCTCAATGGAATATGAGGTGTGACAAAGGTAGAATCACAGCAGGTCATCGCATGGATGTTACAAAGTTTTATGTGTAGCGTATCTCTTATTGACGTGTTGTGCATTACATTTATAGACACGCATCTATGGGACATGTAGGAGTTTTCTCTTTCCTATCATTTCTTAGATTATTCTCTAGAACCAATGTTGCAGGTGAATCATATCTAAATTCTAAGCTTTTAATTATAGAAAAGATTTTGGTTACGAGAAAGAGTAAAAGTACAAGTATACAAGTAGATGTGGCTGCCCGAGAAGGGAACAACCAACCACCAACTAATCAAGTTGTTGAAAGTGAGGCTTAAGACGAGTCTTTATCACAGATTTCCCCGACCCCTCCATCATTATAAGATCTAAGGAGGGAATTTGCACCTCAAGAACCCCCTATTAATGCTACGGAGCAAGATTTAAGAAATGTAGTCCAATTATTGACTCGTATAGTTTCTGTCTAGGTCCAAAGATGAGAAGGTCCAGTAGCAAGAACTAGTGGTGTAGATAGAGATGTTTGTATGCAGATACATGATTTTCTTATGTTTGACCCTCCATCATTCATTGGGTCAGATCCTAAGGAAGATACACAAGATTTATAGATCATATCCAATGCACTTTGGATGTTATAAATTTAAGTTGTAAAGCAACGCTTGAGAAGTTTAATGAAGATTAAAAGGTATGGCTATAGTATGGTAAGAATCCTCAAAGAAATCTAGGGGAATAGATGCACCTTAAGTTATGTTTGAAAGAGTTCAAAAAGATATTCCTTGACCATTATCTGCCATTGGAGGTTCGACACGCCCCTACAGATCAGTTCTTAAATCTCTACCAAGGAAGTATGAGCATGAGAGAGTATAGTCTCAAATTTAATACTTTTGCAAGGTATGCTCCTAATGTATTAGCTACTATGGAGAATAGAGTTCATCTATATATGGATATATCAGATTCATATATGGCTAGATATTGTACAATTGCTTCATTGAATAAATTTATGTATATATCAAGGATGCAAGCTTTTGCACAAAATTTTGAGGATCAAAGCCAAAGAAGAAGGACACAACATTGGAAAACATAGCATTCTAAGAGGGCCAGATCCACGGGGAATTTTAATGACATCCAAAGGTGAGTTTAGGCCCCGGTTCTTTAATAGACCTCCAGGCCATCATTTTGATAATCTACAGCTCGTGCCCCATCTCAATTTCAAGAGTCTAAGTCCAGACAGTTTGGACAAAGAGGTAAAGGAAAAGGTTCACTAATAGCTGGATTCTAAGTGCAGGGAAGTATGAGCCAATCAAGAACTGCTCAAAATTCTTGTAAACAATGTGGACTAAATCAATTATGTGCATGTAGGTTTGGGACAAATGTTCTTTTTTTGTGTTTTAAACCAGGTCATTTGATGAAAACTTTCCCTCATAGGAGCATGGGTGGTGTGTCACAACCTTCCAGATGAGTTGCTGCATCATTATCATAGGAACCTTCTTTTTTTTTTAGGGGACATATGCCTACTAATCGTGGTGGAGGAGCTAGGGGAGAAGCTAATTCTAGTGAAGTTCTGAATCAGACATATGCTCTAGGAATCAAAAAAAATTGGAAGACTCGTAAGGTGCATTGTCCATATTTTCACATATTGTATATGTATTAATTGATCCAGGGTATACACTTTCATATATACCTCCATGGATTGCAAGGAAGATTGAAAAAATACAAGAATTATTGGTTAAACCATTTGAAGTGTCTATGTCGGTTGGCAAGTCTATTATAGGCAGAAGCATCTACCATAATTGCATAGTAACAATTTTTGAACGTGATATTTTTGCTGACCCTGTTGAACTAGAAATGATAGATTTTTATGTCATAATTGGTATTGGTTGGTTGACTGCTAGCTATGCCACGGTAGATTGCCAAATAAATAATACATTTCCCTTTTTCAAAAGAGGTCTTCGTCGAATGGAAAGGTAACAATGCAGTGCAAAGAAGTAAATTTTTTTCTTATCTGAAGGCAAAGAGGATGACCCCGAAGAATACATATGTCATCTCATGAGAGTGAAAATTATAGATGCAGAGCAAACAAATCTTCAATTAATTCATGTGGTAAATGAATTTCCCAAGTTATTTTTTGATGATCTTCTAGGTTTTCCACCAGAACGAGAAGTAAAGTTTTGCATAGATGTGATTTCACTCAACCTATCTTCATCTCTCCATATCGAATGGCCCGTCATAATAATGGAAGTTGAAGGAGCATTTAAGGGACTTACTATAAGATGGATTCATAAGTCCTAGTATGTCCCATGGGAGCACAAACTTTCTTTTTACGTACAAACATGGATCGTTGAGAATGCGCATTGACTACCACAATTGAATAAAGTAACTATGACAACCCAAGAGTACAACCCTAGAAGATAGGGCATCCTTCAAGTCGACACACGGCGTACTAGACCTCTCGGAGGTCTTGCACAACCCCTTAGACAACATTCATTGCATATATATACATACATATATATATATATATGTGTGTGTGTAAAAAGTAGTGCATAATTAAAACTTTTAACAACAATAGAAGAATAATTCGAAATCACTTTCATAGTCACAGCTCATACATCAACAAAATAGGAAGTATCAAAATCCAATAAAATATCATTAGAAAAGAAAAGCAAAACATAGCTATGTCGTCGAATCAATTGAGGACATATCAAAACTTTCTTGAAAGGATGCTAATTTCAAGCTTAACTTCAAATGACTCCTCTCAATCTCCAGCTACATCTTTAGACATAAGACGATATATAGAATTAGTACATAAGAATGCACTAAGTATGGGACATGCCATAAAACCATGCTAAAAGGACATTTGATTTAAAGTATGCTTTCATGCTCTTTTTGAAGAAAACCTCATTAAAACAAGAATAAAAATCACTTACAAGTCATCATACACACATATAAGACATATCTTTAGTAATCCTGAACATACAACTTTCAACATTTATAAGCCACATAAGCATACAAACCTCCTACCAAAGGTTATCCTAAGACCCACTTAAGTAAGATATGAAGTAGCCGCCTATACAACCCCTTCACACAAACCTAAATGATCCTCAAGACTTCCTAAATTAATATTATTCTATTTCTATCATTATACCCACAACCAAGAATTACTCTAAGACTCACCTAAGTAATACATGAAGAGACCTCCCATACACCCTCTTCAAGCCTACCTAAGCAATCCTCAAAGGTACGCTACATAAGTACTTTTTCATTCACATGCACCAACTTAAGTCAATCAATAGTCATTACAAAACTTAATATATATTCACATTTAGAAGACTTCACATAATGTTCTTAGAAGACCTAGGGAAACCCTCATCCTATCATCTACAAAGCCTACCCGTGCAAAGGACAGATAGTGTCCCATTCCACTACCTACACTTTGTAGAACTTCTCAAATACTAGAATGAATCCCATATGATGAGAATAGGAATTTAAAAAATAGACAATACTAGCGAGGAATGGAATCCTGGGTCTACCCTACTCCGATGGAGGGTGTTCTACTTGCCAAGGGTAGAACAAGGACACATCCCATCTAGGCACATACGTAAGGAATATCAATAGTTTCTTTGTACTCTAGTATCTACTTATGTAGAGTCACTCCCTAATCATATTCACTCGCTGTTATCCATAATCTCATAGAGTAAATCACTAGAGATATATGAAAAGGTACCGTATTTTAGTCATTACCAAGTGATCGTCCTCTTACCAAAGATGTTCCACTAGGGATGCCACATAATGGTCATCTTACACAATTCAATGTCTATACTGTAGATTATTGAAGAGATTAGGTCATCTTACACCAGTCCATCATAAACACCACCAATCATTAGCCTTCTCAATTAATTCACTTCACAATGGCTCTTACTAATAGTCATATACACCATTACAAACAATGATCAAAACCACACAATGATCCCATAAGATACGATATAGAAATCATCAAATGAAGGATGCATATATACAATTCTAACATGATCTTTACATAATTCAATAGACAATCGAATCTACACAACAATTCATTAACATCAAGTCATGATCAATTCACGCATATTAGAGCCAAAAATAGGAATTCATTAAATTCATGGTTTCATAAGAATTTTTATCTAAAACCATTCAATTAACATCAATTGTATCGTAAAACACTTATTCAAATCATTATATGCAAAAACCCATGGCTAAAAGATGAAATAGAAGATTCTCTCTTTTTTAATCATCTTTGAAAACCATTTAAATTGAATTCTTGAATGGAATAAGATCAAGGATAAAGCACCATACCTTTATTGAAGAAAATTCCAAGAAATTGATGGAGAAAAACTTGGAAAATATGTGTTGTTCCTTGGAGATTCAAAGCTTCATCAATGGAAGTTCTGGACAGAAGAAATGGAGAGGTTTTCTTTTGAGTTGGGGTTTTTTTCTTAATTATTGACTTTTGGGGTTTAAAAAGACTCAATAACGTTCAATAAGTAGATCATAAAATATCTAAAATATCCCTACACATATATAGGACCATTTAACAAATTAAAATTTGACTTAAAAATGACGCGACCAAATCTAGGACATGGCTGCGTGTCACGGAGGCACTTCCAATTCTTGGTTATGGAAAATTTTGAGACCGAAAGGTTCAGGTTAGCCCCACACACAGGTCAAACATTTTTCCCTTTAAGTGTAGCTGGCGCGACTTGCCTTGGACCTCAATTCTTGGCTGCCTCAGCAGCTTCATTGGACAATGTTTGGGTCCCCTTCAAGGACCCTTTGTCTAGTCCTCAGGGCGTCATTCTCGCACGTTTAGACCCTTTACATATCAGTCTATGTGTAGTAACCATCAATACTAAAATTCACCCTCATACTGTACCCCAAAACTCCAAAACAAAATACTATGACGTACTAATTCGACTTACAATAGCTTCCAGACGTCTTGGTCATTTCACTTTCATACACCCCAAACTAAATTCTAACGCTATAATTTAGAATTTTTACACCTTATAAATTCATGAACACATGATAGGCTCTAGATCTAGCTCGTTTTTAGGGTGTTACATTCTCCCCCACTTGGACAACATTCGTCCTAGAATGACACTGAATCACTTTCAACACTATCAAAAAATAAAGACTCAAGACTAGAAGCTCATAGTCATACCTCAACATACACAATACACATAGATAGGAGGAACATAAGCTGCATATAATCAAGAGACTCAAAACACAACAAGCAAGTATAAACAACATCTATAATTCATCGTGCAATAAGACTCACATTTTTTATATCATCTAAGAGGAACTCCTTATCCACATATTAACATGCTCATATACCACATTTTTTAACACATTATAACCATTTCTCATGAAAACACAATTTAGCTATAATTTTCATATACTTCACACTAAACCTGAGCACTAGTACACTAATGCAGCATTTAGGCAATTTAATATCAAGGCATGACAATATGGGAGACAAAAGCATATAAACTCACTTAACCACATCAATATAAACTCATTAAAATGTAAAAGTCAAGGATAACAATGAAATTCATTTTCATTTAGACTCCTCAACAACATGCAACATACTACAATAACATTCTAATTCTCAGGCTTGAATAGAGGAGAAGATAACATACAACACATCACAAACCAAAGATTCACCGTACTCCTTCACATAGAAGGAACCCATTACAACTAAAAAGAGAAAACTATAACTTACTGACATTCTCATCTGAATTTGCCTTAGCTTGGAGAACATAGAAGTGATTCCTCTTGGGTTCACCAACATTGGGAGCATTAGGTGGAAGTTGCTTGGACTCTCTTCCTCTAACCACAATAGTAAGACAATCTCTCACCTTATGACCATCCCTACCACAACCAAAGCACCCATCGGTACTATCTAGACACTTCCCAAAGTGCTTCTTCCCACATGTAGCACAAATAGGCTTAACACCTTGAGAACCACTACCACTCTGAAGCTTGACATTAGAGGGAATTAACCCATCTTGATTGGAGCTCTCTTCTTAAACCTAGGCTGATTTTTCTCATTGGATCTAACCATCTTAAAATTCATTGAGATCCTACTAAGTTTTGAATCATCAATGGATTGTACACCATAAGCCTATACAAGTTCATGTCATTATATAGCATGGTTGTACGACACTCTTCTTTCACTAAGTCGGCCACACCAGTCACAAACCAACTCATCTGATCCCTGGGTTAGACATTAAGGATTTAACATACCTAGACAAGAGAGTAAACTTCAAGAAGTACTCTTCAACACTCATTTTACCTTGCCTAAGGTAAATGAACTTCTCAACCTTCACCTCCCTCCTCTCACGGGGAAAATACTTCCCTAAGAAGGCTTCCTTAAACTCTTCCACTCTGTAGGACCCTACCCAACCAAACTATTTTCTTTCCATTGAGTTGTTGATATACCGTTGTTTCACGGTATAATTAATACTTTTTCCTTATGTTTAGTGTGTTCGAAAGTCTTTTTGTACTAGTTTTTATATGAGTTTCTCTTTGTTTTGCAGAAAATCTGTCCAAAGTTTCATGCGGAGATTTTGAGTGAAGAAATGTAGAACAGACCACCTACGGAGCTGATGACGGTCCGTCGTGCTTGTGACGGTCCGTAGGTGGTAGCGTAGAGAAGCTACTGAAGGAAGATGAGCAAGTCTGACCAAGTGTGGGGTTACGTAGCTTGTGACGGTCCGTCGTGGCTATGACGGTTTGTCCTGCAGGTTCTTATGAAGTTCAGAGAAGTGATCCCAATACCCAGCTTCCAAGAGTTGAAGTGTTTCAAAACGAAGACCCTCGACGGACCGTTGTGCCTATGACGATCCGTCATACTTGCCATCGAAGGGAATGAAGAGAGAAGCAGAAGGAATTGCTATGTATGGGATGACAGAGTCCATGACGGTCCGTCGTGATCATGACGGTTCGTCGCGAGGTCCGTCGGCCCATCCACGTTTTGGCAAATTTCCAGTAATTAGAATCCTTGTTTAATTAGGTTTTTATTTTTTATAAATAGTTTTAAAAAACTCGTTTTTGAGGTTAGACTCTGCTAGATTAGACATCATATTATTAGACTTTGTGTATTAGTGTTAGATTTTGAGATTCTTACAAGTGACTTTTGGTGATTAATCAAGCAAATTTTCGGACTTTATTCTTTCTCATTGAAGTAAGTACTAAACTCCATAACAAGGATTGTTGGAAACATAGGCAAATAATGAGATAAACCCTAACTAAGATAAAAATTCTAGAATAGTGTCTTGCATGTATTAATAATTCTTTCATTTAGAAGTCTTTTTAACGGATGGCCAACGTTAGAACTCGCCTAAATGCTACTTGCCGGACCAAGGAGGTAGATAATAGGAAAAGAATTATTAACATGGATTTAGTGTATACTATCTTATAGGCTAGTATTGATTGGTACGAGGTAATAAATTAGTCAAATATCGAATATGATGCTTAATATGAGGTAAGGATAAGGGTTAGGATAGCAACACACGTAGCCGGACCAAGGATTTAGAAATGCATAACTTATCACTTTGCATGCAAGATACTAGGAAAGAATTGTTATAGTTAGAGTTATAAAGTTATGAACCTGTGGGGAACACGTAAACCCTAGTTACTTTGATTAATTTATTAAAACCCAACATTAAAAGCTGTTAAGTGTCTCTTTCAAGTTCGTTGTTTATTTTCACTTATTTAGAGATAGAACCCCCCTTTTTATATTTTTACTTTCCAAGGATGTTATTGACCAAACGATAGAAATAATCGGTTGAGGTTAAGTCTAGACTATTTTCCTCATGGGAACGATCCCAACCTCACTAGTTGGGTTATTTACTTGACACGACCTCTTTACTTCTCATTTGAGAAGTAAGTTTGAGCGTATCAAATTTTGGCGTCGTTGCCGGGGAATTTAGCTTTTAGATTAACTTGAACTTATTACTATAGTTTAGTTGATATTTTCTTGATTTTACTTTTTTTTTATTGTTTTTGATTTCCTTTTAGAACTATCCTTCTTGTATGCCAAATACACGGAGAGAAGAGAACCCTTGTTTCCCTATGATCACGAGCTAGAGCGTACACAGCGCAATATGAATCGAAACTCTGGAATAAATGATGAGGATCCAAACCAGAACATCCCAGATCCAGTGGATATTCATGGTCAGATGTTACCTGACGCTCCGGGTGAACATCAACAGAGCGGACAAAATCCCGTTCCACGGCCCCAAGCATACTACAGAGGGTATGATAAAATAGCAGACTCGGATGGGCCACTTGTCTTGCCCCCTCTACCCACAGGCCACACTTTTGTGGTAACTAGTAGCCTGATGCAAATGCTCACTGCCAGAGGTTTGTTTTCAGGGCTACCTTTTGAGGATCCACATGCCCATATAGCTAAGGTAAGGGCAGTGTGTAAAAGTTGTGTGGGGAGGCCTGATTTGGATCTTGATGTAATAGGTCTCAGAGTGTTTCCTCTCTCACTGACGGCAGAGGCTGCTATGTGGTTCACTGAGCTCCCATACAACTCCATATTCACTTGGAACCAACTAAGGGATGTCTTCTTAGCACGCTAATATCCGGTCTCCAAGAAATTAAACCACAAAGACAGGCTGAACAACTTTGTGGCACTACTAGGAGAGTCAGTTAGTAGTTCTTGGGATAGATTCACCTCATTCTTGAGAAGTGTTCCAAATCACCGTATAGATGATGAATCACTGAAGGAATACTTCTATCGGGGATAGGATGATAACAATAAAGCGGTGTTGGACACTAAAGCAGGTGGATCTTATGGAGAATTCCCTTATGCTGAGATTGCAGAAAAACTAGAGAAAATCTCCCGAAATAACAAATATTGGACTACTAGGAAGTCCGATACAGGGAGAAACACCTTCGCAGTGCAGTCCACTCACAACCCAGCCACAGATGATATTCGTGAAGAAATGGCTCAGATGAGAACTGAGCTTGGGTTGGTACTAAAACATGTCACTGGGGTGCAGAAAAGATAAATGTAGTCAACTACTTGACTAAACCACCACTTCCAAACGATGAGTGTTATTATGAGGAAGATTCCGATGCAGTAAATGAACAGATGGGGGGTTTCCGACCAAGTTCCCAAGGCTCTAATCAGGAGAATTGGCGCCAAGGTCAAGGGAACCAAGGTCGGAGCTATAGTAACTACAATCGAGAGGGTCATTATGTCCGAGATGGAAACTACAATCGCGACAACAACTTCAACAGGGGTAACTATGGTAATAGAAACGACAGGAATGGACCCTATGTTCCTCCTCAAAATCGTGAAGTTACTCCTAGGGATGATGGAGGTAGTATGTCGCGAGTTGAGGATATGTTGCATAATATGATGAGGAGGTTCGATGCTAGTGATGAGCACAATAAAGAGTTGAGGAATGATTTAGCGGGTATTGGGCAAAAAGTTGATACACATGCAATATCGATTAAGCAACTTGAGTTACAATTGGCCTAATTATCTCCAACTGTGAACACACGGCAACCGTGAACTCTTCCTAGCAACACTGTCCAAAATCTGAAAAATGATGGACATTGTATGGCAATTACTACTCGCGGTGGCAAGCAAACCATTGACCCACCAATGCCATCTAATGAGAATAAGGTGACAAAAGATACTGATAAAGTGGTAAATGTTGATGCTGATTTAGAGGATAACATTGCAAAATATGCTGAAGTGCCTAAAAAGGCAACTCCTATGCCTAAGCCACCACCCCCATTTCCTCAAAGATTAGTGAAAAAGACCGAGGATGGCAAATATCGGCGTTTTATAACAATGTTGAAGCAACATTCTATCAATGTCCCTTTGGTAGAAGCTTTAGAACAAATGCCCGGTTACGCCAAGTTTATGAAAGATCTGGTCACAAAGAAAATATCGGTTACTTTTGAGGATGATAATAGAATGCAACACTGTAGTGCTATTGCTACAAGATCTCTAGTCCAAAAGAAAGAAGATCCGGGTGCGTTCACTATTCCTTGTATAATCGGGCTATTACATTTTGCGAAAGCATTATGTGATCTGGGGGCAAGCATAACTCTCATGCCCCTCTCGATTCACAAGAAGTTGGGTTTGGGTGACCCAAAGCCCACTGCGATGCGCTACTGATGGCCGATCGAACAGTAAAAGTGGAGTCATTTATATTTCCAGCAGATTTTGTTATTCTTGATTGCGAAGTCAATTTTGAAGTGCCCATTATTCTTGGGAGGCCATTCCTTGCTACAGAAGGAGCCTTAGTAGACATGGAAAAGGGGCAGATGAAATTTCGGTTGTACAATGAGGAAGTGACCTTTAATATTTGTAGGTCCATGAGGCAGAGTGGTGAGCTCCAATCGGCATCTGCTATATCCTACAACATGGGTGAGACATTTGAGACACAAATAGAAGAACGTCTAAGTGTCGAAGCATTAGCGGCAGTGATAATGAACTTTGATAGCGATTGCATTTAAGAGTATGAGTCATTAGTCGCGGCTCTTGACTGAGGTGATGTTCGGTTTAAACCGAAGAAATTTGAGCTTGATATGAAGAATCGCGAGTCCCCACCCGCTAAACCATCTTTAGAGGAAGCTCCAAAATTAGAACTAAAAGCTGTCCCACCTCATCTCATGTATGAATTCTTAGGAAAGGGTGACACTTTGCTGGTAATCATTGCATCAGACTTGGATGAACAACAGGTTCAAAATTTGGTGACGGTACTAATAAGGTTCAAAAGAGCTATTGGGTGGACTATTGCGGACATTATTGGGATCCCTCCCGGTATTTGCTCTCATAAAATCCAACTCATGCCTGATCATAAGCCGAGTATTGAGCACCAGAGACGCTTGAACCCTCCTATGAAAGAGGTTGTGAAAAAAGGAAATCATCAAGTAGTTAGATGCCGGAGTAATATATCCAATCGCTGATAGTAGTTGGGTATGCCCGGCTCAGTGTGTACCTAAGAAAGGGGGAATGGCTGTGGTCCCCAACGAAAGAAATGAACTTGTTCCAATGAGACCGGTTACTGGATGGAGGGTGTGTATGGATTACCGCAAACTAAATTTATGGACTGAAAAAGACCATTTGCCTATGCCCTTAATGGATCAGATGTTGGATAGACTTGCCGGAAAAGGGTGGTACTGTTTTCTTGATGGATTTTCGGGGTATAATCAAATTTCTATTGCACCAGAAGATCAAGAGAAAACCACTTTTACTTGTCCATATGGGACCTTTGCGTTCAGAAGAATACCATTTGGGTTGTGCAATGCACCCGCAACATTTTAGAGATATATGATGTCGATATTTTCTTACATGGTGGAGAATACAATAGAAGTCTTTATGGATGATTTTTCTGTTGTTGGTGATTCATTCGAGCGGTGTTTGGCCAATTTATCTGAGGTTTTTCAGAGATGTGAAGACTGCAATTTAGTACTAAACTGGGAAAAGTGTCATTTCATGGTGAAAGAGGGTATTGTGTTGGGTCATCGCATTTAAGAAAAGGGCATAGACGTTGATCGAGCTAAAGACGAGGTAATAGAGAGACTTCCCCCGCCAATCTTTGTGAAAGGTGTGAGAAGCTTTCTTGGGCATGCAGGTTTTTACCGGAGATTCATCAAAGACTTTTCAAAGATTGCACACGCATTGTGCAAATTGCTGGAGAAAGAATGTAAATTTTGTTTTGATGAATCCTGTCTTAAAGCATTCGGTGAGCTAAAAGAAAAGTTAGTGTCTGCACCTATCATTATTTCTCCGGATTGGAACAGTCCATTTGAGGTAATGTGCGATGCTAGTGGGGTGGTTCTTGGTGTAGTATTGTGACAGAGAAGAAAAAAAATGCTGCACCTAATTTACTATACTAGTAAAGCCCTAAATGAAGCTCATAAGAACTACACAGTGATTGAGCAAGAACTCCTTGCAGTAGTCTTTGCTTTTGAGAAATTTCGCTCCTATTTGCTAGGTACTAGAGTTATAGTGCATACTGACCATTCATCATTGAGATATTTGATGGCGAAGAAGGATGCGAAACCTAGGCTGATTCGTTGGGTATTACTGCTGCAAGAATTTGACTTTGAAGTGCTGTATAGAAAAGAAACTAAAAATCAAGTTGCTGATCACTTGTCTCGTCTAGAGGATGAAGCTATGAGAGAGTTAGGGGATAAGAATGACATTGATGATACTTTCCCCGATGAACAAGTATTGGCTGCTTCACAAGACTTGATTCCATGGTTCGCAGATTTTGCGAACTATCTGGCTAGTGATATTGTTCCATCAGACTTGTCCTTCATCAAAGAAAAAGTTCATGTATGATGTGAAGAAGTTCTTTGGGGGATGAACCATACTTGTATAGGAGTTGTGCCGACGGGCTTATTCGGCGTTGTGCCAGAATGTGAAATGTTGAGTGTGTTTGAGGCATGCCATTCTTCGCCTGTTGGCGGACATCACAGTGGTATCCGAACCGCTCATAAGATATTACAATGTGGTTACTATTGGCCAACTCTTCATCAAGATGCTCATGGGTTTGATAAAGCATGTGACAAATGTCAACGAGATGGTGGTATTTCAAGAAAGCAAGAGCTCCCTCTAAACCCCATTCTTGTGATTGAGTTATTTGATGTTTGGGGTATTGACTTTATGGGCCCTTTCGTGAGTTCTCATTGAATGAAGTACATTCTAGTAGCAGTCGATTATGTATCTAAATGGGTCGAAGCCATAGCCCTCGCAAACAATGAAAGGAAGAGTGTCACTGCATTCTTAAAAAAGAATATATTCTCTCGTTTTGGCACCCCAAGGGCGATTATTAGTGATGGGGGCTCCCACTTCTGCAAGAGATTGTTCAAGGGGTTATTGGAGAAATACGGGGTTCGCCATAGTGTGGCCACTCCTTACCACCCTCAAACTAGTGGGCAAGTTGAAGTGTCGAATCAAAATAAAACAGATATTGTCAAAAACAGTGAATGCTAGTAGAACGGATTGGTTAAGGAGGCTTGATGATGCTCTTTGGGCCTACCGGACAGCATATAAGACTCCCATAGGTATGTCTCCATACCAACTTGTATATGGGAAAGCTTGTCATCTTCCGGTTGAGTTAGAGCATAAAGCCATGTGGGCTATGAAGAAGTTAAAAATGGATTGGAGCGAAGCTGCAGAGCAACGGTTAAAAGGGTTGAATGAACTTGATGAATTTCGCCTAAAAGCCTATGAGAGCTCAGCACTATACAAAGAAAATATAAAGAAGTACCATGACAACAAAATTGAAAAGAGAGAATTTATGGTCGGGGATTTGGTGCTTTTATTCAATTCCAGGTTGCGCTTGTTTCCGGGCAAGCTCAAGTCCAAATAGACTGGTCCCTACTTGGTTACCCAACTATTCCCTCATGGAGCAGTTGAGTTGGAAACTAAGGAGGGTGTGCGGTTCAAGGTGATTGGACAGCGCATAAAAATCTATTTCGGGCATGCTGAATCGGCAAATGAAGTGATAGAGGCATACCATTTTGATGAAGTCTGAGTAATCGAGTGTCCCCAGTCGTGCCGCGACATTAAATCAGGCGCTTGTCTGGAGGCAACCCAATACTTGTCGTATTTTTAGTAATGGTAGCATTTTTCTATTAATGGGTTTTAAATTTGCAGGCACATCACCAGGAAATTCTGCAGAAAATTACTCTGCACCAGTCACTGACGGACACATCGACGGACCGTTGCGCCTGCGACGGACCATCGTATGCATCCGTCGTACCAGGTACGTTTTTCTGTCATTTTGAAACTAGGGAACACAAGACGGAACCAACAATGGGTCGTCACAACTGTGACAGACCGTCGTCGGGGAACCGTCGCGTGATAAATGATGTATACCCGACCCGACCCGACTGACCCTTTTCAAAAATCAGACTGTTTAAACTCCCACCCCTTCATATTTTCACCCCATTACTCTCTCTTTTCAACTTCCCCTTCTCTCCCACCGATCAGTGCCCCCCCCCCCCCACAATTCTCCAAGCCTTAAAGTGTTAATCTACTAGTGAAAATTGTTGTTGTGCGTGTCTACCTTGCCACCGAGTACTTGTGCATTTGTTTTTCTCCATTTCTAAGGTATGTGTCTCTAATTTATACTCATTTATCTTGCATTTTTGTTACTAGTTAGTATTAAGCTTAGTTCCTCATAGTATTTTGTTTATTTTGGACGATTCTTCCTGACCTAGGTTACAAATGCTCAAAATTACCATGTTTACCACCCTAGACATAGGTGCTTTTGCATTACTAGTTTCCTAGGTAGTTGGGGTACACACATGTAGGTCCAAAACACTAAAAGGTTGATGTGGTTTCATTGGGGTTGCTTAGGGTACCTTTAGTTCTGTCACTGTCATTCAGAACGAGACCCCGATGACGGACCGTCGTAAGGTCCGTTACACAAGCCCTACCACCCCTGTCTTACTGGACACATGTGACAGATCATCGTCCTTGCGACGGTCCGTCCTGCACAACCGTCATGCTAGACAGAGGCCCTGTTTTTAAGTGTCTCTCATTTTTTTCCCAAGTGTTCCCCAATGGACACATGTGACGGACCGTTGTCTTCACAATGATCCGTCATGCACAACCGTTCTGGTTGTTAGAGACCCTGTTTCTAAGGGTCTCTCATTTTTTTCCAAGTGTCCTTCAACGGACACATGTGACGGACCGTCGTACCCACGACGGTCTGTCCTGTATAACCGTCATAATGGTCAGAGACCCCTCTCCTTAGGGTCTCCATATTTTTTCTAAGTGTCCTACGACGGACATTTACAACGGACCGTCGTAACTATCAAGGTCCGTCCTGCGCACACCGTCGTGCTAGTCAGAGACTCTCTTTCAGGTTTCTCTATTTATATAGAGTCCATGTACAACACGACGGACCTCACGACGGATTGTCATAGTCACGACGAGCCGTCACCAGGCCCATCGTGTGTCACTGTTTATACAGCAATTACATATTATTTTCACTGTTTTATTTCGTATGGTTTCGCTTGTCTTGTTTGCCACTACTCGTACTAATAGTGATCCTTTGCAGGTACTACCTACTATGGCACCCAAGCAAGATCGAACCTACGTACACGGGCGATCAAAGTGTGTTGCCCCATCTGCACGCTTGATCATCGGCTCTGATGATGAGCGGGACCCTGAGTATGTGCCCCGAGGCACTTCCGCACCTTCCCGTGCTGTACGTGCTCCCAAAGCCACACCCAAGACGGTGGCGTCCGGCGTAGTCACTGCCTCCCAGTCTGATGAGGAGCGCACACTGACCAGCACACCCTCTGGGTCAGCCAAAAACGAGGAAGCTTCAGGCTCTGTTGAGGTTCCCGCACCAGCCATTGCTGCAGCGTCGGCCTCGTCTGATGAGGCTGACAGTTCAGACTCTACATCTGGCGCACCAGCTCAGGTTCCCACCCAAGCCTCTGACCAGCCAAACCGGTGGTATGTCGAAGGCCAATTTCAAGTGTACTCCGACGCCAAGTTCCTGACTGAAAAAGGAGAAATGACTCGAACACTCACCTTGGAGCGGCGGGTACTTATAGGGAGTCTCCCAACGATACCGGAGATCCACAACCTCTTCACCAGGCATCGTTTAGAGTGGACAGCACGTCTGTTGGGACGATACAACGAGGAAATGGTCCGAGAGTTCTACGCATCCTACGTAGCGACTCTCCGATCAAAGATCGATAGGCGGGCTGCTCTCGCCTAACAGGCCCCACTGGAGCAGGTTCGAGTCCGGGGCATGCAGGTTGACATTTCCCTGCCAGCCATCCGTCGGTTTCTATACGGCGAGAGTGCAGATGCTACTCGGACCCCCATCATTGCCGAGTTTGACTACCGCTGGCAGATAGTAAAGGATGGACAGTTCTTGCGCGAGCCAGCACTGAGAGAGACCACCAAGAGGTGGATGGCCCTGCACCTGTCAGTAGATGGAGAGGGTGCCGATTGGGTCACTGAGCCGAAGGGGGCCATCAAGAAGGCGAACCTCACGTTCATAGCAAAGGTCTTGTTGCTGCTCGTCCGTCACTGCCTTTCCCCCACAGCTGCTGATAACATTGTTACCTGGGATCGAGCAGTGTTGATGGCGGCGATGAAAGCCGGATTCGAGGTGGACTTCGCATGGCTTCTCCAGGCAGTCATGAACGAGAGGGTATTCAAGGTCACTACTACCTACCCCTTCCCGTGTATGATCTTTTCCCTTTGCAGGTCCGCATGTGTGCCCATATGGCACGTAGATCAGCTTAAGACCCCGCAGGGCACTGTGGACGTCGGCCTCATCAGATATGAGGCCAATGAGTTGGCTCCACGTAGAGGGCCCCGTCCAGAGCTGCCCCACTGGCTGATGATCTTGCGGATACGGTAGCCCAGGCCCGCACCTCTACACAGGTGTCCACTAACACTACCCCGGTCGAGTCTATCCCGGGTAGTAGCCCAGCCCCGAGCTCCTCTCGCACAGCCCCTCTACCGGCACTGGTCCCGCTTTCTAGGGTCAAAAAACTAGAGGCACAAATGGCCACTCTTCTGCATCATATCCAGCCTTGGATGCAGAAGTCGATTACTGAGTCTGAAGAGCGTCTAGAGAGGAAGATGCAACAGTTTACAGAGCGGAAGATTGCTGAGGTCAACCAGCGCCTGGACGCCTTTGAGTTGAGAGTTTTACCCCGCCCTGCCCCTCCGGTAGATGTGTCGACTCTTCAGGATGCAGTCGACAGTCTTCGTGCAGACATCGACACGATCCTAGAGGCCAGGGTGCCGGTGTCTGAGGCCCCTTCTGTCGAGCCTGCTGAGGACACCGTACTGGCAGCCCTGTTTAGTACTTCAGAAATTCCACCACCTCCTCCTCGAGAGAGTGCTAAGAGGCGTAGGGGTCGAGCAGAGGATGAGGCGCGAGCAAGGAAGAAGGAGCGCCGAGAGATGGAGGCTGCGAGGAGAGCCTCACTTACTGAGGAGGAGGCGCACCAGATCAGAGCATCACAGTTAGTGACTGGGGCGTTTAGCTCCCGCACTGTAGAGACAGCAGGAGGCACTACTGATTGTGCGGTTGTTGCTGAGGACACCACTGAGGGTGTACAGATTGCAGAGGACGTGGGTTCCGGGGAACCGGACCCACCATTTTGCTATCGACGGAGCTTTGCACCACAGGTTTGTTTAACCTACCACTCTAATATTTAGATTTTTTTTGCATTGGGGACAATTGCATGCTTTTTTGTTGGGGGTGGGATAAATGGAAAGTGAGTGTTAGGGTGAAGTCTGAGTAGCCCAACTCACTATCCTCTTTTGGGGTTTTCTTGCCTGTGTTCTTTTTCCCCAAAAGACTGATTACTTTTTCGGTTGAAGCGGCATGTTTGTATCTTTTGTACATAGTTTAACTCTGAAGCATGATGGCTAAAATGATATCCTGAGAAAATTGGAAAATGTTGCATGACTAGGCATAGTAACTGTTAATCGTGTGGCTCTAAGCATGAAATCGAATTACACCATTGCATTACCCTAAGTCTTCAATTCGAACTAGGTGTCTAATAATCTGGTATAGTGATGAGATGTCAAGTGAGTGTGAGGAAGTTTTAATAGTCCACTATTGGTACTGAGCTAGAACTTGCCTGGTTAGTCCTGCTAAAAGTAAGCTGTAACAGACAATTAGGAAAGGATCACAGGCCCTTATTCAAGATAGCCCATTTGTAGCCTAAATAAAAGAAACCAAATGAAAGTTATCCTTATTTGATCCAAATAATCTGAGCTTAAAATTAGACCTTTCTTTTTCGCCCCAACTGATCTTTTCTGGGAACAATATATTGGCCCTGGTCCCTCCTTGGACATGTGCACCTCAGCTTATGCCAAAAGCATAAGTTGAGGGTGGACAATGCATAAACAACCTTCGTTATGGCCCTGACCCAACATTGGGTATTGTGTACCTTGACTCATGGCAAAGCCATGAGTTGAGGGTGGCTGTTTTGAGGAATGCTCTGGAAAGTGGAGTTGAAAGAACAAAAAGAGAGAAAGAACAAAAGTAAAGTGACTCAAGAACTCGTTGAAAGAAAAGTAAAAAAAATGAGAAAAAAGGAAAAGAGTAACTTACATAAATGAAGAAAGAAGGGAAAATAGCAAGGTGAAAGAATGGCAGATACTGGGCGAGATAAAGTGATAGAAAGTGGAAGGTTTAGCCGATATGTCAAGGAGGGCAAAAAGTCACTAAAGTATACCTAAATATACCCTACCTGACTCTGAGCCTATGTTACAAGATAAGAAAGTCCTATCGTGATCCTAAGGGTTGTATAGAGAACTTAAGGTAGTGAAAATAAAGGCAAGCTTATGGCAATAGGTATGAATGAGTGTGACTTTGTTCTGAGAGCGAGTGTTGAAAAGTAATCCTTATACTCAAACTGAAATCATTGTGTGAAAAATGAGGATTTTGTTTTGAAGTGAGGACACTAGTTGCAATACCGGAATTGTTAGCACCTCGGTGAGAAATTGAAGAGGATAGGTGTTAGTGCATGGTGAGTCTGTGTCATGTTATAATCCCACAAAATTCAAGCCTAATAGTGATAGCATGCATTTGATGAGATTAATCGGGATTGATAGCCAAATGATTGCGAAGGATAAAACATGAATACTATTGTATAAAGATTGTGTAGTGAGTCATAGTGCGTCGCTTGAGGACAAACAACAAAATTAAGTTGAGGGTTTTAATATATCGTGGTTTCACGGTATAATTAATACTTTTTCCTTAAGTTTAGTGTGTCCGAAAGTGTTTTTGTACTAGTTTTTATATGAGTTTCTCATTGTTTTGCAGGAAATCTATCCAAAGTTGAATGCGGAGATTTTGAGTGAAGAAATGTAGAAGAGACCACCTACAGAGCTGATGACGGTCCGTCGTGCTCGTGACGGTCCGTAGGTGGCAGCGTAGAAAAGCTGCTGAAGGAAGATGGGGTAGTCTGACTAAGTGTGGGGTTACGTATCTTGTGACGGTCCGTCGTGGCTATGACGGTCCGTCCTGCAGGTTCGTCATGAAGTTCAGAGAAGTGATCCCAGTACCCAGCTTCCAAGAGTTGAAGTGTTTTGAAACGAAGACCCTCGACGGACCGTTGTGCTTATGACGGTCCGTCATACTTGCTGTCGAGGGGAATGAAGAGAGCAGCAGAAGAAATTGCTAAGTATGGGACGACGGAGTCCATGACGGTCCGTCGTGATCACGATGGTCCGTCGCGAGGTCCGTCGACCCAGCCGCGTTTTAGCAGATTTCCAGTAATTAGAATCCTTTTTTAATTAGGTTTTTATTTTTTATAAATAGTTCGAAAAACCTCGTTTTTGAGGTTAGACTCTACTATATTAGACATCATATTATTAGACTTTGTGTATTAGTGTTAGATTTTGAGATTCTTACAAGTGACTTTTGGTGATTAATCAAGCAAATTTTCGGACTTTATTCTTTCTCATTGAAGTAAGTACTTGTATTCTTATTTAATATATTTGAATATTGTGTTTATGGTTATGAGTAACTAAACTCCATAACTAGGGTTGTGGGAACCATAGGCAAATAATGAGATAAACCCTAACTAAAATAACAATTCTAGAATAGTGTCTTGCATGTATTAATAATTCTTTCTCTTAGAAGTCTTTTTAACGGATGGCCAACGTTAGAACTCGCCTTAATGCTACTTGCCGGACCAAGGAGGTAGATCATACGAAAAGAATTATTAACATAGATTTAGTGTGTACTATCTAATAGGCTAGTATTCATTGGTACGAGGTAATAACTTAGTCAAATATCGAATACGATGCTTAATATGAGGTAAGGATAAGGGTTAGGATAGCAACACACGTAGCCGGACCAAGGTGCGGAGTGAGATATTCTAGCTGCTGGACAAAGGATTTAGAAATACATAACTTATCACTTTGCATGCAAGATACTAGGAAATAATTGTTATAGTTAGAGTTATCAAGTTATGAATCTGTGGGGAACACGTACACCTAGTTACTTTGATTAATTGATTAAAACCCAACATTAAAAGTTGTTAAGTGTCCCTTTCAAGTTCGTTGTTTATTTTCACTTATTTATAGATAAACCCCCCCTTTTTATATTTTTACTTTACAAGGAAGTTATTGACCAAACGATAGTAATAATCGGTTGAGGTTAAGTCTATACTATTTTCCTCGTGGGAACGATCCCAACCTCACTAGTTGGGTTATTTACTTGACATGACCGCTTTACTTCGCATTTGAGAAGTAAGTTTGAGCGTATCATGTACCATACTTGAGCAACTTCCCTTAATTTGTATGAAGCCAACTCTGTCTTCTCTCTAGAAGTTACCCCCATACACTACTAAAAAAAGCGTTTAGCGATGCATTTTAGTATCGAATTATATTTCATCACTAAATAACGACGGCTTAGCAAATGAAATTACCATTTCAAAACTAGAATAACAAATATATTTTTTGAGTTAGGATAAAGTGATGGATTAGCAATGGAATATTTTTTATGTTGCTAAATATTAGCGCAAAAGTTTGGCGCCCAAAATATCCTACTAATAAGCAAGAAATTATTTGTTAAAAATTAATTAAATATTTCACGACGGAAGAAGTGATGTAAAATCTATCATTAAACTTTCAAATACATTGTTTTTAAAATTATTTTTTTATAGTGATAGAAAAATTTGTCTCTAGAATTAATCTTTAAAAATATCTTTATTTGATAGCAACAAATGTTACAATCCGTTACTAAGTTTATTGCAAAATTTATCTATGACATATATTCTAGAGCTAAATTTCATTTCATCATTTGCGTTGTATCTGAAGAATGTGGGCTCTCAACCTCTCCAATGGAACTCTTATCTGAGATGTGAGCTCTCAACCTCTCCATCTTCGATCGATGAAGTGAGCACATTCTTCTTCATCTCTCTATCTTGATTCGATGAACTATATTTTTAAACTCTTTTTTTCCCTCGGTCTTGAATAGCTCTATCTGCCTTCGAAGTTTAATGTAATTTTCCATAAACAAGTCAGTACTCCTTGAGTTCAATCAATTAACTGTTTGGTTTAGTGTTGTATTTTATTTTGGGGACAATAGTTGTTGTGCAAAATCAAACCTGATTGATATGCAATATTTGAGGTTCCAGTTTTGAGAAAATAGGTTTTTGTGATGTTCCTATTTTGGGGAAGTAAGGTTGAAATGTTTTAAAAATAGGAGCTTAGAAGTTTGAGTGTACTGAAAATAGTTTTTTTAAGAAAAGATTCAATGACTTATGCGGTGTTTGAGGTTCCAAGTTTCTTCTCTAAGGACTTTATGAAAATTGAATCATTTGAGATAAAGGGTTTCTTTAGTATTAAAACTTAATCATTTTGTGCAGTGTTTGAGTACATGGTTTACGAGCAATACTTCCACCACCATTTCCCCCTTTCCTCTATGATTTTTCTCAATATCAAATATAGCATCCTTGGTTGTTGCTAACTCAAAATTACTAGTGTCACCAGCAATGTCTATAATAAAATTTTTACTATCTCTTTCTAATGCACTAGCAAGATGTCTCGAGCTATGGCCCAAGTGTGGTTACTCTCTTGCATATATAACAAGGTGTTACTTTAATCTAAAAACTCCAATTCTATAGCAAAGTGCTTAGTGTTGATATCTTATTTCAACACTTATTTACTATTCTTCTTTTTTACGAAGTAAATTTCAAACTGATTTATGTTTTACTTTACACTGGATATATCAATTTTTTTTTGTTTTTTACTAGTTGTTTTTGACCTGATTCACTTCATTAATAGTATAGTCTTCTTCTCCCCCTCCCTTACCCCCTGAAAGTAGCTTTTTTTCTCCAAAAAAAATGTGTTGGTTTAATTTTTTCTTATAATTTGGGTTGGATAAGTTTTTTGGTTATAAACAATGTTAGTTTACTAAGGACTACAATGGGGAATATCAAGGGCACAGGAGGGTAAAGGTTTAATGGGGCAATACTTAAACAGAGCAGCGCAGGGTAGTACAGGGCAGGGAAGGCCGAGACATAGCTAATATTTTAAAACAATTAATAGGGCTGGGAAAGGGTGGGCTCATGAGAGGTTCCTTAGTTTGAGCACTTTGTAGCTTTTAAACAGTGCTCATATTGATATGCCCAAAAGGAAGATTTATAAAAGAACAATACACATTTTACATTGTAGATGCGCTTGTTTCTTAGCGTAATGATTATGAAATTTGACTTGACTTCAAATATGGGTCTCTAAGTAAGTCATGCAAAATGTTAGGAAACTCATTCAACATATACCATATTAAAATCAATTACATGAACGGGTAAGCACAATGTATCACAATAACCTACAAAGATAGCGCTTATTGCTCAAATGAATTGCTTAAGATATGATCTGGCTTGTAGACAGACAAAAGGAAAGAATTAATATGGCTTTGTAAAAGACTGAATGTTAACATCACATGTAGAGTGGAAATATGTTGTCTATATACTGTCTACGATCATTATGCTCTAAAAGGTTTCCTTCATGTATTGCTACAACAATAGCTACCACTAATGTAATTGAGCAACCAAAGATCATATCGGTAGGTTAAAAGTATATAAGTTAGTAAAATGAAAATATGGTCCTTATGCAAGTGAGATCAATCAAGATAAGATGAAAATATGGTCCTTATGCAACTGAGATCAATCTAGATAAAATTAAAATAAGGTCTTTATGCGAGTGAGATCAATCTAGATGTCTCAAAAAAGGTTATACAATACATTTGATGTAACGACCTGTTTAGTCGTTTTGAGCAACAGATTTTAATTCTGGAAAAACTGGCTGGGACGACGGATGGAACGACGGACCGTCGTGGTCACGACGGCCCGTCGAGAGGTGTCGTCCCATGGCACTTAGAATTTTGAAATTGGGTACTGAAAATCGACTCTCTGTAAATTGTGACGGACCTGCAGGACGTGCCGTCACATCCACGACGAACCGTCGTGAGTTCCGTTGCAAAACACTTCAACTTTTGAGAATTTGGTGCAAGAAACGAGTTTCTGACCGTCATGACGGAGGAAACAGACGGACCGTCACGGCTGTGACGGGCCGTCACAGGCCACTTGAGCTCGAGGGAGCTGGGACGACCACCGTGACGGACCGTCAGGCAGGAACGACGGCCCGTCACAGGTTGCGCAGTCCCAGGCAAAATAGGATTCCTCTACACGTTTTAGGGGTCGTTTTGGACTATTCTTTCCTTAATTATAAAGATTGAGGGTTAATATTATAGGTCTAATTACTTGGGGGTTAAAAGGGGTAACCTTAAGTTAATTAGTGGGTTTTATTGTCCTCCTTTACACTTAATTATACTTTTAATTAGGGTAAAAAGAAGGAGGGTTTGAATAAAACAAAACAAAAGAAAAGAACAGAAAGAGAGGAGAAACGAACGAGTAGAGAGAGAGAAACGAAGAGGATAGCAAGGATTTTGAGAAGATAGCTTGTTGATTCAATTCTTCGGTGGAGGTAGGTTATGGTTATATTACGATATTCGTAGTGAACTCTTAATAGTGAATAATATGTGTTGATGGTATTGTAAACCTGTCTATATGCTTATTGTATGCTTGTATGAATATGATTATGTGATTTTGATAAAACGAGCATGATGAAAACCATTGAATCCCAAATCTTGAAAGAAACTTTAATATATGATATTAATGATGATGCCTTGGTATAAAAGAAGGCTTGACGAGTTAAAGTAATGGGATTGATGATGCCTTAGTATAGAGAAGGCTGGATGAATGGATAGAATGGATGTAGTGGATCGGAGTGTCACGTACCGACACATAGTATTAGTGGATCGGAGTGTCACGTTCCGACACATAGTATTAGTGGGACGGGTGTCACGAACCGACACGTAGATATAGGGGATCGGAGTGTCACGTTCCGACACATATAGGGGATCGGAGTGTCACGTTCCGACACATATAGGGGATCGGAGTGTCACGTTCCGACACATATAGGGGATCGGAGTGTCACGTTCCGACACATAGTGGTAGGGGAGATCGGAGTGTCACGTTCCGACACAAGAGGAAGAAAGATAATGAATCTCGAAAGATGATAATATACTCAACGTAATGAACTTAATTCCCAAATGAGTATGGTATTGAGGCTTGAGCCCTCATGAATGAACTTGATGGTATTTATTGACGATTATGATACTTGTTGTTGCTACATGTTGAGTTTATAGTTGATTTACAATATTACTTGATATATATTATCTTCTATTTTGAGTTGGCCGATGATATCTACTCAGTACTCGTGTTTTGTACTGACCCCTACTTTTATGTTTTCTTCTTTGTTATTTGTGGAGTGCAGCAAACGTGCCGTCGTCTTCAACTCAACAGTAAATCTAGCCAGTCTTCACTACATCGGAAATTCAGGGTGAGCTAATGTGTCTAGCTTGGACTGGGTCTTCTTCTTCAAGTCTTGATGCCTTGAGCTTCCGGCATGGACTAGCTTTTTACTTATTTTTGTTCTTAGACATTCCTAGTTTAGTAATTTGAGATAGATGTTCTTGTGATGATGACTTCCAGATTTTGGGAATATTAAAAATAGTTGAGTTGTTTTATTTATGAGTTTAAGTCTTCCGCATTATTTTCTGTTGATATTATATTGAAATGTTAAGGTTTAGATGGTTGGTTCGCTCACATAGGAGGGTGAATGTGGGTGCCAGTCGCGTCCCCGAATTGGGTCGTGACAAACTTGGTATCAGAGCATTAGGTTCATTGGTCTCATCACACAAAACAGGTCTAGTAGAGTCTTAAGAACGGTAGGGGGACGCCTTTACTTTTCTTTGAGAGGCTATAAGACTTTAGGAAAATTCCATTCTTTCATTCTTTCTTTCGCTACTACTTGAGTCCAATTGGTATCTAGGTGATACAAATTGGTATCTGACCATCTTCACTCTATTTCGCAGATGGTTAGAACTAGAGCAACGACCGCACCAGCACGACAACGGAAAGACATGAAACTACTGAGCCCAGCCACTGGGCTGTGGCTCGAGGAGGAACAGCGGCAGAGGCCGTGGAAGAGGTCGTGGGAGGACGTCCTCTAGAGGAAGAGGACGAGCCCCTAGCCCATCTGATACTAGGGCGGTGACTCCTCCACCGACTGAGGATGCAGTAAAGAGGGTGAGGAAGGGGAAACCGAACAAGGGCAGAATGAGGAAATGCCACCCCAACCTACCCCAGAGATGATCAACCAGTACTTGCTTATCTTAGCGGGTTGTCTGATCAGGGTCAAGCACCTCCAGTGGTTTCTTCTGCACCAACACCTCCGGTTTCAGAGATACGACATGCGGCTACTATGGCTCCCCGCATGGATGCAACATTGGGAATAGGCACATTTCCACGTCTGACTACTGGGCCTATTATGACAAACGATCAACACGAACTTTTCAGTAGGTTCTTGAAATTGAAACCCCCAGTTTTCAAGGGTGCAAAATCTGAGGATGCTTATGATTTTCTGGTTGATTGTCATGAGCTACTACACAAGATGGGGATAGTAGAGAGGTTTGGTGTCGAGTTCGTGAGCTATCAGTTCCAAGGGAACGCCAAAATGTGGTGGCGTTCACATGTTGAGTGTCAACCAACAGAGCACCACCTATGACTTGGGAATTATTCTCTACCCTGTTTATGGAGAAGTATATCCCAGGACCTTGAGAGATAGAAAGAGGGATGAGTTCTTGAGTCTTGAACAAGGAAGGATGACAGTAAACGCGTATGAGGCTAAATTTCGCGCACTATCCAGATATGCCACCCAACTTTGTTTCAGTCCACAAGAACGGATCCGCCGTTTTGTGAAGGGGTTGAGGTCAGAATTGCGGATTTCAGCCTTACAGGTAGCGGCAACGGCAACATCCTTCCAAGAGGTGGTAGACTTTGTGATAGAGGTGGAAGGAGTGAAGCCAGATGACTTCACCACGACATCGACATCAAAGAGGTTTCGAAGGGGTGGCGAGTTTAATGGTTCTTACTCTAGAGGACAGAACTCCGGAGGTCACTCAGTTCGACCAATGAGTCTTCACTACAGACTGTAGTTGGGGGTCCACCTCAGAACGGTCAACACTACTCCGAGAGACCTATGCCTGACTCCAGAGAGTGCTATGGATGTGGGGAGATTGGACATATTAGGAGGAATTGTCCAAAACAGAGTTACAGAGCCCCACTAGCTAGAGGTAGGGGTGGTCATGGTAGAGGCCGTTTTTCTGGAGGACGTGGTGGTCGAGGTAATGGCGGTCACCAAAACGGCAGAGGTGATGGGCAAAACGGAGCCACTACTACACAACATGGTAGGGGCAACGGACAGACAAATAATGGGGCCCATTGTTATGCTTTCCCTGGGAGATCTGAAGCGGAGGCGTCTGATGCTGTTATCACAGGTATCTCTTGGTTTGTGATTGCATGGCATCTGTATTATTTGACCCTGGCTCCACGTTTTCATATGTATCTTCCTCATTTGCTAACGGTCTAAATTTACATTGTGAATTACTTGACATGCCTATTCGTGTTTCTACTCCGGTGGGTGAGTCTGTGATAGTCGAAAAAGTGTATAGGTCGTGTTTGGTGATTTTGTGGGGAGCAACACTTATGTAGATTTGGTTATTTTAGAAATGGGTGACTTTGATATATTCTGGGTATGACTTGGCTTTCTCCAATTTTGCGATCTTGGATTGTAATGCTAAAACAGTGACGTTAGCCAAGCCTGGGGCAGATCCGTTAGTGTGGGAGGGTGACTACACTTCCAGTCCGGTGCGTATTATCTTCTTTATTCGTGCTCAGAAGATGGTTAGTAAGGGTTGTCTAGCTTTCTTGGCACATCTTAAGGATGACACTACCCAAGTACCTTCGATTGAGTCAGTTTCGGTAGTCCGTGAGTTTTTAGATGTGTTCCCTGCATATCTTCCTGGTGTGCCACCGGATAGGGATATTGACTTCTGTATCGATCTTGAACCGGGTACTCGCCCCATTTCTATACCCCCTTATAGAATGGCTCCCGCAGAGTTAAGAGAATTAAGGCTCAACTTCAAGAATTGTTGAGTAAAGGCTTCATTAGACCAAGTGCATCTCCTTGGGGTGCTCCGGTGTTATTTGTGAAGAAGAAGGATGGGAGTTTCCGAATGTGCATAGATTACCGACAGTTGAACAAAGTAACTATTAAGAACAAGTACCCCATTCCTTGCATTGATGACTTGTTCGATCAGTTACAAGGTGCTTGTGTCTTCTCAAAAATTGACTTGAGGTCCGGTTATCACCAATTGAAAATACGAGCAACGGACGTGCCAAAGACTGCTTTTTCGAACTAGGTATGGGCATTATGAATTTGTGGTAATGTCTTTTGGTCTTACGAATGCCCCTGCTGCCTTCATGAGCTTGATGAACGGGATTTTCAAGCCATACTTGGACCTCTTTGTGATTGTGTTTATTGATGATATACTGATATACTCGAAGAGTAAAAAGAACATGAGGAGCATTTGAAAATGGTGTTAGAGTTGTTGAGAAAGAAAAAGCTTTATGCGAAATTCTCCAAGTGTGAGTTTTGGCTAGATTCAGTGTCCTTCTTGGGGCACGTGGTTTCTAAGGAAGGAGTGATGGTAGATCCTTCTAAGATTGAAACAGTGAAAAATTGGGTAAGACCCACTAATGTGTCAGAAATACGGAGTTTTGTGGGTTAGCTAGCTACTACCTACCGCCGATTCGTCAAGGGATTCTCTTCCATTGCTTCCCAATTGACGAACTTGACTAAGCAGAATGTTCCATTTGTATGGTCGGATGAATGTGAGGAAAGCTTTCAGAAGCTTAAAACCTTGTTGACTACCGCACCTATCCTTACCTTGCCGGTAGAGGGTAAAACTTTATTGTTTATTGTGATGCATGCTATTCTGGGTTGGGTGCAGTACTAATGCAAGAGAAGAATGTGATTGCTTATGCTTCGAGGCAATTAAAGGTGCATGAACGTAACTATCCGACCCATGATTTGGAGTTGGCCGCGGTAGTATTTGCACTAAAGCAATGGAGACACTACTTGTATGGGGTTAAGTGTGAAGTCTACACACGGACCATCGTAGCCTACAGTATGTATTCACTCAGAAAGACTTGAACTTGAGACAGAGGAGATGGATGGAACTACTGAAGGACTACGACATCACTATCTTGTATCATCCGGGAAAAGCAAATGTTGTGGCAGATGCTTTGAGTAGGAAGGCCGGAAGCATGGGAAGTCTAGCTCATTTGCAAGCTTCTAGACGCCCATTGGCTAGAGAAGTGCAGATTTTGGCTAATGACCTTATGAGGTTAGAAATAAACGAGAAGGGAGGATTGTTAGCTTGTGTAGAGGCAAAATCCTCTTTTCTTGATCAGATTAAGGTGAAACAGTTTGATGATGAGAAACTAAGGCGAATTCGAGGTAAGTGTTTGCAAGAGAGGCTAAGAAGCAATAATCGATGGGGAAGGTGTTTTGAGGATTAAGGAAGAGTATGTGTACCCCGCATCGATGATTTGATCACCACTATTCTTACAAAAGCTCATAGTTCCGGATATTCAATACATCCTGGTGCAACCAAGATGTACCGCGACCTAAAGCAACACTTCTGGTGGAGTAGATGAAGCGAGACATTGTTGAGTTTGTGGCCAAATGTCCAAATTGTCAACAAGTAAAGCATGAACACCAGAGGCCCGGAGGAACACTTCAGAGAATGCCCATTCCTGAATGGAAGTGGGAGAGAATCGCGATGGACTTCGTGGTTGGTCTTCCAAAGACATTGGGTAAGTATGACTCTATTTGGGTGATTGTTGATAGGTTAACTAAGTCTGCTCACTTCATTCCGGTCAAGGTGACCTACAATGCAGAGAAGTTAGCCAAAATCTACATCTCAGAGATCGTTCGGTTGCATGGAGTTCCACTCTTTATCATATCGGATAGAGGTACGCAGTTTACCTCTAAGTTTTGGAGGACACTACATGCTGAATTAGGTACTAGGTTGGACCTCAGCACTGCATTTCATCCTCAGACCGATGGTCAGTCTGAGCGAACGATTCAAGTGTTGGAGGATATGCTTCGTGCATGTGTGATAGAGTTTGGTGGCCATTGGGATAGCTTCTTACCGTTGGCAGAGTTTTCATACAATAATAGCTATCACTCCAGTATCGACATGGCTCCATTTGAAGCATTGTATGGGAGGAGGTGTAGATCTCCCATTGGGTGGTTTGATGCATTTGAAGTTACCCTTGACCTGGGGACTGATCTGTTAAGAGATTCTATGGAGAAGGTGAAAGCTATTCAAGAAAGCTTTTAGCGGCTCAAAGTAGACAAAAGGAGTATGCAGACCGAAAAGTTAGAGACTTGGAGTTCATGGAAGGTGAACAAGTCTTGTTGAAGGTTTCACCCATGAAAGGGGTGATGCGGTTTTTGAAAAGAGGTAAGCTAAGTCCAAGGTATATTGGACCATTCGAGGTACTAAAGCGAATAGGGGAGGTGGCTTATGAATTAGCCTTGCCCCCAGGGCTGTCCGGAGTGCATCCGGTGTTTCATGTGTCCATGTTGAAGAGATACCACGGAGATGGAAACTACATTATCCGTTGGATTCAGTTTTGTTGGATGAGAACTTGACTTATGAAGAGGAACCGGTTGCTATATTAGATAGAGAAGTTCGCAAGTTGAGGTCGAGAGAGATTGCATCCATCAAAGTTCAATGGAAGAATCGACCGGTTGAAGAGGCTACTTGGGAGAAGGAGGCAGATATGCAAGAAAAATACCCACATCTGTTTACAGATTCAGGTACTCCTTTTCGCCATTGTTTTCTTTTTGATCTTCGTTTGATCGTCGACGTGGGACGAACATGGGTAAATTGTATCTTTGTAACGACCTGTTTAGTCGTTTTGAGCAACAGATTTTAATTCTGGAAAAACTGGCTGGGACGACGGATGGAACGACGGACCGTCGTGGTCACGACGGCCCGTCGAGGAGGTGTCGTCCCATGGCACTTAGAATTTTGAAATTGGGTACTGAAAATCGACTCTCTGTAAATTGTGACGGACCTGCAGGACGTGCCGTCACATCCACGACGAACCGTCGTGAGTTCCGTTGCAAAACACTTCAACTTTTGAGAATTTGGTGCAAGAAATGAGTTTCTGACCGTCATGACGGAGGAACAGGACGGACCATCACGGCTGTGACGGGCCGTCACAGGCCACTTGAGCTCGAGGGAGCTGCGACGACCACCGTGATGGACCGTCGCAGGAACGACGGCCCGTCACAGGTTGCGCAGTCCCAAGCAAAATAGGATTCCTCTACACGTTTTAGGGGTCGTTATGGACTATTCTTTCCTTAATTATAAAGATTGAGGGTTAATATTAATAGGTCTAATTACTTGGGGGTTAAAAGGGGTAACCTTAAGTTAATTAGTGGGTTTTATTGTCCTCCTTTACACTTAATTATACTTTTAATTAGGGTAAAAAGAAGGAGGGTTTGAATAAAACAAAACAAAAGAAAAGAACAGAAAGAGAGGAGAAACGAACGAGTAGAGAGAGAGAAACGAAGAGGATAGCAAAGATTTTGAGAAGATAGCTTGTTGATTCAATTCTTCGGTGGAGGTAGGTTATGGTTATATTACGATATTCGTAGTGAACTCTTAATAGTGAATAATATGTGTTGATGGTATTGTAAACCTGTCTATATGCTTATTGTATGCTTGTATGAATATGATTATGTGATTTTGATAAAACGAGCATGATGAAAACCATTGAATCCCAAATCTTGAAAGAAACTTTAATATATGATATTAATTATGATGCCTTGGTATAAAAGAAGGCTTGACGAGTTAAAGTAATGGGATTGATGATGCCTTAGTATAGAGAAGGCTGGATGAATGGATAGAATGGATGTAGTGGATCGGAGTGTCACGTACCGACACATAGTATTAGTGGATCGGAGTGTCACGTTCCGACACATAGTATTAGTGGGACGGGTGTCACGAACCGACACGTAGATATAGGGGATCGGAGTGTCACGTTCCGACACATATAGGGGATCGGAGTGTCACGTTCCGACACATATAGGGGATCGGAGTGTCACGTTCCGACACATATAGGGGATCGGAGTGTCACGTTCCGACACATATAGGGGATCGGAGTGTCACGTTCCGACACATAGTGGTAGGGGATCGGAGTGTCACATTCCGACACAAGAGGAAGAAAGATAATGAATCTCGAACGATGATAATATACTCAACGTAATGAACTTAATTCCCAAATGAGTATGGTATTGAGGCTTGAGCCCTCATGAATGAACTTGATGGTATTTATTGACGATTATGATACTTGTTGTTGCTACATGTTGAGTTTATAGTTGATTTACGATATTACTTGATATATATTATCTTCTATTTTGAGTTGGCCGATGATATCTACTCAGTACTCGTGTTTTGTACTGACCCCTACTTTTATGTTTTCTTCTTTGTTATTTGTGGAGTGCAGCAAACGTGCCGTCGTCTTCAACTCAACAGTAAATCTAGCCAGTCTTCACTACATCGGAAATTCAGGGTGAGCTAATGCGTCTAGCTTGGACTGGGTCTTCTTCTTCAAGTCTTGATGCCTTGAGCTTCCGGCATGGACTAGCTTTTTACTTATTTTTGTTCTTAGACATTCCTAGTTTAGTAATTTGAGATAGATGTTCTTGTGATGATGACTTCCAGATTTTGGGAATATTAAAAATAGTTGAGTTGTTTTATTTATGAGTTTAAGTCTTCCGCATTATTTTATGTTGATATTATATTGAAATGTTAAGGTTTAGATGGGTTGGTTCGCTCACATAGGAGGGTGAATGTGGGTGCCAGTCGCGTCCCCGAATTGGGTCGTGACATTTGATCTCCGATTATACTTGAAGAGGAACTTGATACTAACAAGAATGTATTCTTATCCATGAAAATCCTACTCTATGTGTGTCCCTTTTAGCTTGTCGTCTTAAAAACATCATTCCTTTTCTTTGATTTCCATTGACAAAATGCTTTATGAATGTGGACTCCAAAATTTCAATGAGCTTAGCAACCTAAAAAAGTAACAGCCGATGAGAGTTTCATGCTATAGCTGCAACAATAATGATGGTGAGACGGAGATTGTTTTTGAAAGTGAAAGACAATGTTCCTCATCTGAGATACCAAAATAAGATTTATCAATTATCTCCATGTATGATTTAGAAGCTTTCCATGAGTTGATCTGCATCAATAAACTGCATGATTAGAAGCCAAACTATATACAAGTACTTCATATTGTTGATGAGTGATGACTTTAGTAATTGTACTTTATCATACTTTTTCATGATCATTGAAAATTACAACACATTTCAGAAATTGTAGTACTAAGTAGCAAATAGTTAGTTCAAATGAACACAACAAAAAACTATAATTACTCATTAGGAAGGAACAACAATGCAATATTACCTGTATTTTGTTTACAAGTCTACGGTATTGATAAAACTCAACAAAGACATTCTTATTTGTTCTTTAGCTTTTCTAAGCTCGTCTTTGCTGAATGATAAGTCAGATTTAGAACACTTGATCACATTTTTCAAAGTCGAGATAGGTATTGCTGGTTCAATATTTATTTTTTCATTGTCCAAAATCTCTACTGGAGCTGGCCTAAAACCCAGAGCATTCATCTTTGTTAGATCTCTCTTCCCTGATGCTGATTCATCTTCCACGCATTAGTTTGACTTCATGGAAATAAATATATTTTTTAATTAAAGAATATGGCTCAGGTCTTCTTGGATCCAAAAAAAGGAAAGTGCATAGAGTAACTCGGATAAGATCATTAACACAATTTTCATTCTTATACTATTAAATATCGTTCCTTACCGTTTTCTTAATAGTTGATCTCAACATATTATTTTCTTAAATGAATGGAATTGCTTGACTTAATCATGTGATAGTTTTGTTTTAAATGGTTTATATATCAATATTACTTTGATGAGCATATTTTAGCCAGATTCCTTATCAAAATCATATGATCTGATAATATTTTGCATTTCAGCCTTTCAAAAGGCTTCTCCAGTTCCTTAGTATCTTGTTGTTGTGTTCAAATTTTCTATAGATTTCTACTAATTCTTTGTGTAAGGATTCTAATAGAAGTTCGTGGTTCTTTTGATAATTTGTACCTTTATTTATATGATCTTTTTGATAGAATTCAATGATAGCTATTAAACTCTTGTACTTACAGGCATCAGTTCTTTTCGTTTATCAACAAGACTTGTCAGCGGCAATTTTAATACTTAAGCACAGTTTTACTAAGTTGAAAAGCATTTCACTCATGTAGATGAACTTTATTTTGAACTACTGATAATTGTTTAATTATAATATATATTGATGCACTTGCTCTCATTATTATGTGTTGTGCTTAATTTGTTGTTTCTCTTTGATTGGTTTAACAACAATATTACATTTGTATATATGTATGGCTCGAGGAAAATTTTGTGGAAATTCCTCAGAGAGAAGTAATCCAGCTACTTATGTAAGTATGCCAACTATTCTCATGCTCACTATAGATCTGATATTTTAATCACAATTAGTGTTGGAAATTTCCAAATTCTCCATATCCTCTCTCATTTTCCAGACAAGATCTAATTTGGAGAATATCACAAAAAACGTTTAAGTACATATTCCATGAATTATATAAGTAAGAATTTTACTTTCTTTACTCTTATAACTAAACATATTAGTTCAAGGATATATGTACCTTAAATTATACGTATAGTGTAAGGATGTTTTAGACAAAAACAATATTATTGTATTCTAGAAGCTTCTAATGTATTTATGAAGAAATTTCTAAAATCACTTAAAATGATGATGACAAAGAGGGTTAATATATTCAATAAAGTGATGGATTTTGCTAAACGAAGAAAAGGGTGTTTTTTGTTATAGTTTGAGGATATGGTTCTTTCTTGTCTTTTAGAGATCCAAACAACAGGCCAGCTTCTAAGGAACATTTGGGAACTTCATTCTTTGGTAAAATTGAAAGGGTTCGCAATTTGTGCTCAATACTAATAATTGAGCAGTGAAAGATCAAAACCAAAATATTGAAATCTATAGTGTGTATTAGTTTTGTTTAGGTATGAAATGAGTTGTTTTCTTAGTTGGGATCATATGGTTCATATACTTGAAATAGATCTTTTACAGATCTGTTGTCTGATTCTTTCTTTTGATTTTTTATATAGATGAAGTGTTTGTATTTTAAGATGAAGTTGATCATTCTTTGTGGATAATGCATATGTATATGAAAACTAAATGAATTCGGGTTCTTTGAATTGGGTTGTTGATGGATTTCTTGACAGCAGGCAGGGCAAACATATTCCTATTAGGATCTTGCACTTTATAGATGGTTTGTTCTTCGACTGTCTAGTTGTTTCCATAGTTAGCAAATAAGTGCCCTCGTGATGTCTCAAAATATGCTCTCTTGATGTAATTGAAATATATTTGATCCATAGTTTGTTAAATTTCATAAATTGAAATTTGAAGGTCCAATTGGTACATTAATTCTAATGCTTAAAATGTTATGCATGTTTTTGTATTTTTCGTCAAAATAAATTTTATTCCCAATGTTTAATGCTTTCATTTTTCCTCAACTTACTACTGGAAAAAAATTTAAAGAAATATTGCGGGGAAAAATCGTCTTAACTCTGGGTTTTGAAGCAAAAATTTATTACGAACATAAAATTTGTACATCATTATCGGTACTTCCTTCAAGTTTTCAATCAACACTGAAAACAAATATGGATGACTTTGTAATGCAAATGTTTCATGTACTTGCTAATCACATTCTTCTTGTTGTTATTGAGAGGATACAAAAAGGGAGTACTCCAATTGACAACCCATGAACAGTGACACACTTAGTGCCTCCTTCAGCTACTACTAATGAGGATGAGGTTGATCCTTAATTAGTTTCACATGACAATCGTATCCTTTTTGTTATATTTTCTTCTATATTGGAAAGTAAAAATTCTTCAATAACAATATTTAATGAATGTTTGAAGAACATTTGATATATTGTTTCGGATGTTTTGAATCAAAAATATCATATTTTAATATACTATATATTTTGAACCATATATGAAATTATTTTATATGTTTTTTAGGGGTATTTAGTAATTTAATTAAAATACATAAGAAGCATATTAAAAACAAAATAAATCAAATTTTCAAGAAAAAAATTTAGCAACAAATATGGCGACGGACCAGCGACGAATTTTAATTGTGCCAAATGTGATGTCTCAAATGATGGAAAAAATTGTAAATTTCGCAAATAATTTCTAAATATAATAACATATTAGTTAGTATCTAAATTTGTGACGGAACACATTTTTTATCACTAAGAGATTACTAAGGAGAGATATAGAAACACTCAATAATTTGTTGCTAATCCGTTGCTAAACCTATTTAGCGACGAAATATCATAGATTAGCAACTTATTTCGTCCGTCAGTAAAAGCTGATTTTTTTGTAGTGGTAGCACTCAACACCATGTACACACCATCAAGAAACTATTGGGGATCTTCTCCCACCTTTAGCCAAGGAAGATAGTGGGATTCATTCTCACAAAATTTCTCAATCTAGAGGTCATGGTACTCTCAAAAGCATTCACCCTAAGCTCAACATCCCTATTTACCTGCCTTGTCATGGATCGGGCTTGGGCAAGAAGAGCCTCTCTAATCTCACCATTAGTCATGTTCGGAGGAACCACCGAAACCTCATAACCTTCACCAACTATGGGGACTTGATCAACTTGAGGAACTTGAACACCTTGTAGAACTTGTCCACCTTGGGAAGGAACTTCCTCATTAGTCCCTTCCTCTTCAAATCTTCCTGTCACGACCCGAGACCACACCCTAGAAAAAAGTGGCAATCTCAAATCATAGACCGACATACTTGACCTCTCAGAGGTCTTGTACATGTCATTCTATGTCGTTCATCGCATATAAACATATGAAAAGTAATGCAAAATTAAAAAATTTCACACGAATATCATAAAACAACTCGATGTAAAATCCATAGGAAATACTAAGTCTCATTTCATAAAATCTTAGACTCATGAATGCTTGGGACACTTTCCATACAATACGAATATAGAAATACTTAGTCTATTAAAATACTTCAATGAAAGAAATAAAAGAAATCTATGCCCTCGAGTCATATGACAACATACTTCAACTTTCTTGAAAGATCTTCTAATCTAAGCATAGCTCCCAAAAGCACATTCACCTATGAATCACTTTAGAGATAAATAAAAGCATGGAATTAGTACAACCACATGTACTAAGTATGGCATAATGCAAAAAAAAAAAAAAAACGAACATTTATTAGAAATATACATCTTTTGATTTAAATATCATAATATAAGCATATGAAAAAAAATTTAACACCTTAGAAACACATAAGAAATCTCTTACACAATTTATCGCATTTTTAGAAAAACTTTACAGTGAGCTACATCACTGTTACAGTGAATTCCTTTACTGTAACAGTGAAGTCCTTTAAATTCACACAAGACACTTTCGAGTATGTAATCCTTTCACTAAAAGCTATACTAAGACTCACTTAAGTATGACAAAGAGAGACCTCCCATAATCCTCTCTTGGCACACATAAATGATCCTTAAGACCTCTTATAATGAGATATACACACTTACAATATATCAACCACATAAACATGAGATCCTCTTACCAAAGGTGATTCTAAGGTTTCACTTCAGTGAGTTGTGAAGCGACCGCTTATACAATCCCTTACACACACACGCACTTAAGAGTTCCTACAGATTACCTAGGATAAGATAATTCTCACTTAATACAATAGCATACATATAATATGGCATTCTCCCTTCCAAAGGCTATCAAAAGACTTACTCAACTAAATCAAGAAGATAACATCCATGCTTAACCTCTCCAACATTTCCTAAATAATGCATAAGACTACCTAAGTATGGATAATGTCTACTCAATCAACCATCTTTCCTAACTAGAATAATTCTTAAGAGTTATCTTTGTAAGATAAGAAGTGACCATTCCTATGCCCCCTTCACACCTTAACTAGACAACCCTTAACTACACTAGTTAAGTACTTATTTATTTAACATGATTTCCTAACTTAAGTCATTACATTCATTATTTAATTTAAGAGACATTCATAACATAAGTACATTTATGTAATGGTCTTGGAGAATACCTAGGGACTCTCACTAACATCTTCAAAGCCTATAGTGCAATTTCTAGATAGTGTCCCATACCACCACCTAAACTTCATAGAACTTCTCTAATGCTAGTAGGTATTCCATTTGATGAGAATAGGAAATAACCAACATAGACCATGGTAGTAAATCATGGAATCCGTAGTTGTAAGGTGTTCTACTTGCCAATGGTATAACATGGACACATCCCATGTAGGCACATGGTTAAGGAATATGAAGGGCTTACTTTGTACTCTAGTCTCGTTCTTCACTAGAGCTACTTCCCAAGCCATAATCACTCGGTGCTAAACTTTTTCTCACATAGTAATTTACATTTAATGTTCATACAAAGGGGTTATGTATCAAGTTCGTAAACTAATCACATTCAACCTACCAAAGAGGTCCTCTAAGGTTACCTTACAATGGCGACAAGATAACTCTCAGCGACTTTCCTAAGGAAGATATGATGTCATTCCAGCCAATCAAACTTAAGTCCATCATTCATTACATGAAGGATACCGTTGCGTCTTTCGACTTCAATGTTCGTAACCTTACCACTAGGTTCAAGGTCTCACATAAAGACCCTCTTAACATCATTCAAGGTGACATGTCATTCATACATACAAAACTAAGAGGCTTTAGCATGTTAAGTCAAGACATCTCATATCCTAATTCATGCATGTATCAAGTAAGCGAACACAAGTCTACCACACAAGACACACCATACTTCAAATATAACATATCACTTTAGAAGCACCTACACATAACCAACATCATCTTTAGGTCATCCTATACACTACTACAACATCATCACAACCATTATGGACTTATATAGTCAAGTACGAAGAAACATGCATTAACTCTAAGACTACACACATAAAGGCATAGTGATAGTCTACCATGATCACCTAACATCATCAATAGAAGAACACAAACTTTAACATTACTAACATGTAAATAGACATGATCATACTTCACATAGATCACTACACGAAGTATCATAATACTACAATGGCGACAGAAAGTCATAATAACTTTTCTAAGGTGTGATATGATGTCTTTCCAGCCAACCAACCTTAAGTCAATCATTTCTTTACTTGAAGGATACCATTACGACTTTAGACTTCAATGTTGATAACCTTACCACAAGGTTCAAGGTTTCACATAAAGGACACTCTTACCAACATTTAATGTCTCGTGTCATTCATACATAGAAAACTAAGAGTCTTTAGCATTCTAAGTCAAGAAATATCCTATTCAAATTCATAGATTCATCAAGTAAGGGACATAAGTAAACCAAGACAAGACATTCACTTTAACACAAATTACATGTCATTCTAGAAGCACATAGAAATAACTATTATCATCTTTATGTCATGACCGGAATCTAAACCCCAGACGAGACCGGCATCGTTGACCTCTCAGAGGTCGCAGACAAGCCTACATACGTCATTCTTACTTCATCTAGGTTAGTTTTAGCAGAAGATTTGAAACTTTTTATTTCCTAACATGCTTACTAAGCATTCTATTATATATATAATTGTTCACCATAAACCATCTAACGTTACGATCATCAAATGAAAGAAGGAGTTTATTATAACGATAAAGATGTACTTGCCAAAATGGCACCAATACATTGTCTAAACGAAACCGGGAAAGAAACGCTAGTGGAACGTACTCCACTAGCTCAATCCTACAACTAGGAGAAAATATAAATTGGCAAGCATCTTCAGAAGCATGAGGGCCTACCGAGTCCGGATGAATGCTCAACGTCCGGATAGGTGCAGCATTCATCCTATAGCTCACGTCCACCTGTGTCTGCACCTAAAAGTTTTGAGTTGTATAGGTTTAGTACACATTTGTACTAAGTATGGGTATATGCAAGCTCACACCAAGGACATGCATGAGTAAGAATAGCTCTTTCCTAGCAACATGATTATAGCAGGTCAAGTCAGTGCACTTGCCAAATTGAGATTATGAAAGTGAGTGAACTTTCCAGAATTTTATTAGGAAAGTTTTTGAGCTTTCAAAATTTGGATTAGGAAAGTTATGCCATGAGATTAACATGCACCATCATACTTAACATTTTGCACATAGCACACAACAGCGTACACATAGCACATATCATAATTCATATAACACATAACGTTGTTCAAATCATTTATTCGTATGACATGAGATCTTGAAAGCATGGATTCGACATTAAGACTTCCCAAAATGAGGGCTCAACATATGGGACCTCAACTAGGGAGTTTGTTTTAGCAAACACATAGTCTTCTTGTTCCATTCATACGTACTTCATTTCATTTCATTCATGGGCCAGCGTAAACACTAGTTATACCTAGGATGTAGTTTAATACTTTCATCGAGTTCATTGTGCAATGACCAAGAATGACCTAATGTCATTACTTGAGTCTAACTCACCTCTTGATTATCCTATCCTAACACCTTTGGTGTATATCACTTCATTATGTTTATCATTTGAGGCAGGCCTCATTCATACATTGAGAACATTAACTTTTACCGACATAGATCATGTGATCATCATGAAATCAAGTGTTCTAAAACCCCACACCGAAATGAGGTGGAATCACCTGCCAAAGTGACCCAAAACATGCTAGCGTACATGGGAATTGAACCCCGCCAAATCCCTATATTGGCAATATAGGTTCGAAGACTAGGAAATATAAGGAGACCCATACCCGTCATGCCGGATAGTCTCATCTCATGAGAGTTACGTGAACCTCCGCCCTTCCCGAAAGAAGGCATCACCGCTCACTGCTAGTCTATCGGTGCTCAACGTAAAGTTTCATTACATTCAACTCATACGTCATAGAAGCTACTTCTAGTATGAGGACATCATAACTCAATTGATGATTTCTCATCTCATTATTAGTATTAAGTGTGTTAATCTCAATACTTTCATTAGAGTGTTCATAGAGATTGGTCTCTTCATTAACTTTACACTCTCATAAATGAGTACATTTTGGTAACATTCACTTAGGCTCATTTGAGATTGCTCTCATCTTTTACATTAGCCTCATATCATGTTGTCACCATATTCATCAACATTAGCACATTTTCTCTACATAATTACTCACCCCTTTTTACGTGAATGTTCATTTCATCATATGTCAATGTACTTGGACATTTATCTGGTTCACACTCTTACTTAACCCTTCTAGGGTTTCTTCATTTCATTACATAATAATCATTTCATTGTATGACAATGCACTTGGCCATTTAGTGTGTTTTAAATTCGTAGATAACCTTTCTAGGCTTACATCATTTCATTACGTACATCTTAGGTTCACTTATTTCTAAACGTATGCTAGACTTATGGGTCTATACATACAAGTCATGAGGTTTTATTCAAAATTCTTTTAAATTATTAATTTCTTCCTAAGAATATGTAGAACAAGACTTATGCGTCTTGTATGTATGCCAAGATCTCGATTTTGATATAAGTGGGCAGCATTATTCTTGAAGATTCAACTCACCTATGACTTATGTATCTATACGTAATTCGGGAAAGGGAACCCAGTTTTCAAATCTCTTGAATAAAACTTACATTTTTTTTAATTCATTTTGGTTTGATCCATACGTCTTGGGGACCCAAGTTCGAGCCCCAATGCCTTCATTTTATTTTTCCCATAATTTCTCTCTTCATTTTTACTTAATGGAACTAAGAGGATGTAGGATCGAACCCCCACAACCTCATTTACTTTTTATTTTAATTGCCTTAAAATTTCTCTCCTTTGGCCGAGGGGTTGTGGGTTCGAACCCCCATAGCCCCTCTTTAATTTCTTTTAATTTTTCTCCTTAAATCTGCCTAGGATGTCGTGGGTTCAATTCCCACGCCTCACATCTCTTGTCTTTCATTTCCTTTTAATCTACTGCACTATCTAGAGGTCGTGGGTTCGATTCCCACACCTCACGTTTCTTTTCTTCTACTTTCTTTACTCTCCTTCACTGCCTAGAGGTCATGGGTTCGATTCCCATGCCTCATATTTTTTTTAATTTTTCTTTTACTCTTCTTTAAATATGATTGAGAGGTGGTGGGTTCAATCCCACTGCTCTCATTTCTCATTTTTTTGTTTAAAGTTACATTTTCCAGCCAATACCACTGTTCGAATCCCCTTCACCATATTTCTTTTTACTTCTTTCTTTTCATGGTTTTTAACATAGTGAGGTCACGGGTTCAATTCTCTATGACCTCAATTGTTTTAGTTCAGTATTTCAACATTTTGAACCCTCTTTGCTGACCGAAATTCATCACTAGAAGCTGGAAATTTTCTTTTAATTTATCAGCATCCTTTCATCAAGTTACACCTTAGTTCTTAGGGGAATTTTTTAGTGCATTTAGGACGTTTTAGGTGCATTTTCATGGATTCGTTTTAGCCCAGATATTATTCCTCAAATCAGCCACATTTCAACTCATATTAACAGCACATTTACATCAATATGTGTACATGAAATATAAAGAACTATCGTGACATTTCAAGTCCTAAACCATGAACAATAGCCATGGCAACACACACGTAGTTACATTTTCGGAAACATCAACATAAGTCACATAATTCCAAACATACATATAAACACATAATCATCACAAAAACAGATTTCATCCCTAGTTTTCTACCAACAAACATAATCAACCTATGATTCAACGGGAGCTAGTGACAGGGATATGCAACGGGGAAAAATCCTAGTTTTCGGTATGAATATTCTAAACCTTGAGGGTTCTCTTGGGAAATGGACCAAGTGAGAACAGAAACCATACCTTATGAAGTTCAAACCTCGTCTTGTTGCCCAAATAACCCCTCCAAACACATGTCCAAATCCAAGAGCTTCAACACCAACTTGACGCAAAAACCCTCTCTTTGCCTAACGTGTTTGATTAGTTGTTGGTCTATAATTTTCGTTGTGAGTTCTTCAAGTGTGGAGAAATTTGGTTTACCTACTGTTTTTGTACGTTCTTTTTCGGAGAAAAACGTGAGTGAGAGTGATAGAGACGTGAGAGAGAGATTAGCGTGGGAGAGAAGAGTTTTATTAGGCTTAGGAGTCTAGTTTAGTACTTAGTCAAATAAGGTTTTATTTAATTATTAAAAATATGATTTCCTTTTATTTTAAATCAGCTATAACTAATAAATATAAATTAATTAGATTAATTTACCAATTTAAATAAAAAACAATTTAATTCATTGCTTCCACCTATGTTCGAACCCGGGTGGAGAAAGACTTCGCTTCAAGAGCCCAATTTTGGCCCTCTCTCCCTAAAATGCCTCTCCACATTATTAATTAAATAAGTAACTATATATTCAGGGTAATTAGGATACTACCCTTAGCCTGGAAAAATACCATTTTACCCCTAGACCCTCCAAACCTAAGATTTCCTCTTTTTAAGTCCGGTAAAGACTCCTTCGAGTAAATCTTTGTATTCGAGAGTCCTACATGGTTGGACCCAACCTTTCCTAGCTAAAATAAATCCCCAAGTTTGTCTTGTATGTAGCAAGGGATCCAAAGTATGGTTCAACGCGCATCAATTCGTGTGAATATGGACTAATCGTTGGCATTCTGGACACATTAAGCATTATTTAGCATATCCATTTTTAGGACTGTTACATTATCCCCCCCCCTAGGAACATTCATCCCCGAATGACACTACTCTTTATTAAAAATAAGTAAATCATCTATAGAATGTATGCATACATAGGTAATTCAATACTCCCCATTGGTGAATATCTGATTCACATATTAACATGATGGTGCACATACTTGAAACCTACTAGTAGCTTCACTTTATAGACTAAGGAACTCTTTCCTAAACTAGTCTCATCGACAGCTATACCATAAGTAAACATGTACATAAAAATCAGCAACTAGCATGATGACTCAAGCATATTAACTTCATATTAGTGCATAAACACCATACACCGTCAAATACATGAAAGACTAATTAAGGCTACGCACCTGAGACTTCACCAGAGGTGCCTTCCCCTGCACCCCTAGTCTTTAGTGCCAAGAATCATTCCGTCCTTTGAGACTCTTCACTCGGACCATTAGGTTGAACTCTCTCCTTCCCTTGTTCTTGACTTCTCCTATTCGGACAATCCTTCACCATGTAACCCGGTTTACTACAAATCTAACAAGCATTAGAGCCCCTCATACACTCTCCTCCATGAAGTTTTAAACACTTCCTACTCTTAACTCTAGGCTTGGAATCCCTATGATAACGATTCTTGGACGAACTTGACTCCCCTTTGTGGAAGAGTCCCTTCTTAAACCTGGGCTCAAACCCTGATTTGAGTACTACTCTTCCTTGAAAAATTCTTCTCACCTTGCCTTGACATGTTCCATTCCCTAGTATGCTTCCTATTCCTGTTTTTCTCCATTTGTTGGACATGGACCATAATCCTGGGAAAGCACATGCTGGCATGCAACATAGATGTTGTACACTCCTCTTCGAGATTCTCAGCAATCTTAGATTTAGTGTAAATGGGAGGATTCATCCTCGTAAAGTCCCTTAACCTTCTGCCATGGTGCTGGCAGGTGGATTCTCCCTAGGAACACCTTGTTGCTCTGCCTTCGTTTCTCTTTGTGTTCATCTTTCTGAATTTCAAAAATTGATCCTAGATACGCTCTTAACACCAAGAAATAGACATTAGAGATGTCACGATAAGATTAGAAGAAGGGAAATTTTCCTACGCACCATGCGGTCTCTAATTCAGGATAGTGGAGCATTTCACTACCATGACTTACAAACTACTCAATGTGGTTGATGTGAACATATTATCTTTGGAAATTAAGATATGGCTCTGATACCAACTTTGTCATGACCGGAATCTAAACCCAGACGAGACCGGCATCGTTGACCTCTCAGAGGTCGCAGACAAGCCTACATACGTCATTCTTACTAAATCTTGGTTAATTTTAGCGGAAAATTTGAAACATTTTGTTTCCTAACATGCTTACTAAATATTCTATTATATATATAATTGTTCACCATCAACCATCTTACATTATAATCATCAAATGAAAGAAGCAATTTTATTATAACGATAAAGATGTACTTGCCAAAATGGCACCAATACAATGTCTGAACAAAAATGGGAGAGAAACGCTACTTGAAAATACTCCACTAGCTCAATCCTACAACTAAGCTAGAATGTAAATGGGCAACCATCCTCGAAAGCATGAGGGCCTACCAAGTATGGATGAATGCTCGACGTTCGAATAGATACAGCATTGATCCTGTTGCTCACGTCCACATGTGCCTACACCTAAAAGATTAGAGTTGTATAGGGTTAGTACACACTTGTACTAAGTATGGGTATATGCAAGCACACACCAAAGACATTCATGAGCAAGAATAGCTCTGTCCTAGCAACATGATTGTAGCAGGTCAAGTTAGTGGACTTGCCAGATTGAGATTAAGAAAGTAACTGAATTTTCAAAATTTGGATTAGGAAAGTTTTTGGCTTTCAAAAATTTGATTAGGAAAGTTATGCCATGAAAGTAACATGCACCATAATACTTAACATTTTCCACACAGCACACAACAGTGTACGCATAGCACATATCATAATTCATATAACACATAACATTGTTCATATCATTTATTCGTATGCAATGAGATCTTAGAATCATGGACTTGACATTAGGACTTCCCTTAATGAAGGCTAAACATATGGGACCTCAACTAGGGAGTCTTCTTTAGAAAACACACAGTCTTCTTCTATCATTTGTACATACTTCATTTCATTTCATTCATGGGATAGTTTAAACACCCGTTTTACCTAGGATGTAGTTTAAGACTTTCATCGGGTTCGTTGTGAAATGACCAAGAATGACCTTATGTCATCACTTGAGTCTAAGTCACCTCTTGATCATCCTATCCTAACACCTTTGGTATCGTTCGTTTCATTATGTGCATCATTTGAGGTTGGCCTCATTTATTCATTGGGAACTTTAACTTTAACCAACATATATCATGTTAGCATCATGAAATCCAATGTCATGAAACCCCATTCCGAAAAGAGGTGGACTCACCGGCCAAAGAGACCCAAAACATGCTAGCGTACATGGGAGTTGAACCCCGCCAAATCCTTATATTTGCAGTATAGGTTCGAAGACTAGTATATATAAGGTGACCCATACGGGGCATGCCGGACAGTATCATCTCATGAGAGTTACGTGAACCTCTTCCCTTCCAAAAATCAGGCATCACCGCTCATAGCTAGTCTATCAGTGCTCAGTATAAAGTAACATTACATTCAAAATATCTTTCATAAAAATCATAGCAAAAGGCTAACACTCGTTGCCATCTTAGACACACGAATATCTTGCGTCACAACCCATACATTGACAAAATAGGAAATATCAAACTTTAATACAATGTCTATAGGAAAGAAAAGCTAAACATAGTTATGTCCTCAAATCAATTTGAGGACATACCAAAACTTGCTTGAAAGGATGTTAATCCAAGCTTCAATTCAAATGACTCTTCTAAATCGCCACCTACACCTTTAGAGATAAGACTATATATGGAATTAGCACATTAGAATGCACTAAGTATGGTGATATGCAATAAATCCATATTAACAAGGCATTTGATTTGAAGTATGCTTTCATGTTCTTTTTTGAAGAAAACCTCATAAAACAAGTATAAAAATCACTTACAAGTCATAATACACACATATAAGACATATCTCAAGTAATCCACAACATACAACTTTCAACATTTAGAAACCACATAAGCATATAAACCTCCCACCAATGGTTATCCGAAAACCCACTTAAGTAAGATATAATGTGGCAAGCAATACAACCCCTTCACACATACCAAAGTGATCCTCGAGACTTCCTAAAGTAAGGTTATTCCATTTCTATCATTAGACCCCCTACCTAGAACTACTCTAAGACTCACCTAAGTTAGACATGAAGAGATCGCCCATACACCCTCTTCAAGCCTACTTAAGCAATCCTAAAAGCTACTTTAGATAAGTGCATTTTTTTATTCACATGCATCAACTTAAGTCAATCAATAATCATTACAACACTTAAGAGACATTCTCATTTAGGAAACTTCATATAATGGTCTTGGAAGACCTAGGGAAACCCTCATCCTAGCATCTTCAAAGCTTACTCGTGCAATGTAAAGATTGCATCACATTCCACTACATACACTTTGTAAAACTTATCCAATACTAGAATGCATTCAACTTGATTAGAATAGGCATTAGTCGACATAGACCATACTAGCTAGGCATCAAATCCTGAGTCTACCCTACTCCGATTGAGGGTGTTCTACTTGCCAAGGATAGAACTAGGACACAACCCATGTAGGCACATGGTTAAGGAATATCAAGAGTTCCTTTGTACTCTAGTATTGACTTAAATAGAGTCATTCCCCAAGCATATGGACTCGGTGCTAGCCATAATCTCATAGATTAAGTTCAATCACTAGAGATATATGAAAAAGTACCGTATTTTAGTCATTACAAAGTCATAGTGTTGTTACCATAGACGGTCCACTAGGGTGACACACAATGGTCAACATGGATATCTCAATGACTTTTTTAGATATGGTTTCATGTTGTTCCTGCCAACCTACCCCTAAGTCCATTATTTTGCACAAGAAGGATACCCTTATAGCTTTCAACTTCAAGGATATAATAACCTTCTTTCTAGGTTGAAGGTTCCAAGTTAATGACCCTCTAAACATTTTCAAGGTCATATTTCACTCATAAATAAACATACATGACAAAGGTTCTTAAGCCTACTAAGTCAAGAGTTCATATTCACATTCTTTCATGAATCAAGTATAGGGATATAGATCCACCAAAACAAGACACACATTTCATCATCTTATCACATGTATCATAGCATCCAAGTATACACATATAATGAAATCACCATAGTATTTTATAGCATCATATAATCAAATAGAAAAACTCATGCTTCGACTTCACATATACACATGTACCACATAATCCTTCACATTGATCACCTATACAAGCTACAACATAATAACATCACAATTTTCTTAATAATGCTGACAAGACCACATTCCTCATTAATATAACACATATGCACCGCCACCATAAGTGGATCATACAAATCAACAATTCAATGCCTATACTACACAATATAGAAGAGATTAGGTCATATTACCACCATTCTATCATCAACACCACCAATCCTTAGCCTTCTCTACAATTAACTTCACAAAGGCTATAATCAATAGCCATATACACTATTCCAAACCAATGACAAAAAACCACACAATGATCCAACAAGATGCAATGTGAAAATCATCAAACTAAGAAAGCCTATATACAATTCTAACATGATCTTTACATAACTTAATAGCTCAATCTTATGTAAACAAGAATTCATTAACATCAAGGCATCATCAATTCACCTACATTAGAGACAAAAATAGGTATTCATGAAATGCATGGGTTCCAATAATTTTGATCTAAAAATATTAAATTACATCAATTCTACCATAAAAAAGATATTCAAATCATTTTATGCAAGAACCCATGTAGAAGTTGAAATAGCAGATTCTACGTTTTTTATCATCTTTGAAAACCAATGAAATTGAATCCTTGAATGTAATAGGATTTAAAGATGAATCACCATACCTGTACTGAAGAAAATTCTATGACATTTATGGAGAAAAACTTGGAAAATTTGTCTTATTCCTTGGATCTTAAAAGTTTCATCAATGGAGGTTTTGGAGAGAATGAATGGAGAGGTTTTCTTTGGAGTTGAGGGTTTTGATTAATTAGCGACTTTTGGGGTTTCAGCAGACTCAATAAAATTCAATAAGATGTCCCAAAAATACAAAAAGGACCCATACACACATAGGACCATACCAATTCAAATTTGACTTAAAATGCGGCCGAATCTGGGACATGGTTGCGCGTCGCGAAGGCACTTCGAATTCTTTGTGATGGAAAATATTGAGACAGAATGGTTTGTGTTTTTCACGCATCGCAGTGCAAACTTTTTTCCTTTGAGTGTAGTTGGCGCGACGCGCCTTGGACCTCAATTATTGGCTACCTCGGCAGCTTCATTGGCCCATATTTGGATCTCCTCAAGGACCCTTTGGCTGGTCCTTGAGGCGTCGTTCTCAAATGTTTAGACCATTACATGTCATTCTATCTGTATGAACCATCGATACTCAATTTCACCCTCATACCATACCCCCAAAAACTCCATTACTAAACACTACGACACACTAGTTTGATTTAGACTAGTTTTCGAACGTCTTGGTCATTTTACTTCTAAACTCTTCCAAACTCCTCAAACTGAGTTTAAACACTATAATTCATCATTTTCTCACCTTATAAACTCATGACACAAATCATAGGCTCTATATTAACCTAGCTTGTTTTTAGGGTGTTAGAGTAACAATTAAGAATAAATATCCCTTCCCTAGAATTGATGATTTGTTTGACCGGTTACAAGGTGTTAATTGTCTTTCAAATATCAACTAAAGGTTGGTTATCACCAATTGAAAATCAAAGACAAATATATACCCAAGAAATTTTCCCAAACATAGTATGGTCATTTGAGTTTTAGTCATGTCATTTGGCTAAAAAAAGCATCCCAACTTTTATTTATTTGATGAATAGGGTGTTGTATCGATATATCGTGGTTTCACGGTATTTTTAATGATGAATAGGGTGTTGAATTGATATAGCGTTGTTTCATGGTATTTTTAATGATTTTTCCTTAAATTTAGTGTGTGTCCAAAATCCTTTTTGTATTGATTTTTATGTAAGTTTCTCCTTATTTGTAGGAAATCTGTCCAAAGATGAACGCAGAAAGTTTTGAGCGAGAAATGCAGAAGAGACCACCTACAGAGCTTTTGACGGTCCGTCGAGCTTGTGACGGTCCATCGAGCCTGTGACGGTCCGTAGGTGGCATCGTAGTGAAGCTGCTGAAGGAAGATGGGGAAGTATGAACTAAGTGTGGGATTATAAAAGTCAATGACGGACCGTCAAAGCCACGACGGTTCATCCTGTTGGTTCATCGTAATGATCAGAGAGTAGTCCCAATACCCAAATTCTAAGAAGTTGAAGTATTATAGAACGGAGACCGTCGACGGACCGTCGTGCTTGGAAAGGTCCGTCATACGTGTTCGTCGAGGGTAATGAAGAGAGAAGAAGAAGAATTTGTGAAGTATGGGACGACGGAGGACATGACGACCCATCCTGACCACGACGGTCCGTCACGAAGTCCGTCAATCCAGTCGCGTTTTGACAGATTTTCAATAATTAGAATCTTTCTTTTGTTAGGTTTTGTTTTTATTATAAATAGTTCAAAAAACCTCATTTTTGGGGTTAGACTCTTTGTTGTTAGACTCTTTGTTAGTAGACTCTTTGATATTAGAATTGTTGATTATTAGAGTTTTGGAGAATCTTTAGTTTGCTTGTTCAAGTATTGAAGGATTAATTTCAGCAATTGTTATAGTTTTTCTGGAATTGATTGTTGGTGATTTTGTTTATTAATCAAGTGAATTTAAGGATTTTATTCTTTCTCATCAAAGTAAGTGCATTAATTCTTATATTAAATATATGAATATTGTGATTATGACTATGGGTAACTAAACTCCATAACTAGGGTTCTGTGAATCATGGGTGAATAATGAGGTAAAATCTAAATAAAAAACAATTCCAGAATAGTATATTGCATGTATTGATAATTCTTTCATTTAGAAGTCTTTTTAACAGATGGCCAACGTAAGAACTTGCCTTAATGCTACTTGCCAGACCAAGGAGGTAGATAATAGGAAAAGAATTATCAACATAGATTTAGTGTATACTATCTAATAGGCTACTGTCGATCGGTACGAGGTAATAACTTAGTCAAATATCGAATACAAATATGAGGTAAAGGTAAGGGTTAGTATAGAAACACACGTAGCCGGACTAAGGTGCGGAGTGAAATTTTCTAGATGCCGGACCAAGGATTTAGAAATACATAACTTATCACTTTGCATGCAAGACACTAGGAAAGAATTGTTATAGTTAGAATTATCAAGTTAGGAACCTCTGGGGAACACTTAAGCCCTAGTTGCTTTTATTTATTTATTAATCTCTAAGATATGAATTTGTTAGTTGTTTACTTTAATATAGTTAAACACTTTCATTATTTAGAAATAATAACCCCCCTTTACTGTCTTTTGTTTTCTAGGAAAATAATTGACTAAATAATTTAAATAATAGAATAAAGTTGAGTCTGAACTAATTTCCTCCTGGGAACGATCCCAACCTCATTAGTTGGGTTGTTTACTTTATACGACCTCTTTACTTCTTATTTGAGAAGTAAGTTTGAGCGTATCAAACTTTGGAGCCGCTGCTGGGAAAGTATCTTTTAGATTAACTTAAACTTATTACTAAAGTTTAGTCAATATTTTCTTGATTTTACTTTTTTATTGTTTTTTATTCTTGCAGAATTAACTTTCTTGTATGCCAAATACATAGAGAGGAAGAGAACCCTTGTTTCCCTATGACCATGAATTAGAGTGTACACTACGCAATATGAATCAAAACTTGGGTATTAACAATGATGATCCAAACCAGAAAATCCCAGCTCCAGTTGATGTTCATGGTCAGTTATTACCCGATGATCTTGGTCAAAATCAGCAAAGTGGACACAATCCCACTCCACGTCCTCAAGAATACTACAGATGTTATGATAATATTGCATACTCTGATGGGCCACTTTTCTCGCCCCCTCTACCACAAGGCCACACCTTTGTGGTAACCGCTGCTTGAGGTTTGTTTTCAGGGCTACCTTCTGAGGACCCACATGCCCATATAGCTAAGGTAAGGGCAGTTTGTAAAAGTTGTATAGGGAGGCCTTATTTGGATTTGGACTTAACAGGGCTAAGAGTATTTCCTCTCTCACTGATGGGAGAGGCTGCTATTAGGTTTAATGAGCTCCCTTATAACTCAATTTTCACTTGGAACCAACTAAGAGATGTTTTCTTAGAACGTTACTACCCGGTCTCAAAGAAACTAAATCACAATGACAAAGTGAAAAAACTTTGTGGCACTACCAGGAGAGTCAGTTAGCAGTTCTTGGGATAGATTCACTTTAATTTTTAGAAGTTTCCCCAATCACCGCATAGATGATGAGTCACTGAAGGAATACTTCTATCGGGGAAAGGATGATAAGAATAAAGCGGTATTGGATACTATAGCGGGTGGTTCTTATGGGGAGTGTCCTTATGCTGAAATTGCCAAAAAATTAGAGAAAATCTCCCGTAATAATAAATCTTGGAGTACTAGAAAGTCAGATACTGGAATAAATACCTTCGCATGCAATCCACACACAACCCAGCAACATATGAGATTAGTGAAGAGATGTCTCAGATGAGTACTGATCTTGGGTTGGTATAAAAACATGTCACTGGGGTGCATAAAAGATAAATGCATTTAACTACTTGTCTAAACAACCACCACCAAATGATGAATGTTATTATGAGGAGGATTCCTATGCGGTAAATGAGCAGACAGGGGGTTTCCGACCAAGTGCCCAAGGCTGAAATAAGGAGAATTGGTGCCAAGGTCAAGGAAACCAAGGTCGGGTCTATGGTAACTATAACTCTGAGGGTCATTATGTCCGAGATGCAAATTACAACCGCGACAACAACTTCACCGAGGGTAGCAATTGTAACAAAAATGATAGAAATGGGCCCCATGTTCCTCCTCAAAATCGTGAAGTTACTCCTTGGGATGGTGGAGGTAGTATGGCGCAAGTTGAGGATATGTTGCACAAAATGATGAGGAGTTTCGATGCTAGTGATGAGACATTAAAGAGTTAAGGAGTGATTTAGCGGGTATTGGGCAAAAAGTCGATACACATGCAATATTGATTAAATTGCTTGAGTTGCAAATGGCCCAATTATCTGCGACTGTGAACACACGACAACCGGTCACTCTTCCTAGAAACACTGTCCAAAATCCGAAAAATGATGGACAATGTATGGCAATCACTACTCAGGGTGGTAAACAAACCATTGACCCAACTATGTCGTCTAATGAGGAAAAAGTGATAAAAGATAATGATAAAGTGGTAGAGGTTAGTCGTGAAGTAGAAGATAACACTGGAAAAGACGTTGAAGTGCCTACAAAGGTAACTCCCTTGCCTAGTCCACCACCCCCATTTCCTCAAAGATTAGTGAAAATGACCGAGGATAGTAAATATCGGCGCTTTATAACAATCTTGAAGAAACTTTCTATCAATGTCCCTTTGGTAGAAGCTTTAGAACAAATGCCTGGTTACGCCAAGTTTATGAAAGATCTGGTTACAAAGAAAAGATCGGTCACTTTTCAGGATGATGAAAAAATGCAGCATTGTAGTGCTATTGCTACAAGATCTCAAGTACAAAAGAAAGAAGATCCGGGTGCGTTCACTATTCCTTGCACAATCGGGTCATTACATTTTTTGAAAGCATTATGTGATCTGGGTGAAATCATAAATCTCATTCCCCTCTCAATTTATAAGAAGTTGGGTTTGGGTGATCCAAAGCCCACAGCAATGCGGCTATTGATGGCCGATCGAACAGTAAAAAGGCCTATAGGGATAATCCACGATGTGCTAGTAAAAGTGGAGTCTTTCATATTTTCGGCAGATTTTGTTATTCTTGATTGTAATGTCAATTTTGAAATGACTATTATTCTTGGGAGGCCATTCCTCGCTACGGGTAGAGCCTTAGTTTATATGGAAAAGGGTCAGATGAAATTTTGGTTGAACAATGAAGAAGTGACCTTCAACATTTGTAGGTCCATGAGGCAGAGTGGTGAGCTCCAATCTATATCTGCTATATCCTACAACGAAAAGATGAAGAAACACCATGACCTAAAATTTGAAAAACGAGAGTTTATGGTTGGGGATTTGGTGCTTTTATACAATTATAGGTTGTGTTTGTTTCAGGGCAAGCTCAAGTCCAAATCGACTGGCCCTTACTTGATTACTAAACTATTCCCTCATGGAGCAGTTGAGTTAGAAACCAAGGAGGGTGTGCGGTTTAAGGTGAATGGATAACGAATAAAAATTTATTTTGGGCATGCTGAATCGGCGAATGAAGTGATTGAGGCATACCATCTTGAAGAAGTGTGACTAATCAAGTGTCTTCAATCGTGCCGCGATGTTAAATCAGGCGCTGGTTGGGACGCAACACAATTTTTATACTTTTCTTTCTAGTAATGGTAGCATTTTCTATTAATGGGTTTTAAATTTGCAGGTAGCACACCACCAGAAAATTCGGCAGAAGGTCACTCTACAACAGTCACTGACGGATACATTGACGGACCGTCACGCATGCGACGGACCATCACGCGTGCGACGGACCATCACATGAATCTGTTGTGCCAGGTACGTCTTTCATTTATTTTAAAAATTAGGGCACACGCGACGGAACCCATGGCAGACCGTCGTCGGGGACTCTTTGCATCATTAATCAGGATACCCGACCTGACCTGGCTGGGGTATTTTAAAAATTGTCAACATTTAAGAAACCCACCCCTTTATTTCAACCATTTACTTCCCTCTTTCTCCCATTTCCCTCCCTTTTAAACTACCAACTTCCTACCTCTCTTCTTTATCAACTGATCACTTCCCCAAATCCCCAATTCCGGAAATGTCCTTTCTACTGGCTGGAGTCTGCTGTTGTGGTTCTGCTCTTGATAACCAAGTGCCTCATTTGCTTGTTTTTCTCATCTTCTCAGGTATTTGTCTCTGATCTCTACCCATTTACATTGCATTTTTGTTTTTAAATTAGTATTGGCCTATTTATTTTTGGTGGTTCTTCATTCTTTGATTCAATTTTGTCTGACCTAGGTTGAGAATCCTCGAATTGCCTTGTTAAAACTCGAGATATAGGTGTTCTAGCATTGCTAGTTTGCTAGGTAGTTGGGTTAGAAACATGTAGGTTAACACTAAGTATTCCATTTGAGTCACAGGGGATGATTGTGGCATCCTCAGTTCTGTCACTGAATGACACAACGAGACCCTGATGACGGACGGTTGTACCCACGATGGACCGTCATAGGGTTTGTTCCAACACCCCGCTGTTCGTTTTCTCTAAGTGTCCACCAACGGACACATGCGATGGACCGTCATTCCCACGACGGTTCGTCCTATACAACCGTTATGGTTGTCAGAGACCCTATTCCTAAGGTTCTCCAACTTTTACTAGGTGTCCTCTCACGAACATCTAAGACGGACCGTCATTAACACAACGGTCCGTCCTGAACAACCGTCATGGTTGTCAGAGACCCTTGTCCTAAGGGTCTCCATTTTTTTCCAAGTGTCCTCTGACGCACATCTACGACGTACCGTCATACCCATGACAGTCCGTTCTGCACAACCGTGATGACGGTCAAAGACCCCTCTCCTACGGGTCTCCATACTTTTTCTAAGTGCCCCACAATGGACATCTAGACGGACCATTACTATAACGATGGTCGTTCTAGCTGATCCGTCATAACTGTCAGATACTTTCCTTCAGGGGTCTCCACATAAACATAGTTGAAGTAAGACATGACGGTCCATCATACTCACAATGAGCCGTAACCTGGTCCGTCGTGTTTCACTTTTACACCAGAGATGTCATTACAGCTTTGCTCTTATATTTATTTTGTGTCATTTTCGCTTGTCTTGTTTGCTCCTTCCACTACTAATATTAATTCTTTACAGGTACTATCTCTAATGGCACCAAAACAAGATCGAGTTTATGCACGTGCGCGTTCAAAGTCTATCGCGCCGTCTGCCTGACTTGTTATAAGTTCTAATGATAAGCATGATCCCGAGTACGTGCCCCAAGAAACTGCAACTCCATTACGAGATGCACGTGTAACCAGAGCTATGCCCAAAAAGGTGGCGTCCGTCGTAGTCCTTGTCTCCTAGTCTGATGAGGAGTGTACACTGACCGGCACACCTTCTGGGTCAGCTACACATGAAGAACGAGCGTCTGTTTCCTTAGGAGTTTCGTGGTCGGAGAAAGCCTCCGGGTCCGCAGATGTCCCTGCACCCGCCACAGCTGCACAGTCTGCCTCGTCTGATGAGGCTAATAGTCCTGATTCCACTCCAGGCTCACCGACTGGTGCTCTCACCCTTGTTGCCAACCAGCCCAACCGGTGGTGTGTCGACCGGCAATACCAAGTGTATTCAGATGCCAAGTTTCTAAAATGATAAAGGCGTCATGACACGGACCCTTACACTAAAGATGCGAGTCCTTACGGAAAGTCTCCCAACCATGAAAGAGATCCACAATGTCTTTACCAGACACCGGCTAGGGTAGACAGCTCATTTTTAGGCCCCTATAGTGAGGAGTTGGTATGATAGTTTTACACCTCTTAGGTGGCTACTCTCCGATCACAGATAGATAGGTGGGCTGTCATCGCCAAACAGGCCCCACTTGAGCACGTCCGAGTACACGGCATACAGGTCGACATCTCCTTGCCCTCCATCTGCCGATATTTGTATGGTGAGCATGTGGATGCCAACACGACCCCTCTCAACGACGAGTTTGACTACCGGTGGCAAATTGTAAAAGATGTCCAATTCTTGCGTGAGCCGTTGCTGAGAGAGACCACCACAAGGTGGATGGAACTGCACTTGTCTATTGATGGAGAGGGTGCCGACTGAGTAATGGAGCCAAAGGGAGCCATAAAGAAGGCTAAATTGACCTTCACGACTAAGTTCTTATGGTTGATTATCCGCCACTGCCTTTCCCCCACGGCTGTTGATAATATAGTCACATGAGATCACGCATTTCTAATGGTGGCGATGAGGTGGACTTCGCTTTTCTTCTATAGGCGGTCATGCACGAGAGGGATTTCAAGGTCACAACTACTTACCCTTTTCTGTGAATGATATTTTCCTTATGCAGGTCCGCAGGTATGCCCATCTGGCACATTAATAAGCTCAAGACTCCGCTGGGCACTATTGATGTCGGCCTCATCAGGGATGAGGCAAATGAGTTGGCTCCACGTAGAGAGCCCCGTCCAGAGTTGCCTCCACTTGGTGAAAATCTGGCTGATACGGTAGCACATCCTCAAATGGCTACGCAGGCTGCTTTCGAAACCACTGACACTACCCCGATCGAGTCTATCCCGAGTAGTAGCACTGCCTCTAGCTCCTCTCGCTCAGACCCTTTCCCCGCTCGGGTCCCGCTTGTTAGGGTCCAGAAACAAGAGGCTCAGATGGCCACACTTCTGCATCACATCCAGCCTTGGATGCAGAAGTCTATTGCTGAGACGGAGGAGCGCTTGGAGCGTAAAATTGTCCAGCACATAGAGCTGAAGATCACTGAGGTTCATCAGCGCTTAAACGATTTTGAGTTGCGGGTGCTAGCCTGGCCAGCCCTTCAGTTAGACGTGTCGACCCTTCAGGCTGCGATTGAGAGTCTGCGAGCGGATATTGATATAATCCTAGAGGCTAGGGTGCCTGAGTTTGAGGCCTTTTCTGCAAAGCCTGCTGAGGACATAGTGATAGCTGCCTTATTCGCCACTTCTGAGACTCCACCACCTCTCCATCGAGAGCATGCCAAGAGGCGCAAGGGTCGAGAGGTGGATGAGGCTAGAGCACAGAAGAAGGAGTGCCGTGAGATGGAGGTTGTGAGAAGAGACTCACTTATTGATGAAGAGGCGCGTCGGATCAGTGATGTAGAGTCAGCTTCTGGGGCATCTATCTCCAGAGATGTAGAGACAGAGGGAGGCACTACTGATAGTGCTAATGCTCATGAGGACACTACTGAGGGTTTCCATACTACATAGGTAGTGTGTTCCGAGGAACCGTACCCATCAGCTTGCTAATCGTCAGTGCTTTGCGCCCCAGGTTTGCTTCACCCACTCTCCTATTTTAGTTTTTTTGTATGCATTGGGTACAATTGCATATCTTTTGTCGGGGTGGGGTAAATGGAAAGTGAGTACTAGGGTGAAGTCTGAGTAGCCCAATTCACGATCCTCTTTTGGGGTTTTCTTGCCTGTGTTCATTTTCCCTAAGAGACTGATTATTTTTAATGTTGAACTGGCATGTCTATATCTTATGTACATAGTATAACTCTGAATCATGATGGCTAAAACAAAAATGATATCTTGATGTAATGAAAATGATGCATGACTAGGCATAGTAATTGATAAATTTGTAGCTCTAAGCATGACATACAGATACACCAGTGCATGACCCTAAGTCTAAAATTCAAACTAGGTGTTTGATAATCTGGTAGAGTAATGAGATGTCAAGTGAGTGTAAGGAAAATTTGAATAGTCCACTATTTGTACTAAGCTAGACCTTTCTTGGTTAGTCTTGCAAAAAGTAAGTTGTAATAGACAATTAGGAAAGGATCATAGGCCCTTGATCAATATAGTCAATTTTTAGCCTAAAAATGATTGAAATTAATCCCTCTTTGATCCAAATGATTTGAGCCTAAAATAGACCTTTCTTTTTCACCCCAACTGATCTTTTCTAGGAATAATGTGTTGGCCCTAGTCCCTCCTTGGACATGTGCACCTCAACTTATCCCAAAAGCATTAGTTGAGGGTGGCTAATGCAGTAAACAACCTTTTCGTGGCTCTGACCCAACTTTCGGTATTGTGTACTTTGACTCATGGTAAAGCCATGAGTTGAGGGTGTCTATTATGAGGAATGCTCTGGAAAGTGGGGTTGAAATAATAAAGAGAGAGAAATAATAAAAGTAAATTGACTCAAGAACCAGTTGAAAGAAGAGTGAAATAATATATATATATATATATATAATATATATATATTATATATATATATATATATATATACAAGCAAGAAAAGAAAAAGAGACACTTACACAAATGAAGAAAGAAGGGAAAATACCAAGGTGAAAGCATATGAGAAATTGGGCAAAATAAAATGATAAAAAGTGTTATGTTTGGCCGATATGTCAAGGAGGGCAAAAAGTCACTAAAGTATGCCAAAATATACCTTACGTGACCCTGAGCATGTGTTACAAGCTAAGAAAGTTCTATCGTGATCATAAGAGTTGTATGGCGAACTTAAAGATGTGAAACTAAGGGCAAGGTTATGGAAAGATGTATGAATGAGTTGTGAATTTGTTCTGAGAGTGAGTGTTGAAAAGTAATCCTTATACTCAAACTGAAATCATTGTGCGAAAAATGAGGATGTTGTTTTGAAGTGAGACACTAGTTGCAATACCAGAAATATTAGCACCTCTGTGAGATATTGAAGAGGATAGGTGTCAGTGCGTGGTGAGTCTGTGTCATGGTGTGATTCCACATAATTCAAGCCTAATAGTGATAACATGTATAAACATGATGAGATTAATCGGGATTGATAGCCAAATGATTGCGAAAGCTAATATATGGATACTGCTGTACAAAGATTTTGTAGAGAGTGTGTCGCTTGAGGACAAAAAACGAATTTAAGTTGAGGGTGTTGATATACTGTGGTTTCATGGTATTTTTAATGCTTTTTCGATAAATTTAGTGTGTGTCAAAAAGCCTTTTTGTATTGATTTTTGTGTAAGTTTCTCCTTATTTGCAGGAAGTCCAAAGATGAACGCGGAAAGTTTTAAGCGAGAAATGCAGAAGAGAACGCCTTCGGTGCTTGTGATGGTCCGTCAAGCTTGTGAAGGTCTGTAGGTGGCATCGTAGTGAAGATGCTGAAGGAAGATGGGGAAGTCAAACCTAAGTGTCGGATTACGAAAGTCAATGACGGACCGTCATAACCACGACGGTCCATCCTGCTGGTTCGTCGCAATGATCAGAGAGTAGTCCAGTACCCAAATTCGAAGAAGTTTAAGTATTATAGAACGGAGACCCTCGACAGATCGTCGTGCTTGGAACGGTCCATCATACTTGTTCGTCGAGGGTAATGAAGAGAGCAGAAGAAGAATTTGTGAAGTATGGGACGACGGAGGACATGGCGGCCCGTCATGACCATGACGGTCCGTCACGAGGTCTGTCGACCCAGCCGCATTTTGACAGATTTTCTTTAATTAGAATCCTTCTTTTATTAGGTTCTATTTTTATTATAAACGTTAGAACTCACCTTAATGCAACTTGCCGGACCAAGGAGGTAGTTAATAGGAAAAGAATTATCAACATAGATTTAGTGTATAATATCGAATAGGCTATTGTTGATTGGTCCTAGGTAATAATTTAGTCAAATATCGAACGCAATGCTTAATATGAGGTAAAGGTAAGGGCTAGTATAGAAACACACGTAGCCGGACCAATGTGCGGAGTTAAACTTTCTAGATGTCGGACCAAGGATTTAGAAATGCATAACTTATCACTTTAAATGCAAGATACTAGGAAAGAATTGTTATAGTTAGAATTATCAAGTTAGGAACCTGTAAGGAACACTTAACCCCTAATTACTTTTATTAATTGATGAAGCTCTAAGATTTGAATATGTTTGTTGTTTACTTTAATCTAGTTAATTACTTTCATTAATTTAGAAATAAAAAACCCCTTTACTGTCTTTTGTTTTCTAGGAAAATAATTGACTAAATAATAGTAATAATAGAACAAAGTTAAGTCTGAACTATTTTCCTCGTGGGCACGATACTTCTTATTTAAGTAAGTTTGAGCGTATCATGAATCCATTTTTTGATGTGTTCATGATAGTATTTATAGATAAAATTTTGGTGCGTTCAAGATCGGAGAAAGACCGCGCTAATCAGTCGTTGTAGGTTTTACAAAGTCTTCGTGATCGTAAGTTGTATGCAAAGTTCTCTAACTGTGAGTTTTCATTGACATCTGTGTCATTCTTAGGTCATATTATATCTGATAAAGGAATAAAGGTTCATTCTAAAAACATATAAGCCATGAAAAATTGGCCAAGACCTGCAACACCTTTGCAGATCTATACTTTTCTTGGACCGATAGGTTATTATAGAATATTTGATGAAGGGTTCTCTTCCATTGTTGCACCCATAGCAAAGCTAAACAGATAAATCAACCAAGTTTAGATGGAGTGATGCATGTGAATGAATCTTCCAAGAGATGAATCCATAATAAACTTATAAACCTATATTGGTACTTCCAAGAGGCACAACAGGTATGTAGTGTATTGTGATGCTTTGAGACTGGAATTCCGAAGTGTATAATTGACCCATCCCATATTACTCCTACTAAAGATGTACAAGTTACAAGAGATATCAAGTATGAAGAAGTGGTCATTGTTATTATTTATAGACAAGTTAGGAAGTTAAGAAATAAAGAAGTAGCTTTTGTAAAAGTACTATGAAGAGAGAAACCAACAAGTAGAAGGAGTCACATGGGAAGCAAAAGAAGAAATGAAATTAAAGTATATGTATTTCTTCCAGAACGATAAGAGAGATGAAGATGTTGAGTTGAGGCTTTGACAAGTAAGTATAAGTTTATATTTATTATGGATTAATAGTAGTACGTAACTTAGACTTGAACTTGTTGGGATGGATAACCATTCTCACATTCGTGGACGAATATTCTTAATGGGGGGATGTAACACCCCATATAACGCATATCTTAGTTCTATTCATATGATTCTTGACATAGTCTTACCGTATATGTGAGGGACCATGTCTCTTATATCATTAGTGTTGCTTAAAATAGATTGGAAGGTGATGTGATGTCTTGCACGTTTCAGGATGTGTGCTCCAAGTTTACCCCGACTAAAGTATTTAAACTTGAGATAGTGAGGTGGTAATCGCATTTAATTTTAAAATTCCAGTCCGAAGATACGGCAAAAAGGATTAATATTTAAAGAATGGAATAAAATGGTGAACTTTTTTCTTAGCTTAATTAAGCTACTAGGTGTATCACCTACTTCAGCTATGTAGATCTAGTTAAAGGGTCCAAGGTTAATGGATTTGATTTAGGCCTATTTAATGTACTCATAACCTAATTAAGTAAAATAAAATGAAAACGGAAATAAAATCTAGAAGGCAAATCTTTCAAGGCCTAATGTAGTTAAGCCCAAGAAAAAGCAAAAAGGTGCATCACCTAATTCAACATTTTGTGCAGTTTGATGTACATACACAGGTTCATCACCTCCTTGACCAATTAGTGGCTGAAAATGGAGTAAAAAAAAGGAGGTTCTAGAGGATTTTTTTAATGTCCAATAAGGCTCCATTTAAATCTAATATAATCTGATCTTCTCATACATTTTAACATTTAATAAAAATCATATTTAACTTCAACTCTCTCTCTCTCTCTCTTTTCTCTCGAGGCTTAAAATAGAAGCCTTAAAATTTCTTCTAGAAGAACTCCTCATATCTGCAAACCAACGTCTGAGAAACACTAATAGATTTAGCTTAAATCTCCTATGGAAGACTAGGAAAATATGTTACCATGCTTAATTATAAGTACAAGAAAGAAGTTCCCACAAGCTAGTGCTCTTTTTTTCCTAGTTATTAAGAATGTTTTGTCTTCCTTATTAGGTTTAAGTGTGAAGGGAAGTTGAAGATTCCAAGTTCAAAAGAAAAGTTTCATAAAAATTGAGGTAAGGTGACTGCTCTACTTTTTTTCCTTATGCATGACTTCGATTAAGGAATTATGCGTATGTTGTTATTAAAAACTCGTGAAATAGTGAGTTCAATATTTGGTTGTTGCGATAAAGAATATTTGGGGTTGTTTTATGTGGAGTGTTGTTAGGCAGTGTGGGTTATTTTGGGAGAGAATATATAAGGTATGTATTGGAGATAGAAGGAGGGTGTGGTCATACACATTTGTTTAAGGGTTGTATGGGATCATTGTCCTTCAAAGTTAGCTATTGGTTTACGTGGCCTTCAGGGTAATAGGTACTGATTCTAGTTTATCAAGACTTAAATTGTAGATTAATATCTAAAAGGGGAAGTTAAATCATGATATTTGTACTTGTCAGAGAAAAGGTATGTAAGGTGTGATTCCATATTCTTCGGCATTGAATATCAATTAAGGAAATGGCACAACCTGGAACCTCAAACATTGATAAGGGAAGACTAACGCTTTCATTAGGATTATATTCATTTCATCTTGTCACGACCCACTAGTACACCCTAAAGGAAGGGAGCACTCTTGAGTCGTCACAAGGCGTACTTGACCCTTCAGAGGTCTTGTACTAGCGTCTTAGCTATCATTTATTATATACGACATGAAAAGCAGTACGAAATTAAAACTTTTCACGACAATAATAATCATAAGGAAATATATTTTATAAAATACTAAAGAGTAGTCTCATCGTCATACGCCAACTTAAAGAAACAACTTAAATATCTTAGGACACGGCCCATTACATTGAAAGAAAATACATAATAAGTCTTATATAAGTATTTTAACAGAGAACTAAAGAAACATAGACTATGTCCTCGAATAAATGAGGACATACAGAGTATTGAGAGAGTAAACTTCCCAAGCTTGCCTTCTAAACTTCCACTTGCTTCCAACCTATAAATATAGAGTGTACAAAAGTATAGGGTTAGTACAAACATTGTATTAAGTATGACATTATACAAAAATATGCAAAAGAGGATATTGTAGTAGAAATAAAGCTTTCATGACATATAAGTAAAATCTCCATGAATATAGAAGAAAAACAACATATAAATCATCATTTATAACATAGGGTAAAACTTCCATAATTTTAGCACCATACGACACTTTATAGTGAACTCAAGAAACATGACAGTGAACTCACATTCATTTCATCTTACAGTGAATCCATTCCATTACCACTTACAGTGAGCTATTCGACTTGAAGTTTCCATAACCAATGTTATCCTAAGACTAACTAACGTAAGACATTAAGAAATTTCCCGTACAATCCCTTCAATACACACCTAAGAGATCTTCAAGACTATCGACCATAGGATACTACACACGGGTAACAAGACGACACTCAACATCAAGACACTAAGGATCATACTTATATTTAAGGACTTCAAATAAGAACCTTTCTCAAAGGAAACCACCAAGTTAAATAGAGTGCAATGTGAGAGTAGCATCCCACTAGTCCCACCAAGTGTTCCTTGAAGATTCCCTTAGATTAGGAACACCACATTCATAATTCATTAACTTCATCATACAGGACATAACCTTAACATGCTTCATTGACATTAGAAACTAAGTCAAATTACTACATTTACATTACATATTGACCCATTCATACATTTCATATAAAGACACACAAAGACTGCCTCTAAATGCCTAATTGTGCAATGAATAGATATCGTCCCATACTACCACCTACCCTAATTAATAAACCCTTTATAAGACTTAGTTCATTATATTTTTTTGTGGGGTCTATCTTTAACCAACATAGAACATGAGAGCTAGACATGGAATCCCGATATTAACCCCTAATGAATGATGGATCCCCACTTGCCTAGGGTGGGGTCATTCTTTAGCCTTTACATGGATTATCCATTAGCTACTCCTATGTGGGCGCGTATTTAAGGGATGAGGAGATTTATTCTAAATAACTCATTCTCTACTAAAGAGGAGTACTCATATCAAGAGGTACATTACGTAACAACCCTAAAAATGGATATGTTAAGTAATGCTTAATGTGTCTAGAATGGCAAGGATTAGACTGGGTTCACACGGATTTATACGCGTAGAACCAGGACTCGGAACCCTTGATACATCCAAGACAACTAACTTGGGGAGTTAGTTAAGCTATTAAAGGTTGGCTCCAGCCATGTAGGACTCTCGAATACGAAGATTTACTTGAAGGAGTCTTTACCGGACTTAAAAAGCGAAAATCTTAGGTTTGGAGGGTGTAGGGGTAAAATGATCTTTTTCCAGGCTAAGGGTAGTATCGTAAATACCCTAAATATATAATTAATTATTAAATTAATAAGCTGGAGGGGCCTTTTTGGAAGAGAGGGCCGAAATTGGGCTCTTGAAGTGAAGTCTTGCTCCACCGGGGTTCGAACCTAGGTGGAAGCAATGAATTAAATTGTTTTTAATTTAAGTTGGTAAATTAATGTAATTAATTTATGTTTATTAGTTATTAGATGATTTAAAATAAGAGCAAATCAGATTTTTAATAATTAAATAAAACCTTATTCGAATAAATCCTAAACTAGACTCCTAAGCCTAAGAAAACTCCTCTCTCCCACGCTCATCTCTCTCTCACGTCTCTATCACTCTCATTCATGTTTTCTCTGCCAAAATAACTCCAAAAACAGTAGTTAAGCAAAAGTTCTTCACATTTGAAGAACTAACATGAAAATATAAGAAAAAGAAACATTAATCAATCACGTAGGCAAAGAGAAGGTTTTCCGTCCATTTTGGTGTTGGACGTGTGTTTGGAGGAGTTCTTAGGGCAGAAAGTCGAGGTTTGAACGTCAAAAAGGTATGCGTTCTCTTCTCTCTGGTCCCTTTCCCAAAATACCCCTAAAGATTCAGTCAAATCTAATCCGAAAACTAGGATTGCTCCCGTTGCATGTCCCGTTCAGTAGCTCGTGTTGATTCGTATGTTGGGTATGTTTGCTGGTAGATGTTAGGCATGTAATGTGTTTTCATGTTGAATATGCTCATGAATTTTGTTTGGAATCATATGAATGACAACCTATGTTTTTCCGAAAAGATGTGTATGTATGTACAATGTAGCCGTGACTCCTTTGGTTTGAGGTTCAAAAATAACATGTTATTGTTGTGTTCCTACATGGACAACTTATACAAATTGTTATGTTCATAAGTGATGTAAATATGCTGATTTGAGTGCAATTCTTTATCGAATGAAATCTTGAAAATTCACCTAAATAACTCACTAAAAAAACTACTTAACATGTCTAAACAATTAATGTGAAAGAAGTGAGAAAATAGGCTGCAAAAATTTCCAGCAGCTTGTTAATGAGTTTCGGCCAAGCTAAGGAGAATTTCATGCTATGAAAAAATGAACTAAAATATGTGAGATCACTGGGGATTGAACCGGTGACCTCACCATGTTGAAAATCAATGAAATAAGGTGAGGAAAAGGGAATGTGGTATGTCGGACTCGAACCTATGACCTTGGCTGGAAAATGAAAAACGAAAAGAAAAGAAATGAGAGGAGTGGGATTCGAACCCACAACCTCTAATACAGTAAAGGTGGAAGGAAAAAAATGAAAAAGAAGAGAAATGAGAGGAGTGGGATTCGACCCACAACCTCTTAGGCAGTAAAGGAGAAAGGAAAATGAAAATAAAAGGAATATGAGGCGTGGAATTCGAACCCACGACCTCCTAGGCAGATTTAAGGAGAATTAAAAATGAAAATAGAAGAAATGTGAGGCGTGGGAATTGAACCCACGACCTCTAGGCAGTAAAGGAGAATTACAATAAAAATAAAATGAGGTTGTGCGGGTTTGATCCCACAACCTCATTGTCAATGCGAGATAGTCAAGGAGAAATAAATAAAGAAATAAAAGGGGTTGTGGGGGTTTGAATCCACAACCCCTCGGTCAAAAAGAGAGAATTTAAAGAAAAAGAAATTAAAAGAAAATTAGGTTTTGGGGCTTCGATCCCACATCCTCTCAATCCCATTGAGCGAAAAATGAATAGAAAAACTAAAGGAAAAAATAAAATGAAGGTGTTTGGTCTCGATCTAGGGTCCCAATGTCATGAGGACTATAAATAAAATCAATGGAAAATGTAAGAGTTGTCCAAGGTATTTGAACTTGGGTTCCCTTACCCAAATTACGGTATTGATGCATAAATTATACGTGAATTAAATGTTCAAGAATAATGTCACCTACAAAGATCGAAATTGAAATCTTGACATACATACAAGATACATAGGTCTTGTACCACATAATCTTAGGAAGATATGAGTCACCTAACGAACTATGAATGAAGCCTCATGGCTTGTATGTATAGACCCATAAGTCTAGCATATGATTAAAAATAAGTGAGCCTAAGATGTATATAATGAAATGAAGTAACCCTAGAAGGGTTAAGTACGAGTGCTAAACACACTAAATGGCCAAGTGCATTGGCATATGATGAAATGATTATTATGTAATGAAATGATGAAAACCTATAAGGGTTAAGTAACAATAACACATAAATGGCCAAGTCAACTGGCATATGATGAAATGAACATTCACGCAAAAAGGTCTGAGTAATTAAGAAGTGCAATTGCGCTAATGTAAATGAATGTGGTGACAACATGATATGAGGGTAATGTAAAAGATGAGAGCAATCTCAAATGAGCCTAAGCAAATGTTACCAAAACGTACTCACCTATGAGAGTGTAAGTTAATGAAGAGACCAGTCTCTATGAATACTCTAATGAAAGTATTGAGATTAACACACTTAATACTAATGATGACATGAGAAATCATCTATTGAGTTATGATGTCCTCATACTAGGATCCAGCTTCCATGACGTATGAGTTGAATGTGATGGAAATTTATACTGAGCACCGATAGACTAGCTATGAGCGGTGATGCCTTCTGTTGGGAAGGGCGAAAGTTCACGTAACTCTCATGAGATGAGACTGTCTGGCATGCCATGTATGGGTCTCCATATATTTCCTAGTCTTCGAACCTATAGTGCCAATATAGGAGTCTTGCGGAGTTCAATTCCCATGTACGCTAGCATGTTTTGGGTAACTTTGGCCGGTGATTCCACCTCTTTTCAGTGTGGGGTTGCATGACACTAGATTTCATGATGCTCACATGATCTATGTCGGTTAAAGTTAAAGTTCTCAATGAGTGAATCAGGTAGGCCTCAAATGATGCACATAATGAAATGAACGATACCAAAGGTTTTAGGATACGATAATCAATAGGTGATTTAGACTCAAGTAATGACATTAGGTCATTGTTGGTCATTGCAAAATGAACCGATTAAATCTTAAACTACATCCTAGGTATAGCTGGTGTTTACACTGGCCCATGAATGAAATGAAATGAAGTACGTATGAATTGTGATATGTGGTATGTTTATGCTTTTGTGTGTTGTGTGCAAAATGTTGAAGTATGATGGTGCATGTACTCTCATGGCATAACTTTCCTAATCCAAATTTTGAAAGCTCATAAACTTTCCTAATCAAAATTTGGAAAGTTCACTTACTTTCCTAATCTCAATTTGGCAAGTCCATTGACTTGACCTGCTATAATCATGTTGCTAGGAAAGAGCTATTCTTACTCATGCATGTCCTTGGTGTGTGCTTGCATAAACCCATACTTATTACAAGTGTGTACTAATCCTATACAACTCTAATCTTTTAGGTACAGGCACAGGTGGACGCGCGAGCTACAGGATCAACATTGTAGCTATCCGAATGTCGAGCATTCATCCGGACTATGTAGGCCCTCATGCTTTCGAGGGTGCTTGCCTATTTACATTCTAGCTTAGTTTTATTATTGAGCTAGTGGAGTATGTTCCACTAGTGTTTCTTTCCCGTTTTTGTTCAGACATTGTATTGGTGCCATTTTGGCAAGTACATCTTTATCGTTATAATAAACTGCTCCTTTAATTTGATTATATTAATGTTAGATGGTTGTTGGTGAACAATTATATATATAATAGAATGCTTATTAAGCATGTTAGGAAATAAAAGGTTTCAAATTTTCAGCTAAAATTAACCTAGTTTTAGTAAGAATGACGTATGTAGGCTTGTTTGCGAACTCTCAGAGGTTAATGACCCCGCTCTCGTCCGTGGTCTAGGTTCTGGTCGTGACAAAAACTCCCCTTCTTCTTACTATAGGAATAGAAGGGATGGTCTAGACACATCATCTCTACTCACAAAGAGTGTGTCCACCCTAAAATCCCTTATTCACATTTATTAATGTCACGACCCAAAACCGAGCCACGACTGGCACCCACACTTACCCTCCTATGTGAGCGAACCAACCAATCGAAACCTTAACATTTCAATGTATATCAATAGAAAGTAATGCGGAAGACTTAAACTCATTAATAAAAACAAATTCAACATCTATTATTCCCCAAAATCTGGAAGTCATCACCACAAGAACATCTATGATCAAATTACTAACTCAGAGTATTCAAAGAAGCTAAAATAAATAAAAATCTAGTCCATGCCGGAACTTCAAGGCATCAATACATGAGGAAGAAAGTCCAGTCCAAGCTAGAAGCGTTAGCTCACCCTAAAGATTCGATGCGACGAAGACTGGCTAGAATTGCGGTTGAGTTGAACACGACGACACGTTTGCTGCACTCCACAAATAACAAGAAGAAAACATAAAAGTAGGGGTCAGTACAAAACACGGGTACTGAGTAGATATCATTGGCCAACTCAAAATAGAAAACAGTATATACCAAGTAATATCATAAAATCAACTATGATACTCAACATGTAGCAACAACAAGTACTATATCATTAACAATTACCGTCATGTTCACACATGAGAAATCAAGCCTCAATACCATACTCATTTGAGGATTAGATTCATTAGATTGAATATATTAGCATCTTTAAAGATTCATTATCCATATTCCTCTTGTGTCGGTACGTGAGACTCCGCTCCCTCATTAATCTCTATTCCACTTGTGTCGGTACCTGACACTCCGATCCCCTACTACTATGTGTCGGAACGTGACACTCCGATCCCCTAATTCTACGTGTCGGTTCGTGACACCCGATCCCCTAAATCTATGTGTCGGTTCGTGACACCCGATCCCCTAAATCTACATGTCGGTTAGTGACACCCGATCCCTTAAATCTACGTGTCGGTTCGTGACACCCGGTCCCCCTAATACTACGTGTCGGTTCGTGACACCCCATCCCTTAATTCTATGTGTCGGAACGTGACACTACGATCCCTTAGTTCTATGTGTCGGAACGTGACACTCCGATCACTAATCTCATTAAGTTCGTTCATCAAGCCTCCTCTTATACCAAGGCATTATCATTCTCATTACTTTAGTTTATCAAGCCTTCTCTCATAGCAAGGCATTATCATTAACAAAGAGATTAGGGTTTTGCAAGATTTGGGATTCAATAACTTCATCATGCTTATATAATCACAATTATATAATCACATTCATGCAAGCATACAATTAAGCACATAGCAGGGTTTACAATACTATCAATACATATCATTCGCTATTAAGAGTTTACTACGAATATCATAAAAACCATAACCTACCTCCACCGAAGACTAGTGATCAAGCAAGAATTTTCCCAAAGCCTTGTGTTTTCCTCTTCGTTTCTCCTCTCTCGTTCAATCCTCTCTCTCTCTTTGTTCTTTCTATTTTCTTTATTCCAACCCTCTTTCTCTTACCCTAATTAGCATATAATTAAGAATAAAAGATGGCAATAATAACCCACTAATTAACTTAAGGTTACCTCTTTTAACCCCCAAGTAATTAGACTTATTAACATTAACCCACTAACTTTATAATTAAGGCAAGAATAGTCCAAAACGTCCCTTTAAACCTTTAAGGAAATCCGACCCAGACTGGGATTACGCAGCCTGTGACGGCCCGTCATGCCTGCGACGGTCCGTACTGCTGCTCCGTCACAGAGTTCAGAGACTCAATTTCCTTGAAGAGTCTGTCACGGTCCGTCGTGCCCACGAAGGTCTTTCCTGCCAAGTCGTCACGAAGTTCAGAGAGTCGATTTCATTACCCAAATTTTAGAATTTCTAAGTGTTTTGGAACGAGACCCATGACGGTCCGTCGTGCCCATGACGGTCCGTCGTGGGGTCCGTCGTCTCAGCCAGTTTTCCAGAAATAAAATCTGCTGCTCAAAACGACTAAACAGGTCGTTACAATAGATACAAATTTACCCATCGTTCGTCCTCGAATGATCACAGGAAGGAAAACAAGAGCGAGAAGGAGTACCTGAATCTTTAAACAGGTGTGGGTATCTTTCTCGCATATCAGCCTCCTTCTCCCAAGTGGCCTCTTGAACCGGTCGATTCTTCCATTGAACTTTGATGGATGCAATCTCCCTCGACCTAAACTTGCGGATTTCTCTATCTAAGATAGCAACAGGTTCCTCCTCATAAGACAAATTCTCATCAAGCAGGACCGAATCCCAACGGATAATGTAGTTTCCATCCCCATGATATCTTTTCAACATAGACACATGGAATACCGGATGCACTACGGACAGCCCTGGGGGCAAGGCTAGCTCATAAGCCACCCCCCCTACTCGCTTAAGTACTTCAAATGGTCCAATGTACCTCGGGCTTAGCTTACCTCTTTTACCAAACCGCATCACCCCTTTCATGGGCGAAACCTTCAACAGCACTTGCTCACCCTCCATGAACTCTAAGTCTCTAACCTTTCGATCTTCATATTCTTTTTGCCTACTTTGCGCCGCTAAAAGATTTTCTTGAATAGATTTCACTTTCTCTAATGAATCCCTCAAAAGGTCAGTACCCCAAGGTCTAACCTCAAATGCATCAAACCACCCAATGGGAGACCTACATCTCCTACCATACAATGCTTCAAATGGAGCCATATCAATACTTGAGTGATAGCTATTGTTGTAGGAGAACTCTGCTAAGGGTAAGAAGTTATCCCAATGGCCACCAAATTCTATCACACATGCACGAAGCATATCCTCCAACACTTGAATCTTTCGCTCAGACTGACCATCGGTCTGAGGATGGAACGCAGTACTAAGGTCCAACCTAGTACCCAATTCCGCATGCAATGTTTTCCAAAACTTAGAAGTAAACTGCGTACCTCTATCTTATATGATGGAGAGTGGAACCCCATGCAACCGAACAATTTCTGAGATATAAATTTTGGCTAACTTCTCTGCATTGTAAGTCACCTTGACCGGAATGAAATGAGCAGACTTAGTTAACCTATCAACAATCACCCAAATAGAGTCATACTTACCCATTGTCTTTGGAAGACCAACCACAAAATCCATTGCAATTCTCTCCCACTTCAATTCAGGAATGGGCATTCTCTGAAGTGTTCCTCCGGGCCTCTGGTGTTCATACTTTACTTGTTGACAGTTTGGACATTTGGCAATAAAATCAACAATATCACGCTTCATTCTACTCCACCAAAAGTGTTGCTTTAGGTCACGGTACATCTTGGTTGCACCCGGATGTATCGAATACCTAGAACTATGAGCCTCTGTCAGAATAGTGTAGATCAAATCATCAACGCGGGGTACACATACCCTTCCCTTAATCCTCAACACACCTTCCTCATCGATTGTTGCTTCTTTAGCCTCTCCTTGCAACACTTTATCTCGGATCCGGATCAATTTCTCATTATGAAACTGCCTTCCCTTAATCTTGTCAAGGAAGGAAGATCTTGCCTCCACACAAGCTAACAATCCTCCTTTCTCATTTACTTCTAACCTCATAAGGTCATTAGCCAGAATCTGAACCTCTCTAGCCAATGGGCGTCTAGAAACTTGCAAGTGAGCTAGACTTCCCATGCTTCCCGCCTTTCTACTTAAAGCATCCGCCACAATATTCGCTTTTCCCGGATGATACAAAATAGTGATGTCGTAGTCCTTCAGTAGTTCCATCCATCTCCTTTGTCTCAAGTTCAAATCTTTATGAGTAAAGACATACTGTAGGCTACGATGATCCGTATAGACTTCACACTTAACTCCATATAAATAGTGCCTCCATTACTTTAATGCAAACACTACCGCGGCCAATTCCAAATCATGGGTCGGATAGTTACGTTCATGCACCTTTAATTGTCTTGAAGCATAAGCAATCACATTCTTCTCTTGCATTAGCACTGCACCCAACCCAGAATAGGATGCATCACAATAAACAATGAAGTTCTTACCCTCTACTGGCATGGTAAGGATAGGTGCGGTAGTCAACAAAGTCTTGAGCTTCTGAAAGCTTTCCTCACATTCGTCCGACCATACAAATGGAACACTCTGCTTAGTCAAGTTCGTCAATTGGGAAGCAATAGAAGAGAATCCCTTGACAAATCGGCGGTAGTAGCTAGCTAACCCAACAAAGCTCCTTATTTCTGACACATTAGTAGGTCTTACCCAATTCTTCACTGTCTCAATCTTAGAAGGATCCAGCATCACTCCATCCTTAGAAACCACGTGCCCCAAGAAGGACACTGCATCTAGCCAAAACTCACACTTAGAGAACTTGGCATAAAGCTTTTTCTCCCTCAACATTTCCAATACAATTCTCAAATGCTCCTCATGTTCCTTCTTACTTTTAGATTATATCGGTATATCATCAATAAATACGATCACAAAGAGATCCAAATATGGCTTAAAAATCCCGTTCATCAAGCTCATGAACGCAGCAGGGGAATTCGTAAGACCAAAAGACATCACTACAAATTCGTAATGCCCATACCTGGTTCGAAAAGCAGTCTTTGGCACATCCGTTGCCCGTATTTTCAATTGATGATAACCGGATCTCAAGTCAATCTTAGAGAAAACACAACCACCTTGTAACTGATCGAACAAGTCATCAATGGGAGGAAGAGGATACTTGTTCTTAATAGTTACCTTGTTCAACAGCCGGTAGTCTATGCACATCCGAAAACTCCCATCCTTCTTCTTCACAAACAAAACCGGAGCACCCCAAGGAGATGCACTTGGTCTAATGAAGCCTTTGCTCAACAAATCTTGAAGTTGGGCCTTTAACTCTCTTAACTCCGCGGGAGCCATTCTATAATGGGGTATGGAAATGGGGCGAGTCCCCGGTTCAAGATCAATACAGAAGTCAATATCCCTATCCGGTGGCATACCAGGAAGATCTGCAGGGAACACATCCAAAAACTCACGGACTACCCAAACCGACTCAATCGAAGGTACTTAGGTAGTATCATCCCTGAGGTGTGCCAAGAAGGCTAAACAACCCTTACTAACCATTCTCTTAGCACAAAGAAAGGAGACGATACGTACCGGATCGGAAGTGTAGTCACCCTCCCACACTAACGGTCTGTCCCAAGCTTGGCTAACGTCACAGTTTTAGCATTACAATCCAAGATCGCAAAATTCGGAGAAAGCCAAGTCATACCCAGAATTACATCAAAATCAACCATTTCTAAGATAACTAAATCTACATAAGTGTTGCTCCCCACAAAATTCACCAAACAAGACCTATATACCTTTTCAACTATCACAGACTCACCCACCGGAGTAGAAACACGAATAGGCATATCAAGTAATTCACAATGTAAATTAAGACCATTAGCAAATGAAAAAGATACATAAGAAAATGTCTATCCAGGATCAAACAATACAGAAGCCATGCAATCACAAACCAGAAGATTACCTGTGATAACAGCATCAGATGTCTCCGCCTCAGACCGCCCAGGGAAAGCATAACAATGGGACCTATCGCCTGTCTGTCCGTTGCCCCTACCATGTTGTGATGTAGTGGCTCCAGTTTGCCCATCACCCGGCCGTTTTGGTGACCACCATTACCTCGACTACCGCGTCCTCCAGAATGGCGGCCTCTTCCATAACCACCTCTACCTCTAACCATTGGAGGTCTGTAACTCTGTTTTGGACAATACCTCTTAATGAGTCCAGTCTCCCCACATCCATAACATTCTCTGGATTCAAGCATCGGCATCTCAGAGAAGTGTTGACCGGTCTGAGGTGGACCCCCAACTACTGTTTGTAGTGAAGACTGAATTGGTCGGACTGAGTATCCCCAGGAACCCTGTCCTCTGGAATAAGAACCATTAAACTCACCTCCCTTTCGAAACCTTTTTGATGTCGACGCCATGGTGAAGTCATCTGGCTTTACTCCTTCCACCTCTATTACGAAGTCTACTACTTCCTAAAAGGATTTCGCTGTAGCCGCTACCTGTAAGGATGAAATTCGCAACTCTGACCTCAACCCCTTCACAAAACGGCGAATCCGCTCTTGTGGACTGAAACAAAGTTGGGTGGCATATCTGGATAGTGCGCGAAACCTAGCCTCATAAGCAGTAACCGACATCCTACCTTACTCTAGGCTCAAGAACTCATCTCTTTTCCTATCCATCAAAGTCCGGGGGATATACTCCTCCATAAACAAGCTAGAGAATGAGGCCCAAGTCATAGGTGGTGTCTCTGTTGGTTGACACTCTACATGTGACCGCCACCACATTTTGGCGTTTCCTTGGAACTGATAAGTCACAAACTCAACACCAAACCGTTCTACTATACCCATCTTGTGTAGTAGCTCATGACAATCAACCAGAAAATCATAGGCATCCTCAGATTCAGCACCCTTGAAGACTGGAGGTTTCAATTTAAAGACGTACTGAAAAGAAAAGTTCATGCTGATCATTTGTCATTATGGGCCCGTAGTCAACGAGGAAACGTGCCTATCACCAATGAGGCATCCATGCGGGAGCCCCAGCAGCGGCATGTCGTATCCTCTGAAACCGGAGGTTGGTGCAGAAAACACTGGAGGTGCCTGACCCTGATCAGATAACCCGCTAAGATAAGCAAGAACCTGATTGATCATCTCTGGGGTAGGTTGGGGTGGCAATTCCTCATTTTGCACTTGTTCATTCTCCCCTTCCTCACCCTCTCTTACTACTTCCTCAGTCGGTGGAGGAGTCACCGCCCTAGCATCAGATGGGCTAGGTACTTGTCCTCTTCCCCTAGAGGACGTCCTCCCACGACCTCTACCACGGCCTCTTGCCGCTGCTCTTCCTCGAGCCACAGCCCCAGTGGCTGGCTCAGATGTATCTTGCCTTGCCGGTGTTGGTGTTGGCGCAGTCGTTGCTCTAGTTCTTACCATCTGCGAAATAGAGTGAAGATGGTCAGATACCAATTTGTATCACCTAGATACCAATTGGATTCAAGTAGTAGCACGAAAGAAAGAAAGAAAGAATGGAATTTTCCTAAAGCCTTATAGCCTCTCAAAGAAAAGTAAAGGCGTCCCCCTACCGTTCCTTAAGACTCTACTAGACTCGTTCTTGTGTGATGAGACCAACGAACCTAAGGCTCTGATACCAAGTTTGTCACGACCCAAAATCGAGCCGTGACTGGCACCCACACTTACCCTCCTATGTGAGCGAACCAACCAATCTAAGCCTTAACATTTCAATGTATATCAACAGAAAGTAATGCGGAAGACTTAAACTCATTAATAAACACCAATTCAACATCTATTATTCCCCAAAATCTGGAAGTCATCACCACAAGAACATCTATGATCAAATTACTAACTCAGAGTATTCTAAGAAGCTAAAATAAATAAAAAGCTAGTCCATGCCAGAACTTCAAGGCATCAAGACATGAGGAAGAAAGTCCAGTCCAAGCTAGAAGCGTTAGCTCACCCTGAAGATCCGATGCGACGAAGACTGGCTAGAATTGCTGTTGAGTTGAGGACGACGACACGTTTGCTGCACTCCACAAATAACAAGAAGAAAACATAAAAGTAGGGTCAGTACAAAACACGGGTACTGAGTAGATATCATCGGCCAACTCAAAATAGAAAACAGTATATACCAAGTAATATCATAAAATCAACTATGATACTCAACATGTAGCAACAACAAGTAATATATCATTAACAATTACCGTCAAGTTCACACATGAGGACTCAAGCCACAATAACATACTCATTTGGGGATTAGATTCATTAGATTGAATATATTTGCATCTTTAAAGATTCATTATCCATATTCCTCTTGTGTCGGTACGTGACACTCCGCTCCCTCATTAATCTCTATTCCTCTAGTGTCGGTACGTGACACTCCGATCCCCTACTACTATGTGTCGAAACGTGACACTCCGATCCCCTAATTCTACGTGTCGGTTCGTGACGTCTGATCCCCTAAATCTACGTGTCGGTTCGTGACACCCGATCCCCTAAATCTACGTGTCGGTTCGTGACACCCGATCCCCTAAATCTACGTGTCGGTTCGTGACACCCGGTCCCCCTAATACTACGTGTCAGTTCGTGATACCCGATCCCTTAATTCTATGTGTCGGAACGTGACACTCCGATCCCTTAGTTCTATGTGTCGGAACGTGACACTTCGATCCACTAATCTCATTAAGTTCGTTCATCAAGCCTCCTCTTATACCAAGGCATTATCATTCTCATTACTTTAGTTTATCAAGCCTTCTCTCATACCAAGGCATTATCATTAACAAAGAGATTAGGGTTTTGCACGATTTGGGATTCAATAACTTCATCATGCTTATGTAATCACAATTATATAATCACATTCATGCAAGCATACAATTAAGCACATAGCAGGGTTTACAATACTATCAATACATATCATTCGCTATTAAGAGTTTACTACGAATATCATAAAAACCATAACCTACCTCCACCGAAGACTAGTGATCAAGCAAGAATTTTCCCAAAGCCTTGTGTTTTCCTCTTCATTTCTCCTCTCTCGTTCAATCCTCTCTCTCTCTTTGTTCTTTCTATTTTCTTTATTCCAGCCCTCTTTCTCTTACCTTAATTAGCATATAATTAAGAATAAAAGATGGCAATAATAACCCACTAAATAACTTAAGGTTAACTCTTTTAACCACCAAGTAATTAGACTTATTAACATTAACCCACTAACTTTATAATTAAGGCAAGAATAGTCCAAAACGTCCCTTAAAACCTTTAAGGAAATCCGACCCAGACTGGGATTACGCAGCCTGTGACGGCTCGTCGTGCCTGCGACGGTCCGTTTTGCTGCTCAGTCACAGAGTTCAGAGACTCAATTTCCTTGAAGAGTCTGTGACGGTCCGTCGTGCCCACGAAGGTCCGTCCTGCCAAGTCGTCACGAAGTTTAGAGAGTCGATTTCAGTACCCAAATTTCAGAATTTCTAAGTGTTTTGGAACGAGACCCTGCGACGGTCCGTCGTGCCCATGACGGTCCGTCGTGGGGTCCGTCGTCTCAGCCAGTTTTCCAGAAATAAAATCTGCTGCTCAAAATGACTAAACAGGTCGTTACAATTAACTTCATTCATTCATGTGTGTGTGTGAGAGAGCACATATGAGCACATCTTTCACGTAGTCACCATTTTTATAAGATTGACTCCTAAACGTTTTGATACTTTCATTCATCATATATCACGCACTAGCATGCTTCACATATGCATATGCTTCACATATACATAATCTCTACAACATATAAAATGCAAGCTTCATAAAGCATATCAACAAGAACATCATCGATATCACCTTACTTCTCATAGCAAGCCTTCAAGGACATACTAACAATATACATGTAAATACATATTCATATACTTCAAATAAATACCGCCACCAAAGGTGGACCATACCACTCAATAATCATTTTAATGGAAACTAAACAAGATAGAACAACTTACCCTTCATGCAAGATCTCACCACCTTTTATCAATATTTCATCAAAACAACATAAATAGGCATATATTTGCAGTATCTAACCCAAAATACAACATCAGAAACTCGACTCTAACATTATCTAAATAGAAGCAACAAACCTACTTCATAAGCTAGAAGTTGATAATAAGCATAATCATGGTTTCATTGAAGTTTTAATACTACAATCACCAACTAACACTAAAAGCAACAGATTTGAATCCTTAAAATGTTTTCATGCAAAAACACATGCTTAAAGTCAAAGATAGAAGAAGTTAGAGTTTGAAAACCTTTTTTGAAATCTCTTTGAAGTGACTCCTTCAATGAATGAAAGTTCAAGTATGAACTATCATACCTAAATGAGAAGAAACCCATGAAATTTTGATGAAGAAAACGTCCACCACCTTCTCTTCTACCCTTTCTTGAGTTCTAGCTCCTATGGATTTTGAGAGAGCTCTTTCTTGAGGGAGGGTTTCGAATATTTGAAAATGAAGTCTAACCTAGTTCTAGTAGTATAAACCCTAAAATAATCATCCTTTGTTCATAAAAGTGTTGGGGTGAATTTACTAAAACACCCGAAGCCTGGCAGATTTTTGGACAGCTTTCACAAGTTCCAAACGACGGCTCCAAACGATGCCTCGTGGGCCCATCTACGGACGGTCCTGCTGGTCCGTGGTTTGAGTCAGAGGCTCAACATTTGGGAGCTCAATCTCCCTACACCAAGTCCCAACCTACTCCCTAAATGACGGGGCGTCGATTGACCTAAGGGGCGTCGATTGCCTCTGTCGTTTGAGGCTTGTTTTGGACAGTCTTGGCATTTTCTTCCTAAACTTTGGGGTCCTATTCTAGGACCCCTTGTGGGTCCTATATGGAGTCGTACTCAGACATTAAAACCCTATACATGGTCATCTAGGTCTTAGGAACCTCCACCGTGAATTTGGACTCCAAACAACTCACCAAACATGCCAAGGCACACAAGAAGTCACATAAACACATAGATGTCTAGTCGTTGAACGTCTTGGACGTCCCTTGACGTTTGAATTCAAAACTCAACCAAACTTTTCATACTTCCTATTAACAACATTATGAACCATTTTAGGACTTTAGAACCTTATAAATATGTGTAGGCCCTAGTTTCAGAAAGTCGTCTAGAGGTGTTACACATCTGAATGGAAACCCACATCTTTTTTCTGATTCCGAAATAACTTGGGTGGAATAGGGTTCTATCGGGAAACCATGGATTTTGAGTTTTTTCCATTGGATACTTTCATGTAAAATCAATCAGTATTCAAACACGCTGCATTTTACTTCGAAGGACCGAACCATGGGAACGAATCTACAATCTGATATTTGTGATAAATATCAACATATTGAATTTCCTAAGTTTATTCCTAGTAAAGGAAACATAGTGGCAGCGATCTCCAAATAGCTAACAATATCCCCTCCCCCTCCTTAGAGTGTAGAATTGCTTGATTTTATTTTCATTACTTTATACTTGTGTAATTATCCTCCTATGTGCTAGTATATAAATCATATTTTCAAAAGCAATCTTGCTTAATTCTCCTTTTAGTCAATTAAAGTCAATTGTGTCATTTAAGCTCATAAGTAATGCATTTATGTTACATAGATCCTTTTGTCATTGTTATTGCCTTGAAGCTATTATTTTAATGTCTTATACTACTATTCTGTAGTTTCAAATCTCAAAAATGATTATCACCACCAAAACAACAATCTCAAAGATTAAAGAGTTTAAGTGAAGAAATTCGTATAATTATAGGTGGCAGCATAGGGACAAAAGCCTAGCATAGGTCAATCTTAATTTATTTAAAAGAGTGGCAGCTCAGGTGTGAAATCCTAAATGGGAAGATCTCAATTGGTATAGAAGGGTGGCATCCCAGGGGTGAAATCCTAGCATGGGTTGATCCCAATTGGTGGAATTATGAGGACAGCATTCTAGGAGTTAAAATGCCGAGCATTGGTCATCCTTTTCTTCCACTGATAAGTTAGTCATTTTTATCACATGCCCTAAAAAGATTATAAAGTATATAAAAGTAAAGAAAACAACGTCACATACATTATCCCACAAGAGTAAACAAAGGTGGTCTTCTATTCTAATCTAGTGAACTCATATATTGATACTTTATTTCATTTGAGACCTTGTTTTAAATATGTTATTTGACTTATTTATTCATTACATTTATTTGAACTGACGTCCTTCGCGGGGGACGCTGGATTTCATGCTGCAGGTACTGGTACTTCAGCTAGAAGGCATCCTCAATAGGAGCACACAACACTCGACTACTTTTTATGAGGTCCAGGTTGATTCGAAGCTTTACTGAGTACTTGATAGATTCATTTTGGTATTGTATCATAGTTAAGGGTAAGGTGGGTTCTATCCCGACCTACACTAAGTTTGTCTTATCTTATAGAGGCTTTGTAGATTAATGGATAGAATTGAGTTATGGTTGGTTACTTAATAGAGGTAGCCTCAACAAACGATCTTGTGTTTATATTTTGGTCCTACCTATATTGTTCTTTTACCAATGTAGCTTATATGTATACTTGTAAGGCCTCATGATTATCTTAGATAAATGCATGGTAGGTATAGGTTATATATGGGTTCTCTCTCGGTCCTTTACGGCATCGGGTGCCTATCTGTCTCAATGAGATTTGAGGCAGGACATTCTTGGAATTTTATCCTTAAAGAAACTTTCACCTTAAAGTTATTGATTTTACTATTGAAATTTTGTCTTGAGGATGCAATGCACCATTTTTATGAGATTTCTGCCTTGTAAAAAAGATTTGTTCTAGATTCAGTAAATTCTAAGGTTTTTTTTGTAAGATGGACTATTTTACTCTTTATTGTGATCCCAAAAGATGATTTCGGGTTTCACTTTCCTATACTGTTGCATATGCTGATGAACTCTGACGGCCCGCAAATTGAATTGAAATTTTTTTCTTTTATTGCATGAGGCTGAGATCTTGCGGCATCATTTCTCCCTGTATGGTTGTTGTGCTTTACTTTTGTTAGTGTGAGCTATGCCTTATTGTCGTTACATTCTCTATTAGTTCTTACGAGAATGCTTCTGGTTAGCATGTTGATTTTTAGTGGTAGCACTATCTTGCTTATTATTTTTATATACTTTTTCTGAGGTTAGTCGGCCTACAATATCTACTAAGTACCTTTTGATTTGGTACTCATACTATAATTCAAAATAATTTTCTAATGCAACACCTAGAATGATTCTGCTTAACTCTTGATTTGTAGTGGTAGCACTATCGTGCCTCTTATATTTATATAGTTTTTCTTAGGTTAATCAGTCTATGATGTCTACTGAGTACCTTGTGTTCAGATACTCATACTACACTTGAAATTCTTTTGCTGATGCAACACCTAATACGAGCCACTCTCATTGACCCTAATCTTTTGAGGTCGTCGATGCTTAGATCAAGTGATAATTTGTTATTTCAGAGACTTGTTGCCTTCTCTTCTTTTTTTTGTTAAATATATTTTCTATTTTGCTTAGACAGATTAGTTGCATGTGCATGTCCTCTAGATGCTCTTGTACCAAGATACTAGATTCGAGGTTTGGTTCTTCTTATATTCATCATTCTCTATCACTTTCACTTTTGGGACCTTATTATGGGTGTTGCACATTTATATATAATATATATATATATATATATATATATATATATATATATATATTATATATATATGTATATGTATATATATATATATATGTATATATAGTGTTAACGACCTGTTTAGTCCATTTTGAGCACAGATTATTTCTGGAAAATTGGCTGAGACAACGGACCCACGACGGACCGTCATGGCACGACAGACCGTCGCAGGGTCTCGTTTCAATATACTTAGAAATTCTGAAATTGGGTACTGAAAAATCGACTCTCTGAACTTCGTAACGGACTTGCAAGACGGACCGTCACAGGTGTGACGGACCGTCATAGACCCTTGGTGGAAATTTAGGTCTCTGAACTTGGCGACGACCTGCAGGACGGACCGTCGCAGGCACGACGGCCCGTCACAGGGTGCGTAATCCCAGTTGGAGTCGGATTTCTTTACACGTTTTGAGGGACGTTTTGGACTATTCCTTCTTTAATTATAAAGTTAGAGGGTTTATATTAATAAGTCTAATTACTTGGGGTTTAAAAGAGGTAACCTTAAGTTAATTAGTGGGTTATTAATGCCATCTTTCAAACTTAATTATATACTAATTAGGGTAAAAGAAAGAGGGTTTGAATAAGAAAATAGAAAGAGAAAGAGAGAGAGAGTCGAACGAGGAAGAAGAAGAACAAAGCTTGGGAATTTCTTGCTTGATCACTAATCTTCGGTGGAGGTAGGTTATGGTTTTTACGATATTCGTAGTGAACTCTTAATAGTGAATGATATGTATTGATAGTATTGTAAAACCCTTCTATATGCTTAATGTATGCTTGCATGAATATGATTATGTGATTGCGATAAAATAAGCATGATGAAGTTATCGAATCCAAAATCTTGAAAGAAAAACCCTAATTCACGTGTTAATAATGATGCCTTAGTATAAAAGAAGGCTTGATAAATTATATAATGAGAATGATGATGCCTTGGTATAAAAGAAGGCTTGATAAATTATCTTATGAGATTGATGATGCCTCGGAATTAAAGAAGGCTTGATGAATTAGGGGATCGGGTGCCACGTTCCGGTACCAGGATAGAAATAGAGGATCGGGTGCCACGTTTCTTTTCGGTACCAGGATAATGAGGATCGGGTGTCACGTTCCGCCACCAGGATAGAATATGGATCGGGTGCCACGTTCCGGCACCAGGATAGAATATGGATCGGAGTGTCACGTACCGACCCAAGAGGAAGAAATATAATGAATCTTGAAGAACGTTAAGATACTCAATGTAATGAACCTAATTCCAAATGAGTATGATTACTGAGGCTTGAGTCCTCAAGGATGAACTTGTTAGTACTTATTGATGATTATAGTACTTGTTGTGGCTACATGTTGAGTATTATAGTGTTTTATAATATTACTTGATATATAATGTTTTCTATTTTGAGTTGGCCGATGATACTTACTCAGTACCGTGGTTTGTACTGACCCCTACTTGTTGTTTCTTTCTTTGTTATTTGTGGAGTGCAGTAAACGTTTCCGTCATCTTCAACTCAACAGTAATTCTAGCCAGTCATCAGTATACCGGATTTCAGGGTGAGCTAATGCTTCTAGCTTGGACTGGATCTCCTTCTTCAAGTCTTGATGCCTTGAGCTTTCGGCATGGACTAGCTTTTACTTGTTTTAGCTTTTAGAATACTCTTAGTTTAGTCATTGATTATAGATGTTCTTGTGGTGATGACTTCCAGATTTTGGGGGATAATAATAGATTGATTTGATTTTATTAATGAGTTAAGTTCCGCATTACTTTCTATTGATATCATTGAATTGTTAAGGTTTAGATTGTGGTTCGCTCACATAGGAGGGTAAGGTGGGTGCCAGTCGCGGCCCGGGTTTTGGGTCGTGACAAACTTGGTATTAGAGATTAGGTCGTTGGTCTCATCACACAAGAACAGGTCTAGTAGAGTCTAAGGAACGGTAGGGGGACGCCTTTACTTTTTCTTGAGAGGCTATAAGACTTTAGGAAAATTCCACTCTTTCTTTCTTTCTTTCGTGCTATTACTTGAACCCAATTGGTATAGGGTGACACAAATTGGTATCTGACCATCTTCACTCTATTTCGCAGATGGTTAGAACTAGAGCAACGACTGCGCCAACAGCAACACCGGCAAGACAAGAAACGTCTGAGCCAGCCACTGGGGCTGTGGCTCGAGGAAGAGCAGTGGCAAGAGGCCGTGGTAGAGGTCGTGGGAGGACGTCCTCTAGAGGAAGAGGACGAGCACCTAGCCCATCTAATGCTAGGACAGTGACTCCTCCACCGACTGAGGAAGTAGTAAGAGAAGGGGAGGATGGGGAGAATGAACAAGTGCAGAATGAGGAAATGCCACCCCAACCTACCCCAAAGATTATCAATCAGGTTCTGGCTTATCTTAGCGGGTTATCTGATCAGGGCCATACACCCCCAGTGTTTTCTGCACCTGCACCTCAGGTTCCGGAGGTACAACATGCGGCTACTATTGCTCCCCGCATGGATGCCTCATTGGAGATAGGCACGTTTCCACGTCTGACTACTGGGCCTATAATGACAAATGATCAGCATGAACTTTTCAGTAAGTTCTTGAAAATTGAAACCTCAGTCTTCAAGGGTGCCGAATCTTAGGATGCTTACGATTTTCTGGTTGACTGTCATGAGCTACTACACAAGATGGGTATAGTAGAACGGTTTGGTGTTGAGTTCGTGATGAGTTATCAGTTTCAAAGGGAACGCCAAAATGTGGTGGCGATCACATGTTGAGTGTCAACCGACAGAGGCAACACCTATGACTTGGGCCTCATTCTCTAGATTGTTTATGGAGAAGTACATCCCACGGACTTTTAGGGATAGGAAAAGGGATGAGTTCTTGAGCCTAGAGCAAGGTAGGAGTCGGTCAATGCATATGAGGCTAGTTTCGCGCACTATCCAGATATGCCACGCAACTTTGTTTCAGTCCACAAGAGCGGATTCGCCAGTTTGTGAAGGGTTTGAGGTCAGAGTTGCGGATTTCGGCCTTACAGGTAGCGGCTACGGCAAAATCCTTCCAAGAAGTGGTAGACTCGTGATAGAGGTGGAAGGAGTGAAGCCTGATGACTTCACCTCGACATCGACATCAAAAGGTTTCGAAGGGAGGTGAGTTTAATGGTCCTATTCTAGAGGACAGGGTTCCGGAGGTTACTCAGTCCGACCAATTCAGTCTTCACTACAGACTGTAGTTGGGGGTCCACCTCAGACCGGTCAACACTTCTCTGAGAGACCTATGCATGAACCCAGAGAATGCTATGGATGTGGGGAGATTTGACATATTAAGAGATATTGTCCAAAACAGAGTAATCGACCCCCAATAGTTAGAGGTAGAGGTGGTTATGGAAGAGGCCGTCATTCTGGAGGACGCGGTGGTCGAGGTAATGGTGGTCACCAAAACGGCCGAGGTGATGGGCAAACTGGAGCCACTACATCACAACATGGTAGGGGCAAAGGACAGACAAACGATAGGGCCCATTGTTACGCTTTCCCTGGGCGGTCTGAAGCGGAGGCGTCTGATGCTGTCATCACAGGTAAGCTTTTGGTTTGTGATTGCATGGCTTCCGTATTGTTTGATCCCGGATCCACATTTTCTTATGTATCTTCCTCATTTGCTAATGATCAAAATTTGCATTGTGAATTACTTGACATGCCTATTCGTGTTTCTACTCCGATGGGAGAGTCTGTGGTAGTTGAAAAGGTATATAGGTCTTGTTTGGTGAATTTTGTGGGGAGCAAAACATATGTATATTTGGTTATCTAAGAAATGGTTGACATTGATGTAATTCTGGGTATGACTTGGCTTTCTCCGAATTTTGCGATTTTGGATTGTAATGCTAAAACGGTGACATTAGCCAAGCCTGGGACAGATCCGTTAGTGTGGGAGGGCGACTACACTTCCAATCCGGTTTGTATCGTGTCCTTTCTTCGTGATAAGAAGATGGTTAGTAAGGTTTGTTTAGCCTTCTTGGCACATCTCAGGGATGACACTACCCAAGTACCTTCAATCGGAAACGGTTTCGGTAGTCCGTGAGTTTTTGGATGTGTTCCCTGCAGATCTTCCTGGTATGCCACCGGATAGGGATATTGACTTCTGCATCGATCTTGAACCGGGTACTTCGCCCAATTTCTATACCCCCTTATAGAATGGCTCCCGCGGAGTTAAAGAAGTTAAATGCACAACTTCAAGAGTTGTTGAGCAAAGGCTTCATTAGACCAATGTGCATCTCCTTGGGGTGCTCCGGTTTTGTTTGTAAAGAAGAAGGATGGGAGTTTTCGGATGTGCATAGACTATAGACAACTGAAAAAGGTAACTATTAAGAACAAGTACCCTCTTCCTCGCATTGATGACTTGTTCGATCAGTTACAAGGTGCTTGTGTCTTCTCTAAGATTGACTTGAGATCCGGTTATCATCAATTGAAAACACGGGCAACGGATGTGCCAAAGACTGCTTTTCGAACCAGGTATGGGCATTACGAATTTGTAGTGATGTCTTTTGGTCTTACGAATGCCCCTGCTGCATTCATGAGTTTGATGAACGGGATTTTTAAGCCATATCTGGATCTCTTCGTGATCGTATTTATTGATGATATGCTGATATACTCTAAAAGTAAGAGGAACATGAGGAGCATTAAGAATGGTATTGGAAATGTTGAGGGAGAAAAAGCTTTATTGCCAATTCTCTAAGTGTCAGTTTTGGTTAGATGCGGTGTCCTTCTTGGGGCACGAGGTTTCTAAGATGGAGTGATGGTGGATCCTTCTAAGATTGAGACAGTGAAGAATTGGGTAAGACCCACTAATGTGTCAGAAATAAGAAGCTTTGTTGGGTTAGCTAGCTACTACCGCCGCTTTGTCAAGGGATTCTCTTCTATTGCTTCCCAATTGAATAACTTGACTAAGCAGAATGTTCCATTTGTATGGTCGGATGAGTGCGAAGAAAGCTTTAAGAAACTCAAGACTTTGTTGACTACCGCACCTATCCTTACTTTGTCAGTGGAAGGTAAGAATTTCATTGTCTATTGTGATGCATCCTATTCGGGTTTAGGTGCAGTGCTAATGCAAGAGAAGAATGTGATTGCTTATGCTTCAAGACAATTAAAAGTGCATGAACGTAACTATCCAACTCATGACTTGGAATTGGCCGCGGTAGTGTTTGCATTAAAGCAATGGAGGCACTATTTATATGGGGTTAAGTGTGAAGTCTATACGGATCATCGTAGTCTACAGTATGTCTTTACTCAGAAAGATTTGAACCTGAGACAGAGGAGATGGATGGAACTACTGAAGGACTACGACATCACTATTTTGTATCATCCGGGGAAGGCGAATGTTGTGGCGGATGCTTTAAGTAGAAAGGCGGGAAGCATGGGAAGTCAAGCTCACTTGCAAGCTTCTAGACGCCCATTGGCTAGAGAAGTGCAGATTTTGGCTAATGACCTTATGAGGTTAGAAGTAAATGAGAAGGGAGATTGTTAGCTTGTGTGGAGGCAAGATCTTCCTTCCTTGACAAGATTAAGGGGAGGTGGCTTATGAGCTAGCCTTGCCCCCAGGGCTGTCCGGAGTACATCCGGTATTCCATGTGTCTATGTTGAAAAGATACCATGGGGATGAAACTACATTATCCGTTGGGATTCAGTTTTGCTTGATGAGAATTTGTCTGATGAGGAGGAGCCTATTGCTATTTTAGCTAGAGAAGTCCGTAAGTTGAGGTCGAGGGAGATTGCATCCATCAAAGTCCAATGGAAGAATCGACCGTTGAAGAGGCCACTTGGGAGAAGGAGGCAGATATGCAAGAGAAATACCCACATCTGTTTACAGATTCAGGTACTCCTTTCCGCCCTTGTTTCTCTTCTCTTGATCGTTCGAGGACGAACGATGGGTAAATTGGTATCTATTGTAACGACCTGTTTAGTCGTTTTGAGCAGCAGATTTTATTTCTGGAAAATTGGCTGAGACAACGGACCCCACGACGGACCGTCATGGGCACGACGGACCGTCGCAGGGTCTCGTTTTAATATACTTAGAAATTCTGAAATTGGGTACTGAAAAAGTGACTCTCTGAACTTCGTAACGGACTTGCAGGACGGACTGTCACAGGTGTGACGGACCGTCACAGACCCTTGGTGGAAATTTGGGTCTCTGAACTTGGCGACGACCTGGAGGACGGACCGTCGCAGGCACGACGGCCCGTCATAGGGTGCGTAATCCCAGTTGGAGTCGGATTTCTTTACACGTTTTGAGGGACGTTTTGGACTATTCCTTCTTTAATTATAAAGTTAGAGGGTTTATATTAATAAGTCTAATTACTTGGGGGTTAAAAGAGGTAACCTTAAGTTAATTAGTGGGTTATTAATGTCATCTTTCAAACTTAATTATATACTAATTAGGGTAAAAGAAAGAGGGTTTGGATAAGAAAATAGAAAGAGAAAGAGACAGAGAGTCGAACGAGGAAGAAGAAGAGACAAAGCTTGGGAATTTCTTGCTTGATCACTAGTCTTCGGTGGAGGTAGGTTATGGTTTTTACAATATTCGTAGTGCTCTTAATAGTGAATGATATGTATTGATAGTATTGTAAAACCCTTCTATATGCTTAATTGTATGCTTGCATGAATATGATTATGTGATTGTGATAAAATAAGCATGATGAAGTTATCGAATCCAAAATCTTGAAAGAAAAACCCTAATTCACGTGTTTTAATATGATGCCTTAGTATAAAAGAAGGCTTGATAAATTATATAATGAGAATGATGATGCCTTGGTATAAAAGAAGCTTGATAAATTATTAATGAGATTGATGATGCCTCGGAATAAAAGAAGGCTTGATGAATTAGGGGATCGGGTGCCACGTTCCGGTACCAGGATAGAAATAGAGGATCGGGTGCCACGTTCCGGTACCAGGATAGAATGAGGATCGGAGTGTCACATTCCGACACCAGGATAGAATATGGATCGGGTGCCACGTTCCAGCACCAGGATAGAATATGGATCGGAGTGTCACGTACCGACACAAGAGGAAGAAAGATAATGAATCTTGAAGAACGTTAAGATACTCAATGTAATGAACCTAATTCCCAAATGAGTATGATACTGAGGCTTGAGTCCTCATAGATGAACTTGTTATTACTTATTGATGATTATAGTACTTGTTGTGGCTACATGTTGAGTATTATAGTTGTTTTATAATATTACTTGATATATACTGTTTTCTATTTTGAGTTGGCCAATGATACTTACTCAGTACCCGTGTTTTGTACTGACCCCTACTTGTTTGTTTCTTTCTTTGTTATTTGTGGAGTGCAGCAAACGTTCTGTCATCTTCAACTCAACAGTAATTCTAGCCAGTCATCAGTATACCGGATTTCAGGGTGAGCTAATGCTTCTAGCTTGGACTGGATCTCCTTCTTCAAGTCTTGATGCCTTGAGCTTTCGGCATGGACTAGCTTTTACTTGTTTTAGCTTTTAGAATACTCTTAGTTTAGTCATTTGATTATAGATGTTCTTGTGGTGATGACTTCCAGATTTTGGGGATAATAATAGTTATTGATTTGATTTTATTAATGAGTTAAGTCTTCCGCATTACTTTCTGTTGATATACATTGAATTGTTAAGGTTTAGATTGGTTGGTTCGCTCACATAGGAGGGTAAGTGTGGGTGCCAGTCGCGGCCCAGTTTTGGGTCGTGACAATATGTATATGTATATATATGTCTATGTATATATATGAATATATACATATACATATATATACATATACATATATATGCATATACATATATATTACATGTATATGTATATATGTATGTATATGTATATATATATGTATATGTATATGTATATGTATATGTATATGTATATGTATATGTATATGTATATATATATGTATATGTATATGTATATATATATGTATATGTAAATATATATATATATATTATATATATATATATTATATATATATATATTATATATATATATATTATATATATATATATATATGTATGTCTGTGCGCGCACGCATGCACGCTATGGTATCTTTTATCTCTTTTGTAGTTATTTATCTCGTGTTGCTTAGGTTTTGACTTTCCTACTGGAGGTTTATGATAGGCATCACGGTGATCCAATTTTAGGTCTTGACACAGTAATTTTTAACTGTTCCATATATATCGATTTTTTTAAATCAAACATATATATGTTTCAAACTGGATTTTATGCTTTTACTTGGTCTTCAACATTACTGGGGAAAAAATTGTATTTGTAGGTTTCATTCGCAGGAGTAGAAGTTCAACTTTTACATGTTTGATATTTCAAATGGAGGATGGTTTGACAATAAATAAAAATAGTCTTATTAATATGTTGGGTCGTGCATTGTAGCTTGCTTTGCTAGTTGTTAATGGAGAAATTTTCAATAATGACTATTTTTGATACTATTTAGTTGTAGCTTCCCACCTCCCTCGGGTGAGAAGTTCCCTTCCTTTTTCTAAAATGCCTGGGGTTTTCTCAGCAAACAGACGAAGTGAACCGCAGCTTGGCTGACTCTCTTCTTCCCATTCCAGTTGGGTTGACCCAGAAGTACAGTAAGAAGGAATGTAATCACTGGAGAGTCGTCTTTGCATAAATGTGGGCTGCAGAAGATTGTTCTCAAGGAGGAAAACTTCTTCCAATATAAAGCAAGGTTTAAGCAAGCTTCTTTTCGACCAGACTAATCTAGCAATTATTATCATATAGATTGCTCCTTGCTTATAAAAAGATTTATAATGAGAATCCGTTAAAGCTTATTCAGGATTGACCTTTCTTATCCGAGAGTCTTATCAAATTCTCTGCCATTGTAGGTGCGATATTAATATTCATTCGTCTTCTTTCTATAACAAATTTTCCTTGGCATATTTTAAGAAGTTTGTTCTAATAAATAATTATATTAGGAACAGCTATTAAGGTCATCTAGTTATTGAATACGTTTGAAGTATATATACTATATATACTCAGTTGTATATATTGTGTATACGTGTGTGCATATATATGGAATATGAATACTAGTACAAAGGTATATAATATCTATACATAATATATGTATTCGAATTAGAATGATTGGCACTTTGTAGTTATACATACGCAAATATTTTGCAAACTACATAGTCCAATGGAGTAATTTATTTTATTTTATTTTATTAAAGTTATTTTTATTTTAAAATCACTTAATTATATCCAATAACGGATAAATTTATTAAACGATTCTTCTTATTGAAAAAGTTAATTTATTTTTTGAACATATATTTTAATATCACAAGTTAAAAATGGAAGATGTTTAGATGGTTTATGTTTGTTGTTATAATACATATGAACATGTTGTTGATTTTGGTAGTGGTGAAAGAAGAAGGGAGAGTGTAATTAATTAAAATGTTGTTTTTGAATGAAATGGACAAGTTTAATGGCGGAAATTTTTTTTTTTTGAGATACTCTCATGAAAGTGAACAAATAGGATAACGGAGATCAATTTTTACTTTTTTTTCAATGCTTAGTAAATAGGTAAATAATTATCCTTTTCCTTTAAATTTATTTTTAATATATTTGGAGAAACATAACAATAAGTTGTAGAAATAAAAATTAAGATGGTTTTGTTTAATTTAAAATGGGTCGTTGTAATCAAATTTGCACAAACTGTCATGAATAAAAATATGTAATTTTTGCCGGCCTTTTTATCGTTTCACAAATTTAATTAAAATTGTTGGTGATTAAAATTTTGAAATAACGCTGTCACGACCCAAAACCGAGCCGCGACTGGCACCCACACTTACCCTCCTATCTGAGCGAACCAACCAATCTAAACCCTAACATTTCAATATAATATCAACAGAAAGTAATGCGGAAGACTTAAGCTCATTAATAAAAACCGATTCAATAGCTTCTAAAATTCAACACCTATTATTCCCCAAAATCTGGAAGTCATCATCACAAGAGCATCTATGATCAAATTACTAAACTAAGAGTATTCTAAAAAGCTAAAACAAGTAAAAGCTAGTCCATGCCGGAACTTAAAGGCATCAAGACATGAGGAAGAAGATCCAGTCCAAGCTAGAAGCATTAGCTCACCCTGAAGATCCGATGTGACGAAGAATGGCTAGAATTGCGGTTGAGTTGAAGACGATGGCACGTTTGCTGCACTCCACAAATAACAAAGAAGAAAACGTAAAAGTAGGGGGTCAGTACAAACACAAGTACTGAGTAGGTATCATCGGCCAACTCAAAATAGAAAACAGTATATATCAAGTAATATCATAAATCAACTACAATACTCAACATGTAGCAACAACAAGTACCATAATCATGAATAAGTACCGTCAAGTTCACACATGAGGACTCAAGCCTCAATACCATACTCATTTGGGAATTAGGTTCATTAGATTGAGTATATTAACATATTTCAAGATTCATTATCTTTATTCCCCTCGTGTCGGTACGTGACACTCCGCTCCATATACTATCCTGGTGTCTGAACGTGACACTCCGATCCTCATATACTATCCTGGTACCGGAACGTGGCACCCGATCCATATACTATCCTGGTGTCGAAACGTGACACTCCGATCCTCATTCTATCCTGGTACCGGAACGTGGCACCCGATCCATTTACTATCCTGGTGTCGGAATGTGACACTCTGATCCTCATTCTATCCTGGTACCGGAACGTGGCACCCGATCCTCTATTTCTATCCTGGTACCGGAACATGGCACCCGATCCCCTAATCTCACTTCTTTCGTTCATCAAGCCTTCTTTTATACCAAGGCATCATCATTAACAAAGTAGATTAGGGTTTCTTTAAGATTTAGGATTCAATAGCTTCATCATGCTTATTTTATCACAATTACATAATCCTATTCATGCAAGCATACAATTAGCATATAGAAGGGTTTACAATACTACCAACACATATCATTCGCTATTAAGAGTTTACTACGAATAGTATGAAAACCATAACCTACCTCCACCGAAGATTCGTGATCAAGCAAGCAATTTCCCAAGCTTTGTTTCTCTCTTCTCGTTCGATTCCCCCTCTTTCTCTTTGTTCTTTCTATTTTTTTTATTCAAACCCTCTTTCTTTTACCCTAATTAGTATATAATTAAGTATAAAATATGGCAATAATAACCCACTAATAAACTCAAGGTTACCTCTTTTAACCCCCAAGTAATTAGATTTATTAACATTAACCCACTATCTTTATAATTAGAGCAAGAATAGTCAAAAACGTCCCTTAAAACGTTTAAATAAATCTGACCCAGACTGGGATTACGCAGCCTGTGACGGCCCGTCGTGCCTGCGACGGTCCGTCCTGCTGCTCCGTCACAAAATTCAGAGACTCAATTTTCTTTAAGAGTCTGTGACGGTCCGTCGTGACCACGACGGTCCGTCCTGCCATTCCGTTACGAAGTTCAGAGAGTCAATTTCAGTATCCAAATTTCAGAATTTCTAAGTGTTTTGAAACGAGACCCCCTGACGGTCCGTCGTGCCCATGACGGTCCGTCGTGGGGTCTGTCGTCTCAGCCAGTTTTCCAGAAATAAAATCTGCTGCTCAAAACGACTAAACAGGTCATTACAATAGATACCAATTTACCCATCATTCGTCCTCGAACGATCACAAGAAGAAAAACAAGGGCGAGAAGGAGTACCTGAATCTTTAAACAGATGTGGGTATCTTTCTTGCATATCGGCCTCCTTCTCCCAAGTGGCTTGTTCAATCGGCCGATTCTTCCTTTGCACCTTGATGGATGCAATCTCCCTTGACCTCAACTTGCAAACTTCTCTATCTAAAATAGCAACAGGCTCCTCCTCATAAGACAAATTTTCATCAAGTAGGACTGAATCCCAACGAATGATGTAGTTTCCATCCCCATGGTATCTTTTCAACATAGACACATGAAATACCGGATGCACTCCGGACAGCCCTGGAGGCAAGGCTAACTCATAAGCCACCTCCCCTACTCGCTTAAGTACTTCAAAGGGACCAATATACCTTGGGCTTAGTTTTCCTCTTTTACCAAACCGCATCACCCCATTCATGGGCGAAACCTTCAACAAGACTTGTTCACCCTCCATGAACTCTAAGTCTCTAACCTTTCGATCTGCATATTCTTTTTGCCTACTTTGCGCCGCTAAAAGCTTTTCTTGAATAGATTTCACTTTCTCTAAAGAATCCCTCAAAGGTCGTACCCCAAGGTCTAACCTCAAATGCATCAAACCACCCAAGGGGAGACCTACATCTCCTACCATACAATCTTCAAATGGGGCCATGTCAATACTTGAGTGATAACTATTATTGTATGAAAACTCCGCTAAGGGTAAGAAGTTATCCCAATGACCACCAAATTCTATCACACATGCACGAAGCATGTCCTCCAACACTTGAATCGTTCGCTCAGACTGACCATCGGTCTGAGGATGGAACGCAGTACTAAGGTCCAACCTGGTACCCAATTCCGCATGCAATGTTTTCCAAAACTTAGAAGTAAACTGCGTACCTCTATCTGATATGATGGAGAGTGGAACCCCATGCAACCGAACCACTTCCGAAATGTAAAGTTTGGCTAACTTCTCTGCATTGTAAGTCACCTTGACCGGAATCAAGTGAGCAGACTTAGTTAACCTATCAACAATCACCCAAATGGAGTCATACTTACCCATTGTCTTGGGAAGACCAACCACGAAGTCCATTGCAATTCTCTCCCATTTCCATTCATGAATGGGCATTCTCTGAAGCGTTCCTCCGGGCCTCTGGTGTTCATACTTTACTTGTTGACAATTTGGACATTTGGCAACAAAATCAACAATGTCGCGCTTCATTCTACTCCACCAAAAGTGTTGTTTTAGGTCACGATACATCTTGGTTGCACCAGGATGTATAGAATACCTTGAACTATGAGCCTCTGTCAGAATAGTGGTGATCAAATCATCGATGCGGGGTACACATACCCTTCCCTTAATCCTCAAAACACCTTCCTCATCGATTGTTGTTTCTTTAGCCTCTCCTTGCAACACTTTATCTCGAATCAGGATCAATTTCTCATCATTAAACTGCTTTCCCTTAATCTTGTCAAGGAAGGAAGATCTTGCCTCCACACAAGCCAATGGGCGTCTCGAGACTTGCAAGTGAGCTAGATTTCCCATGCTTCCTGCCTTTCTACTCAAAGCATCTGCCACGACATTAGCTTTTCCCGGATGATACAAGATTGTGATATCGTAGTCCTTCAGTAGTTCCATCCATCTCCTCTATCTCAAGTTCAAATCCTTCTGAGTAAAAACATAATGTAGGCTACGATGATCCGTATAGACCTCACACTTAACCCCATATAAATAGTGCCTTCATTGCTTTAATGCAAACACTATCGCAGCCAATTCCAAATCATGAGTTGGATAGTTACGTTTATACACTTTTAATTGTCTTGAAGCATAAGCAATCACATTCTTCTCTTGCATTAGCACTGCACCCAAACCATAATAGGATGCATCACAATAAACAAAGAAGTTCTTACCTTCCACGGGCAATGTGAGAATTGGTGCAGTAGTCAACAAAGTCTTGAGCTTCTGAAAGCTTTCTTCACACTCATCCGACCATACAAATGGAACATTCTGCTTAGTCAAGTTCGTCAATTGGGAAGCAATAGAAGAGAATCCCTTGACAAATCGACGGTAGTAGCTAGGTAAACCAACGAAGCTCCTTATTTCTGACACATTAGTGGGTCTTACCCAATTCTTCACTTTCTCAATCTTAGAAGGATCTACCATCACTCCATCCTTAGAAACTACATGCCCCAAGAAGGACACTGCATCTAGCCAAACTCACACTTAGAGAACTTGGCATAAAGCTTTTTCTCCCTCAACATTTCCAATACAATTCTCAAATGCTCCTCATGTTCCTTCTTACTTTTAGAGTATATCAGTATATCATCAATAAATACGATCACAAAGAGATCCATATATGGCTTAAAAATCCCGTTCATCAAGCTCATGAACGCAGCAGGGGCATTCGTAAGACCAAAAGACATCACTACAAATTCGTAATGCCCATGCCTGGTTCGAAAGGCAGTCTTTGGCACATCCGTTGCCCGTATTTTCAATTGATGATAACCGGATCTCAAGTCAATCTTAGAGAAGACACAAGCACCTTGTAACTGATTGAACAAGTCATCAATGCGAGGAAGAGGATACTTGTTCTTAATAGTTACCTTATTCAGTTGTCTATAGTCTATGCACATCCGAAAACTTCCATCCTTCTTCTTCACAAATAATACCGGAGCACCCCAAGGAGATCCACTTGGTGTAATGAAGCCTTTGCTCAACAACTCTTGAAGTTGGGCCTTTAACTCTCTTAACTCCACGGGAGCCATTCTATAAGGGGGTATAGAAATGGGGCGAGTACCCGGTTCAAGATCAATACAGAAGTCAATATCCCTATCCGGTGGCATACCAGGAAGATCTGCAGGGAACACATCAAAAAACTCACGGACTACCGAAACCGACATAATCGAAGGTACTTGAGTAGTGTCATCCCTGAGATGTGCCAAGAAAGCTAAACAACCCTTACTAACCATTCTCTTAGCATGAAGAAAGGAGACGATACGAACCGGATTGGAAGTGTAGTCGCCCTCCCACACTAACGGATCTGTCCCAGGCTTGGCTAACGTCACAGTTTTAGCATTACAATCCAAGATCGCAAAATTCGGAGAAAGCCAAGTCATACCCAGAATTACATCAAATTCGACCATTTCTAAGATAACCAAATCTACATAAGTGTTGCTCCCCACAAAAGTCACCAAACAAGACCTATATACCTTTTCAACTATCTCAGACTCACCCACCGGAGTAGAAACACGATTAGGCATGTCAAGTAATTCACAATGTAAATTAAGACCAGTAGTAAATAAAGAAGATACATAAGAAAATGTGGATCCAGGATCAAATAATATAGAAGCCATGCAATCACAAACCGAAAGATTACCTGTGATAACAGCATCAGATGTCTCCGCTTTAGACCGCCCAGGGAAAGCGTAACAATGGGCCTTATCTCCTGTCTGTCCATTGCCCCTACCATGTTGTGATGTAGTGGCTCCAGTTTTCCCATCACCCCGGCCGTTTTGGTGACCACCATTACCTCGACCACCGCGTCCTCCAGAATGACGGCCTCTTCCATAACCACCTCTACCTCTAACCATTGGAGGTCTGTAACTCTGTTTTGGACAATACCTTTTAATATGTACAGTCTCCCCACATCCATAACATTCTCTAGATTCAAGCATCGGTCTCTCAGAGAAGTGTTGACCGGTCTGAGGTGGACCCCCAACTACAGTTTGTAGTGAAGACAGAATTGGTCGGACTGAGTAACCTCCGGAACCCTGTCCTCTAGAGTAAGAACCATTAAACTCACCTCCCTTTCGAAACCTTTTTGATGTCGACGCCATGGTGAAGTCATCTGGTTTCACTCTTTCCACCTCTATCACGAAGTCTACCAGTTCCTGAAAGGATTTCGCTGTAGCCGCTACCTGTAAGGCTGAAATCCGCAACTCTGACCTCAACCCCTTCACAAAACGGCGAATCCGCTCTTGTGGACTGAAACAAAGTTGGGTGGCATATCTGGAAAGTGCACGAAACCTAGCCTCATATGCAGTAACCGACATTCTACCTTGCTCTAGGCTCAAGAACTCATCTCTTTTCCTATCCCTCAAACTTCGGGGGATATACTTCTCCATAAACAAGCTAGAGAATGAGGCCCAAGTCATAGGTGGTGCCTCTGTTGGTTGACACTCAACATGTGACCGCCACCACATTTTGGCGTTTCCTTGAAACTGATAAGTCACAAACTCAACACCAAACCGTTCTACTATACCCATCTTGTGTAGGAGCTCATGACAGTCAACCAGAAAATCGTAGGCATCCTCCGATTCAGCACCCTTGAAGACTGGAGGTTTCAATTTCAAGAACTTACTGAAAAGTTCATGCTGATCATTTGTCATTATAGGCCCTGTAGTCAGACGAGGAAACATGCCTATTTCCAATGAGGCATCCATACGGGGAGCCATAGTGGCTGCATGTTGTACCTCTGAAACAGAGGTGTTGGTGCAGAAAACACTGGAGGTGCCTGACCCTGATCAGATAACCCGCTAAGATAAGCAAGAACCTGATTGATCATCTCTAGGGTAGGTTGGGCTGGCAATTCCTCATTTTGCACTTGTTCATTCTCCCCTTCCTCACCCTCTCTTACTACTTCCTCAGTCGGTGGAGGAGTCACCGCCCTAGCATCAGATGGGCTAGGTACTTGTCCTCTTCCTCTAGTGGACGTCCTCCCACGACCTCTACCACGGCCTCTTGCCGCTACTCCTCTTCGAGTACAGCCCCAGTGGCTGGCTCAGATGCTTCTCGTCTTGCCGCTGTTGGTGTTGGGTTGGCGTAGTCGTTGCTCTAGTTCTAACAATCTGCGAAATAGAGTGAAGATGGTCAGATACCAATTTGTATCACCTAGATACCAATTGGATTCAAGTAGTAGCAAGAAAGAAAGAAAGAAAGAATGGAATTTTCCTAAAGTCTTATAGACTCTCAAAGAAAAGTAAAGGCATCCCCCTACCGTTCCTTAAGACTCTACTAGACTCGTTCTTGTGTGATGAGACCAACGAACCTAATGCTCTGATACCAAGTTTGTCACGACCCAAAACTGAGCCGCGACTGGCACCCACACTTACCCTCCTATGTGAGCGAACCAACCAATCTCAACCCTAACATTTCAATATAATATCAACAGAAAGTAATGCGGAAGACTTAAACTCATTAATAAAAACCGATTCAATAGCTTCTAAAATTCAACACCTATTATTCCCCAAAATCTGGAAGTCATCATCACAAGAACATCTATGATCAAATTACTAAACTAAGAGTACTCTAAAAAGCTAAAACAAGTAAAAGCTAGTCCATGCCGGAACATCAAGGCATCAAGACATGAGGAAGAAGATCCAGTCCAAGCTAGAAGCATTAGCTCACCCTGAAGATCCGATGTGACGAAGACTGGCTAGAATTGCAGTTGAGTTGAAGACGACGGCACATTTGCTGCACTCCACAAATAACAAAGAAGAAAACGTAAAAGTAGGGGGTCAGTACAAACACAAGTACTGAGTAGGTATCATCGGCGAACTCAAAATAGAAAACAGTATATATCAAGTAATATCATAAATCAACTACAATACTCAACATGTAGAAACAACAAGTACCATAATCATGAATAAGTACCGTCAAGTTCACACATGAGGACTCAAGCCTCAATACCATACTCATTTGGGAATTAGGTTCATTAGATTGAGTATATTAACATATTTCAAGATTCATTATCTTTATTCCCCTCGTGTCGGTACGTGACACTCCGCTCCATATACTATCCTGGTGTCGGAACGTGACACTCCGATCCTCATATACTATCCTGGTACCGGAACGTGGCACCCGATCCATATACTATCCTGGTGTCGGACCGTGACACTCCGATTCTCATTCTATCTTGGTACCGAAACGTGGCACCCGATCCATTTACTATCCTGGTGTCGGAACGTGACACTCCGATCCTCATTCTATCCTGGTACCGGAACGTTGCACCCGATCCTCTATTTCTATCCTGGTAGCGGAACGTGGCACCCGATCCCCTAATCTCACTTCTTTCGTTCATCAAGCCTTCTTTTATACAAAGGCATCATCATTAACAAAGTAGATTAGGGTTTCTTTAAGATTTAGGATTCAATAGCTTCATCATGCTTATTTTATCACAATTACATAATCCTATTCATGCAAGCGTACAATTAAGCATATAGAAGGGTTTACAATACTACCAACACATATCATTCGCTATTAAGAGTTTACTACGAATAGTATGAAATCCATAACCTACCTCCACCGAAGATTCGTGATCAAGCAAGCAATTTCCCAAGCTTTGTTTCTCTCTTCTCGTTCGATTCCCTCTCTTTCTCTTTGTTCTTTCTATTTTTCTTATTCAAACCCTCTTTCTTTTACCCTAATTAGTATATAATTAAGTATAAAAGATGGCAATAATAACCCACTAATTAACTCAAGGTTACCTCTTTTAACCCCCCAAGTAATTAGATTTATTAACATTAACCCACTATCTTTATAATTAGAGCAAGAATAGTCAAAAACGTCCCTTAAAACGTTTAAAGAAATCCGACCCAGACTGGGATTACGCAGCCTGTGACGGCCCGTCCTGCTGCTCCGTCACAGAGTTCAGAGACTCAATTTTCTTTAAGAGTCTGTGACGGTCCGTCGTGCCCACGACGGTCCATCCTGCCATTCCGTTACGAAGTTCAGAGAGTCGATTTTAGTACCCAAATTTAAGAATTTCTAAGTGTTTTGAAACGAGACCCCCTCGACGGTCCGTCGTGCCCATGACGGTCCATCGTGGGGTCCGGCGTCTCAGCCAGTTTTCGAGAAATAAAATCTGCTGCTCAAAACGACTATACAGGTCGTTACAAACGCATGAATTCTTCTAGTGGTGCTGCAAATACAAAATATAAGTTAGTGCATAATTGTAAATTTGATGGAAAGAACCTGAATTCTCAATTCATTTGTCTAATGTAGTTAGTTTATTAGATACGTTGATTTAGAATCTGTTTTGGTGGTCTTAAAAGCTGATGAAACTGTTTTTTACTTATCAGAGTATTTTGCAAATATCAAAATGACTTATTTTATGTCAAAAAATGACTTTTTTTAAGCCAAAGGCTAAAAGCTAGGTGAAGGTTGCTTTTTTTTCAATTAAAAGTCATTTTGTTTTGACCATATATATTACCTTTTTGCCCTTAATATTTTTATTTATTTTTATTTATCATTATTATTATTATTATTATTATTTATTTATTTTATTATTCTTTAATATTATTATATATTGTTATTATATATTATTATTATTAAGTCAAAAGTCGAGCCTAGGGGGACAGCCATGCCAATCCAAGCATAGTAAAAGTGTGTCCACTCAACCTTTCTTTCTTTACCCTAGAGGGCCCTGTTCCTATGGGTTCACGTGCTAAGGCTCCGCTAAAAATGCTCCTTTTCAAGAGAGAGGTTTAAGGCGCATTAATCACGCCTTAAAGGAGGGAAGTAGTGGAGTAGGAGAGGTAAAGCTGGATGGGAATAGATAAGTAAGAGAGAGGGCTTATTTTATTTTATTATTATTAGGAGGAGGTAGGAGGATTAGGAGGAGGAGGAGGAGGAGGAGGAGGAGGAGGAGGAGGAGGAGGAGGAGGAGGAGGAGGAGGAGGAGGAGGAGGATTAGGAGGAGGAGGAGGAGGAGGAGGAGGAGGAGGAGGAGGAGGATTAGGAGGAGGATTAGGAGGAGGTAGGAGGATTAGGATTAGGATTATTATTATTATTAGGATTATTATTATTATTAGTAGTAGTATATATATTATCATTATTGTTATTATTATACTTATTATAGTAGTAATTATTATTATTATTATTATTATTATTATTATTATTTTATTATTATTATTATTTTATTATTATTATTATCATTATTATATTTTTTCATTATTATTATAGTTATTATTATTATTATTATTACAATTATAATATTGTAATTACAATAATAATAAAATAATGATTATATATTATTATTATGATATATTATTAATATTAATATTTTATTTATTATTATTATAATTATTTATTATTATTATTAGTAGTATATATATTATCATTATTGTTATTATTATACTTATTATAGTAGTAATTATTATTATTATTATTATTATTTGTAACAACCTGTTTAGTCGTTTCGAGCAGTGGAATTACTTTTGAAAATAATTGACTGTGTCGACGGATCACACGACGGACCGTCATGGTCACGACGGACCGTCAAGTGTCTTCGTGCCAAAACACTTAAACTTTAAAATGTGGTTATGGGAATCAACTCTCTGAACTTCGCGATGGAACTGCAGCACGGATTGTCGTAGATACGACGGACCATCACAGACCTTTTTACTGAAATTGAGTCTCTGAACTCTGTGACGACCCTGCAGGACGGACCGTCGCATTCAGGACGGGCCGTCACGAGTGGCGTAATTCCACCTGGGTCGGATTTCTGCTCAAGTTTTAAAGGGGTGTTTTGGACTATTCCTGCTTATAATTATAAAGTTAGTGGGTTAATATTAATAATTTATTTAGTTGGGGATTAAAGAAGATAATATGGAAATAAATAATAGGGTATTTTTATCATAATGAATTATATGATAATTAGGGTAAAAGAAAGAGAATTTGAAAGAAGAGAAAATTAAAAAGTAAAGAAGAGAGAACGAGCGAGAGAGAGAAGAACGAAGAGACAACAAGGACATTGGGAAAGTATATTGCTTGATCACGATTCTTCGGTGGAGGTAGGTTATGGTTTATGCTATTTCATAGTAAACTCTAAATAGCGATTGATATGTATTGGGTGGTATTGTAAAGTCATCTATATGCTTAATTGTGTGGTTGTATGTTGTGATTATGTACTTGTGATGGATTATAATGATGAGACTGTTGAATCTTAAACCTTAAATCCTCTCTATTAAGATGATACATTGACATAAAAGAGGCTTGATGAACTAAAGCAATGAGATAAATGGATTGGGTGTCACGTACCGACACGTAGTATTAGGGGATCGGGTGTCACGTACCGACACGTAGTATTAGGGGATCGGGTGTCACGTACCGACACGTAGTAGTAGGGGATCGGAGTGTCACGTGCCGACACAGTAATAATGAAGAGAATGAATCTTGAATTATGTTAATATACTAAAATTCAAAGAACCTATTTCCCAAATAAGTATGGTGTGGAGGCTTGAGTCCTCATAGGTGTGCTTGGTGTTGTTGCCAATGGTTCTTGTACTTGTTGTTGTCACCTGTTGAGTATGGTAGTCGATTTTATTTTATTATCTGATATATGTTGCTTTCTATTTTGAGTTGGCTGATGATACCTACTCAGTACGTATTCCTTGTACTGAACCCTACTTGTATTTTTCTTTTTGTTATTTGTGGGGTGCAGCAAACGTGCCATCGACTTCGACTCGCCCTCAACTCTAGCCACTCTTCATCAACGTCAGATTTCAGGGTGAGCTATTGTTCCTAGCTCAGACTGGATTCTCTCCTTCATGTCTTGATGTCTTGAAGTTCAGACATGGACCATTCCTTTTACTTATTTTAGTTTCTTAAATACTCTTAGATTAGAAATTTGAGGATAGATGTTCTTGGTGTGATGACTTCCAGATTTTGGGAATAATGAGTACTAAACTTTAGAAGCTTGTTTATTGGTTATATTAATAAGATTTTGAGTCTTCCGCATTGTATTTTGTTAATTATGGTTGAAATATTGTTAAATGATTGGGATTTAGAATTGTGGTTCGCTAAAATAGTAGGATAAGTGTGGGTGCCACTCGCGGCTCGTTTAGGGTCGTGACAAACTTTGTATCAGAGCGTTAGGTTCGTTGGTCTCATCAAACAAGAACGAGTCTAGTAGAGTCTTAAGGAAAGGTAGGGGGATGCCTTTACTTTTCTTTGAGGGGCTATAGTTTTTTAGGAAAATTCCATTCTTTCTTTCTCTCGTGCTATTACTTGGATCCAATTGGTATATAGGTGATACAAATTGGTATCTGACATCCTCACTCTATTTCGCAGATGGTTAGAACTAGAGCAACGACCGTGCCAACACCAACATCAGCAAGACAGGATGCGTCTGAGCTAGCCACTGGGAGGACGTGGTAGAGGTCGCGGGAGGACGTCCTCTAGAGGTAGAGGACAAACACTTTGTCCAACCTGTACTAGGGTAGTGACTCCTCCACCGACTGATGAGGTAGTAAGAGAGGGTGAGGAAGGGGAAAATGAGCAAGTGCAAGATGAGGAATTACCACCCCAACCTACCCCAGAGATGATTAACCAGGTTCTTGCTTATCTTAGCGGGTTATCTGATCAGGGCCAGACACCTCCAGTGTTTTCTGCACCATCACCTCAGGTTCCGAGAGTACAACATGCAGCTGTTGTGGCTCCCCGCATGGATGCCTCATTGGAAATAGGCACGTTTCCTAGACTGACTACAGGACCTATAATGACGAGTGATCAGCATGAGCTTTTCACTAAATTCTTGAAATTGAAACCGCCAGTCTTCAAGGGCGGTGAATCTGAGGATGCCTATGATTTTCTGGTTGATTTTCATGAACTTTTACATAAGATGGGCATAGTAGAACGATTTGCCGTTGAGTTTGTGACCTATCAGTTTCAGGGGAACGCCAAAATGTGGTGGCGGTCATATGTTGAGTGTCAACCAGCACAGGCACCACCTATGACTTGAGCATCATTCTCTAGCTTATTTATGGAGAAGTATATATCCCGGACTTTGAGGGATAGGAGGAGAGATGAATTCCTAAGCTTAGAGCAAGGCAGGATGTCTGTTACTGCTTATGAGGCTAAGTTTCGTGCACTATCCAGGTATGCCACCCAGCTTTGCTTCAGTCCACAAGAGCGGATTCTCCATTTTCGGAAGGGATTGAGGTCAGATTTGCAGAATCCAGCCTTACAGGTAGCTGCTGCAGCGAAATCCTTTCAAGAAGTGGTTGACTTTGTGATAGAGGTGGAAGGGGTGAAGCCGGACGACTTCGCCCTGGCGTCGACATCTAAGAAGTTTCGTAAGGGAGGTGAGTTTAGTGGTTCTTACTCCAGAGGGCAGAGTTTAGGAGGTTACCCAGCCCGACCTATTCAGTCTTCACTGCAGGATGTAGCTGGGGGTCCATCGTAGACCAGCCAACATTCCTCTGAGTTTGGAGGTTATCCCCAGACTTCGTCGTTCTCACAGAGACCTATGTTTGACCCCATAGAGTGTTATGGATGTGGGGAGACTGGACATATTAGGAGATATTGTCCAAAACAGAGTTACAGACCCCCAATAGTCAGAGGTAGAGGTGGTCATGGAAGAGGTCGCCATTCTGGAGGACGTGGTGGCCAAGGTAATGGTGGTCACCAAATAAACCGGGGTGGCGGGCAAACTGGAGCTACTGCAGCGCAACATGGTAGGGGCAACGAGCAGACAGGTGATAGGGCCCATTGGTATGCTTTCCCTGGGAGGTCTGAAGCGGAGACATCTGTTGCTGTTATCACAGGTAATCTTTTGGTTTGTGATTGCATGGCTTCTGTATTATTTGATCCTGGATCCACATTTTCATATGTATATTCCTCATTTGCTATTGGTCTTGATTTACATTGTGATTTGCTTGACATGCCAATTCGTGTCTCTACTCCTGTGGGTGAGTCTGTGATAGTTGAGAAGGTGTATAGGTCTTGTCTTGTGACTTTTGTGGGGAACAATACTCATGTGGACTTGATTATTCTAGAGATGGTTGATTTCGATGTCATTCTGGGTATGACTTGGCTTTCTCCAAATTTTGCAATCTTAGATTGTAATGCTAAAACTGTGACATTGGCCAAGCCTGGGACAGATCCGCTAGTGTGGGAGGGTAACTATACTTCCACCCCAGTTCGTATCATCTCCTTTCTTTGTGCTAAAAGAATGGTTAGTAAGGGTTGTTTAGCTTTCTTGGCACATCTCATGGATGATACTTCCCAAGTACCTTCGATTGAGTCGGTTTCGATAGTCCGTGAGTTTCTGGATGTGTTTCCTGTAGACCTTCCTGGTATGCCACCGGATAGGGATATTGATTTTTGTATTGATCTAGAGCCGGGTACTCGCCCCATTTCCATACCCCCTTATAGCATGGCTCCAGCAGAGTTAAGGGACTTAAAGGCCCAACTTCAGGAGTTGTTAGGTAAAGGCTTTATTAGTCCAAGTGCATCCCCTTGGGGTGCTCCTGTTTTATTTGTGAAGAAGAAGGATGGGAGTTTTCGGATGTGCATAGACTACAGACAACTGAACAAGGTAACTATTAAGAACAAGTATCCTCTTCCTCGCATTGATGATTTGTTCGATCAGTTACAAGGTGCTTGTACCTTCTCAAAAATCGACTTGAGATCTGGTTATCATCAATTGAAAATACGGGCAGCAGATGTGCCGAAGACTGCTTTTCGAACCAGGTATGGGCATTATGAATTCTTAGTAATGTCTTTTGGACAAACGAATGCCCCTGCTGCTTTCATGAGCTTGCTGAACGGGATTTTTATGCCATATCTGGATCTCTTTGTTATTGTATACATTGATGATATACTGATATACTCAAAGAGCAGGAAAGAACATGAGGAGCATTTGAGAATTGTACTGGAAGTGTTGAGGGAGAAAAGGCTTTATGCCAAATTTTCCAAGTGTGAGTTTTGGCTAGATTCAGTGTCCTTCTTGGGGCACGTGGTTTCTAAGGATGGAGTGATGGTGGATCCTTCTAAGATCGAAGCAGTGAAGAGTTGGGTAAGACCTACCAATGTTACAGAGGTAAGGAGCTTTGTTGGTTTAGCTAGATACTACCGTCGATTTGTCAAGGGATTTTTTTCTGTTGCCTCCCAACTGAAAAATTTGACTAAGCAGAATGTTCCATTTGTATGGTCGGACGAATGTGAAGAAAGCTTCCAGAACCTCAAGACCTTGTTGACTACTGCACCAATTCTTACCTTGCCAGTGGAAGCCAAGAATTTCATTGTTTATTGTGATGCATCTTATTCTGGTTTGGGTGCAGTGCTAATGCAAGAGAGAAATGTGATTGCTTATGCTTTAAGGCAATTAAAAGTGCATGAACGTAACTATCCGACCCATGATTTGGAGTTGGCCGCAGTCGTGTTTGCATTAAAGCAATGGAGGCATTATCTAGATGGGGTTAAATGTGAAGTCTATACGGATCATCGTAGTTTACAGTATGTCTTTACTCAGAAAGATTTGAATTTGAGACAGAGGAGATGGATGGAACTACTGAAGGACTATGATGTTACTATATTGTATCACCCAGGAAAGGCTAATGTGGTGGCAGATGCTTTAAGTAGAAAAACAGGGAGCATGGGAAGTCTAGCCCACTTACAGGTTTGTAGACGCCCATTGGCTAGAGAGGTTCAGACTTTGGCTAATGACTTTATGAGGTTGGAAGTGCTAGAGAAAGGAGGATTTTTGGCCTGTGTGGAGGCAAGATCTTCTTTTCTTGACAAGATTAAGGGAAAGCAGTTTACTGATGAGAAGCTGAGCCGAATTCGAGATATGGTATTGCAAGGAGGTATTAAGAAGGAAATAATTGATGAGGAAGGCGTTTTGAGAATTAATGGAAGGGTATGTGTGCCCCGTGTTGATGATTTGATCCACACTATTACTACAGAGGCTCATAGTTCAGGATATTCTATACATCCTGGTGCAACCAAGATGTATCGTGACCTAAGGCAACATTTTTGGTGGAGTAGGATGAAGCATGATATTGCTGATTTTGTTGCCCAATGCCCGAATTGTCAGCAGGTAAAGTATGAACACCAGAGGCCCGGAGGAACATTTTAGAAAATGTCCATTCCTGAATGAAAGTGGGAAAGAATTGCAATGGATTTCGTGGTTGTTCTTCCAAAGACATTGGGTAAGTTTGATTCTATTTGGGTAATGGTTGACAGATTAACTAAGTCTGCTCACTTCATTTCGGTTAAGGTGACTTACAATGCAGAGAAGTTAGCCAAACTCTACATCTCAGAAATTGTTCAATTACATGAAGTTCCACTTTCCATCATATCAGATAGAGGTACACAATTTACTTCTAAGTTTTGGAGAAAATTGCATGCTGAATTAGGTACTAGGTTGGACCTTAGTACTGCATTTCACCCTCAGACCGATGGTCAGTCTGAGCGAACGATTCAGGTGTTGGAGGATATGCTTCGTGCATGTGTGATAGAATTTGGCGGTCATTGGGATAACTTCTTAGCCTTAGCAGAGTTCTCATACAATAATAGCTATCACTCAGGTATTGATATGGCCCCATTCGAAGCATTGTATGGGAAGAGATGTAGGTCTCCCATTGGTAGGTTTGATGCATTCGAGGTGAGGCCCTGGGGTACTGATCTTCTGAGGGAATCATTAGAGAAAGTGAAATTCATTCAAGAAAAGCTTTTAAAGGTGCAAAGTAGACAGAAGGAATATGCAGATCGAAAGGTTAGAGACTTGGAGTTCATGGAGGGTGAACAAGTCCTGCTGAAGGTTTCACCCATGAAAGGGGTGATGCGGTTTGGTAAGCGAGGTAAGCTTAGCCCGAGGTATATTGGTCCATTTGAAGTTCTGAAGCGCGTGGGGGAGGTAGCTTATGAATTAGCCTTACCTCCAGGCCTCTCAGGAGTGCACCCGGTATTTCATGTGTCTATGCCGAAAAGATATCATGGGGATGGAAACTACATTATTCGTTGGGATTCAGTTCTTCTTGATGAGAATTTTTCTTATGAGGAAGAGCCTGTTGCTATTCTAGATAGAGAAATCCGCAAGTTGAGATCAAGGGAGATTGCATACATCAAGGTTCAATGGAAGAATTGGCCAGTTGAAGAGTCCACTTGGGAGAAGGAGGCTGATATGCAAGAAAGATACCCACACCTTTTTACAGATTCAGGTACTCTTTCTCGCCTTGTTTTTCTTCTTGTGATCGTTCAAGGACGAACGATGGGTAAATTGGTATCTATTGTAACGACCTGTTTAGTCATTTAGAACAGTGGAATTACTTTTGAAAATAACTGACAGTGTCGACGGATCACACGACGAACCGTCATGGTCACGACGGACCGTCGAGTGTCTTCGTGCCAAAACACTTAAACTTTAAAATCTGGATATGGGGATCAACTCTCTGAACTTCACGACGAAACTACAGCACGGACCGTCGTAGATACGACGGACCGTCAAAGACCTTTTTACTGAAATTGAGTCTCTGAACTCTGTGACGACCCTGCAGGACGGACCGTCGCAGTCACGACGGGCCGTCATGAGTGGCGTAATTCCACCTGGGTCGGATTTCTGCTAAAGTCTTAAATGGGTGTTTTGGACTATTCCTGCTTATAATTATAAAGTTAGTGGGTTAATGTTAATAATTTATTTAGTTGGGGATTAAAAAGATAATATGGAAATAAATAATGGTGTATTTTTATCATAATGAATTATATGATCATTAGGGTAAAAGAAAGAGAATTTGAAAGAAGAGAAAATTAAAAAGAAAAGAAGAGAGAACGAGCAAGAGAGAGAAGAACGAAGAGACAGCAAGGACATTGGGAAAGTAGATTGCTTTATCACGATTCTTCGGTGGAGGTAGGTTATGGTTTATGCTTTTTCATAGTAAACTCTAAATAGCGATTGATATGTACTGGGTGGTATTGTAAATTCCTCTATATGCTTAATTGTGTGGTTGTATGTTGTGATTATGTACTTGTGATGGATTATAATGATGAGATTGTTGAATCTTAAACCTTAAATCCTCTCGATTAAGATGATACATTGACATCAAAGAGGCTTGATGAACTAAAGCAATGAGATAAATGGATCGGGTGTCACGTACCGACACGTAGTATTAGGGGATCGGGTGTCACGTACCGACACGTAGTATTAGGCGATCGGGTGTCACGTACCGACACGTAGTATTAGGGGATCGGGTGTCACGTACCGACACGTAGTATTAGGGGATCGGATGTCACGTACCGACACGTAGTATTAGGAGATCGGGTGTCACGTACCGACATGTAGTAGTAGGGGATCGGAGTGTCACGTGCTGACACAGTAATAATGAAGAGAATGAATCTTGAATTATGTTAATATTCTCAAATTCAAAGAACCTATTACCCAAATGAGTATGGTGTGGAGGCTTGAGTCCTCATAGGTGTGCTTGGTGTTGTCGCCAATGGTTCTTGTACTTGATGTTGTCACCTGTTGAGAACGGTAGTCGATTTTATGTTATTGTCTGATATATATTGCTTTCTATTTTGAGTTGGCCGATGATACCTACTCAGTACGTGTTCCTTGTACTAACCCCTACTTGTATTTTTCTTTTTGTTATTTGTGGGGTGCAGCAAACGTGCCATCGACTTCGACTCGCCTTCAACTCTAGCCAGTCTTCACCAACGTCAGATTTCAGGGTGAGCTATTGTTCCTAGCTCGGACTGGATTTTCTCCTTCATATCTTGATGTCTTGAAGTTCAGACATGGACCATTCCTTTTACTTATTTTAGTTTCTTAAATACTCTTAGATTAGAAATTTGAGGATAGATGTTCTTGGTGTGATGACTTCCAGATTTTGGGAATAATGAGTATTAAACTTTAGAAGCTTGTTTATTGGTTATATTAATAAGATTTTGAGCCTTCCGCATTGTATTTTGTTAATTATGGTTGAAATATTGGTAAATGATTGGGGTTTAGAATTGTTGGTTCGCTCACATAGTAGGATAAGTGTGGGTGCCACTCGCGGCTCCTTTTGGGTCGTGAAATTATTATTATTATAATAATAATAATATAATAATAATAATAATAATAATAATATAATAATAATAATAATAATATAAAAATAATAATAATTGCTATATTATTATTATTATTAGTTATTATTTTCATATTGTTATATTGTTATCATTATTTATTATTATTATTATTATATTATTATTATATATTATTATTGATATAATTATTATTATTATTATAATAATTTGTGATAATATAAAGAAATATGTGACTGATAGCAAAATATAATTACTTATGGATGTAAAATATAAAGTAATTTTATTTCATTTTTAAAGCATAAAAACCTTAAATTAGTAAACGTTTATCATGTTAACAGCTTTTACGGGTATTTCAGACATTTTGATAACAAAAAGTGTTTACCAGCACTTATTTGCAAAACACATCATCAACTTTATTTTAACTTCGGCACTTTTATCCAAACACATAACTACTTATTTTATAAATAAGTTCAAGCACTTTCAAAAGTACTTTTTAAAAGCTACTTCTTTAAGCCCATCCAAATGAGCTCTTTAATATGATTATGAATATATCTGTCTAATGTAGTCATTCTAGATGTGATGATGTAATATGAGATTTGACCCTTAAAAAGGAATGATATGATATTATGCATGTTTTATGAAGTTCCGTACATGATTTAGAAACACTTTGAGAGGAAAGTGAGTATGCTCATGATCTAATTGTTGTACTGAAAGCTTATCCTCATATACACACTTAGGCATGATTATGATATGATGTGAAAGGTTTGTCATATATAGTGATTCTAAGGTTGAAAAACTAGTCTCACCTAATTAATCTATGAGCTTTCGTATGAGTTATGTTGGATTGAATGTCAAGACATTCTTCCGCAAATAAGTCAAGACATAATGTGAAATCAATGGGACTCAATGCCTAGCACCGACTGGATATGAATACTAGATGCAAGCTTTTACACTAGCTGAGATCGGCTTCCCAATGAAAGCTTCTATAATAGTTGAGTCTGGCTTTCCAAATGGGTTCCTTCTACCTTAGTTGAGTCCGGGTTCCCAAAGTATGTATCTTATGATATTGAAACCTTCTACCTTAGTTGAGTCCGGGTTTCTAGTAGCAATCTCCTTATCCTTAAATATATGCCCACATAGATTATCTATTGGATCCACCTATGATAAGAGTATGGTTTTACCCTCGACAAGTAGGACAACCCCTTTTCGATATGGGGTAGACATGTGTTTAGCTCAGATGGTCTATGTCGATTAGGGATTATATCCCCAAGATTGTATTAGTATGAACAATAATATGATTTATGAACTGTGGGTACTTAAGAAGCTTCACTTAGTATGGCAAGAGTATGTGATCTTACTGATGCATTGCACAAGTATGCTTTGAAGGTATCTATGGTATATTCTTTTTATGATATGATGACCAATGTAATAAATATGCTTATGATTTATGTTTACAATGTATATTTGATAAATTGTTGCCCTAGTTGCCTTCCATGATATGATTGACTAAAGGTGATATGATCCTTTGTCTATGAGAAGTAAGCTAAAAGATAAGATCAAATAGGATAAAGAGGTATGATGGCCTAAAAGTGATACTTAGCCTAGGTGGGATATGGGGCATAATCTATGAATTGCATAAGCATGACTTGAAGGTTACTTGTTAAGTTTCTCCTTTGTTGAGAGGAATTGAGTATGGTCTAAGCTTATGAATATGTGGTATTTTCGATGGTTGTTGAATTACGCCTATGTCTATATTGTTATCTCTTATGCTTATAGTTTATGTCTTATTATGATGTCTTTTATGTTCATGACTTATGATATTGTCTCTTATGATTATGGTAGATGTCTTATATTGACTAATGTCTCTTATGTGCTCATGTTGATGGTTTATGCTAAATAACATGTTTAGTACATTTTCTACTAACGCATACTCTTGACTACATTCTTATCAAATGTAGGGTTTGGCGATTCTGAGTTCAATTCTTGAGGATAGGTTTCTAAGAAATAAAGAGTTGAAGATTTGGTGAGTCCTCATAGCTTCAAGGACAAAGACACTATTTTCCTTTATGTCTTTTATTTTCATGTCATGAAACTATTGCATGGGCTACATCACAAAGGTTTTATTCAAAGTTGAGTTTAGATGGTTTGAGACAAAGTGTAGTAAGACTTCCACTTGTTTTTATAAAAAATATTCAATTGTACGGAAAAAGTTCTAAAATTTTCAAATTTTTTTCTATTATCTTATGTTATAATATGTCAAGGGCTTGAATGAGACCCCTTCGGGGTCAAGTACGCCATGTTACTTCTAGGGTGTACCCTTGGGTCTTGACAGCGCATTGTCCTGGCGGCATTAATTGAGGCTAGGCTACATCGGCAAGGCGGCATCGACCGAGGACAAGCTACATCAACCGAGGCCTAGACGCCTTTTCCCAGCGATATTGATCAAGGCTAGGGTATATCAGCCAAGGCATGAGCGCATCAGCCAGACGACATTAATTGAGGCTAGGCTAAACCGGCAAGGCGACAATGACCAAGTCTAGGCTACATCAATCAAGTCTGGGCCCATTGACCAGGTGACGTTCACAGATGCTAGGCTATATAAGTCTGGAGACATCCACCAAGTCTAGGCTATATTGGCCAAGGCCTAGGCCTAGGCCTATTGTCCAGGCCACATCAACCGAGGCCAGACTACATCGGCGCAAGATGCGTGCATAGGCTAACTTATATCTCGACCAGGTGCCTAGGCCTTCTAACATAGACCGAGGAGCCTAGGCCTTGCAAGCCGAATATTTTTTAAAGAGATTTATTTTTTTAAAAAAAATATATCATTTTCTTGATATTTTTTTGGACATTTACGAAAAAATAAATTTTAATTTTTTTTAAAACCATTATTTTTTTATTATAAATTAATTGGTGCAAGCTGTAATTCTTTTTAGGTGTTTTTACATTTTTTTTTATACCCTTCTTTATTTTCACATATTTCAGACATTTATGATATCTTAAAGTTATTGGGGCAAGTAAAAAAAATTGAGCTGTTTTTATATTTTTTCAAAAAAGTCATGATTTTCATCTTTTTTGGTCATTTATGAAAAAAAAATGATTTATATTGTAAATGTTTATTTTGCAAAATTTTAATGTGATTATCGCAAGTCAAAAATATCTTCAAGGTGGTTTTAAATATTTATTGGTTTTTTATATTTTTCGGTCATTTAAAAAATTAAATTTTGATCTTTTTTGAAAATCATTATTTTCGATATTGTTATGTCATTGATGAAAGTCGGGACTTTTTAAAGGTGGTTTTCATATTTTTTTTAAAAATATTTTTCTTGATTTTCTTATTTTTCAGTCAATGCCGGAAAAAATCAAATATTTTTTTCCGGAAACTATTATTTTCAATATCAGAAAGTAATTGGTGCAAGTCATAAAATTTTAAAGGTTTTTTATATTTTTTTGTGATTTTTATATTTATCGGTCATTTACGAAAAAAAAGTATTTTTTTCTTTTTATTTTCAAAACTATTCTTTTCGATTTTTTAAAGTCATTTGTGCATCTCGATTTTTCAAAAAGTATTTTAATATTTTTTTATATGTTTCCTGATTCTTATATTTTTTGATCATTTACAAAAAAAAATTAAAATTTTGAATTTTTTCAAATATATTATTTTCAATATTTTAAAGTCATTAGTGCAAGTCAAAATTTTGTAAAGGTGTTTTATTGGATTTTTTTTCTTAATTTTATGTTTTTCGGTCATTTATTGAAAAAACTGATTTTTTTCAAACACCATTATTAGTTTTTGTTATTTTAATGTCATTGATTCAAGTCGTATTTTTTTGAATGTATTTTTATTATTTTCATGAGTTTATGTTTTTCTTTATTTTTATATTTTTTGCGTACTTTTTGATAATTTCAAACCATCATTTACGATTTTTTGGAAGTCATTGGTGGTAGTTAAATTTTTTTTTAAGTTTTGATATTTTTTTAAAATATTTTTGTTGATTTTTATATTTTGTTTGTGTCACGACCCAATTCGAGCCGCGAGTGGCACCCACACTTATCCTACTATGTAAGCGAACCAACCAATACAAAACCAACATTTCAATATAATATAAACAGAAAGTAATGCGGAAGACTTAAAACTCATTAACTATTATTCCCCAAAATCTGGAAGTCATCATTACAAGAACATCTATCCTCAAATTACTAATCTAAGAGTATCTAAGAAGCTAAAATAAGTAGAAAGCTAGTCCATGCCGCAAGTTCAAGGCATCAAGACATGAAGAGGAAGATCCAGTCCAAGCTACAAGCATTAGCTCACCCTGAAATCCGGTGTAATGAAGACTGGCTAGAGTTGCGGCTGAGTTGAAGACGACGGCACGTTTGCTGCACTCCACAATAACAAAGAAAGAAACATACAAGTAGGGGTCAGTACAAAACACGAGTACTGAGTAGATATCATCGGCCAACTCAAAATAGAAAACAGTATATATCAGATAATATCATAAATCAACTACAATACTCAACATGTAGCAACAACAAGTACTATAATCATTAATAAGTACCGCCAAGTTCACACATGAGGACTCAAGCCTCAATACCATACTCATTTGGGAATTAGGTTCATTAGATTGAGTATATTAACATCTCTCAAGATTCATTATCTTTATTTCTCTTGTGTCAGTACGTGACACTCCGCTCCCCTACTACTATGTGTCGGAACGTGACACTCCGATCCCCTAATTCTACGTGTCGATTCGTGACACCCGATCCCCTAATTCTACGTGTCGGTTCGTGACACCCGATCCCCTAATTCTACGTGTCGGTTCTGACACCCGATCCCCTAATTCTACGTGTCGGTTCGTGACACCCGATCCCCTAATTCTACGTGTCGGTTCGTGACACCCGCTCCACTAATCTCATTCTATTAATTCATCAAGCCTTCTCTTATACCAAGGCATCATCAATCTCATTGCTTTAGTTCATCAAGCCTTCTTTTATACCAAGGCATCATCAATCTCATTACTTTAGTTCATCAAGCCTTCTTTTATACCAAGGCATCATCATTAACAAGGGGTTTTCAAGATTTGGGATTCAATAGCTTCATCATGCTTATATCATCACAATTATATAATCACATTCATGCAAGCATACAATTAAGCATATAGAAGACTTTACAATACAACCCAACACATATCATTCGCTATTAAGAGTTTACTACAAATAGCATAAAAACCATAACCTACCTCCAACGAAGATTCGTGATCAAGCAAGCAAATTCCTCAAAGCTTTGCTATCCTCTTCGTTCCTCTCTCTCTTGATCGATTCTCCCTCTCTTTGTTCTTTCTATTTTTCTTATTCAAACCCTCTTTCTTTTACCCTAATTAGCATATAATTAAGTATAAAAGATGAGGAATTAACCCACTAACTAACTCAAGGTTATCTCTTTTAACCCCCAAGTAATTGAGTTATTAATATTAAACCACTAACTTTATAATTATAAGCAGGAATAGTCCAAAACGCCCCTTAAAACTTTTAAAAGAAATCCGACCCAGCCTGGGATTACGCAGCCTGTGACGGCCCATCGTGCCTGCGACGGTCCGTCCTGCTGCTTCCGTCGCAGAGTTCAGAGACTCAATTTCCTTGAAGAGTCTGTGACGGTCCGTCGCGCCCACGACGGTCCGTCCTTCCATGTTGTCACGAAGTTCAGAGACTAATTTCTGTGGAAATGTGTGACGGTCCGTCGTGCCCACGACGGTCCGTCCTGCCATTCCGTTACGAAGTTCAGAGAGTCGATTTCAGTATCCAAATTTCAGAATTCTAAGTGTTTTGGAACGAGACCCCCTCGACGGTACGTCGTGCCTATGACGGTCCGTCGTGGGATCCGTCGTCTCAGCCAATTTTTCCAGAAATAAAATCTGTTGCTCAAAACGACTAAACAGGTCGTTACAGTTTGGTCATTTTTGAAAAAAAAATTGATTTTTTTCGAAAACCCATTATTCTCAATATTTTAAAGTCATTGGTGGAAGTCAAATTTTTTTAAGGTGTTTTATATTATTCTATCTTCTAGAAAAAAATGAATTATAATTTTTTTCTTGAAAATTATTATTTTCGTTGTTCGAAGTCATTGGTGCAAGTAGAAATTTTTTCAAGGTGTTTTTATATTTCTTTTGAATTTTATATTTTTTGGTCATTTTTGGAAAAAAAGAAATCTGATCTTTTATTGAAACTTATTATTTTTTATTTTTTATACTCATTGGTGCAAGTCGAAAATTTTTTACAGTGTTTTTATATTTTTCGTTCTTTTACAAAAAAATTGATTTATTTTTCGAAAAACATTATTTTTTATACTTTAACGTTATTGGTACAAGTTTAAAGAACTTTAACGTGCTTTTATATTTTTTCTGTCATTTACGGGAAAAAATTATTTATTGATTTTATTTCGAAAATCCATTATTTTCAATTTTTTGAAGTCATTGGTGGAAGTAAATTTTTTTAACGTGTTTTATATTTTTCTATCTTTTAGAAAAAAAAGAATTTTAATTTTTTCTTGAAAATTATTAATTTCATTAGTTTGAAGTCATTGGTGCAAGTATAATTTTGTCAAGGTGTTTTTACATTTCTTTTGACTTTTATATTTTTTGGCCATTTTTAAAAAAAGAAATTTGATTATTTATTGAAACCCATTTTTTTAATATTTTATACTCATTGGTGCAAGTCGAAAAAATATTACAATGTTTTAATATTTTTCGGTCTTTTACAAAACAAATTGAGTTATTTTTCGAAAACCATTATTTTTTATACTTTAACGTCATTAGTACAAGTCGAAAGAACTTCAAGGTGCTTTTATATTTTTTCTGTCATTTACGGGAAAAAATTATTTATTGATTTTATTTCGAAAATCCATTATTTTCAATTTTTTGAAGTCATTGGTGGAAGTAAATTTTTTTAACGTGTTTTATATTTTTCTATCTTTTAGAAAAAAAAGAATTTTAATTTTTTCTTGAAAATTATTAATTTCATTAGTTTGAAGTCATTGGTGCAAGTATAATTTTGTCAAGGTGTTTTTACATTTCTTTTGACTTTTATATTTTTTGGCCATTTTTAAAAAAAGAAATTTGATTATTTATTGAAACCCATTTTTTTAATATTTTATACTCATTGGTGCAAGTCGAAAAAATATTACAATGTTTTAATATTTTTCGGTCTTTTACAAAACAAATTGAGTTATTTTTCGAAAACCATTATTTTTTATACTTTAACGTCATTAGTACAAGTCGAAAGAACTTCAAGGTGCTTTTATATTTTTTCTGTCATTTACGGGAAAAAATTATTTATTGATTTTATTTCGAAAATCCATTATTTTCAATTTTTTGAAGTCATTGGTGGAAGTAAATTTTTTTAACGTGTTTTATATTTTTCTATCTTTTAGAAAAAAAAGAATTTTAATTTTTTCTTGAAAATTATTAATTTCATTAGTTTGAAGTCATTGGTGCAAGTATAATTTTGTCAAGGTGTTTTTACATTTCTTTTGACTTTTATATTTTTTGGCCATTTTTAAAAAAAGAAATTTGATTATTTATTGAAACCCATTTTTTTAATATTTTATACTCATTGGTGCAAGTCGAAAAAATATTACAATGTTTTAATATTTTTCGGTCTTTTACAAAACAAATTGAGTTATTTTTCGAAAACCATTATTTTTTATACTTTAACGTCATTAGTACAAGTCGAAAGAACTTCAAGGTGCTTTTATATTTTTCGCTCATTTAAAAAATAAATTTTTGATTTTCTTTTTGAAAATCATTAGTTTCGATATTTTAAAATCATTGGTGCAAGTCCAAAAACTTCTTTTACGTGTTTTTATATTTTATATTCTTTTTGAAAATCATTATTTTTGACAGTTTAAAATTATTGGTGCAAGTCCAAAACTTTTTTTAGGTGTTTTTATTATATATATATATATATATATACATATATATATATATATATAGATATATATAGATATATATATATATATATATATATATTATATATATATATATATATATATATATATTCTTTTTTATTTTTATTTTTCAACCATTTTTAAAAAAAAGGAATTATTTTTTTCAAAATTATTTTGATATTTTATAATTACTAGTGCAAGTCAAAAAAAAAATTATGATTTATTTTTACATATTTTATATTTTTCTTGATTTGATATTTTTCGGTCATTTTCGAAAAAAATAAATTTAGAATTTTTTTGTAAACTATTATTTTTGATATTTTACATTCATTGGTGCAAGTTGAATTTTTTTATTTTTTTATATTTTTCTTGATTTTATAATTTTGGTCATTTACAAAAAATATAAATCATTATTTTCGATATTTTTAAGTCATTGTAAAATAGAATTTTCTTTTAAGCTGATTTTATAGTTTTCTTGATTTTTATTTTTTCGGCCATGTAAGAAAAAAACTTAATTTATTTTCAAAGACCTCTATTTTCGATAGTTAATGTCATTGTTGCATTTTGAAAATATTTTCTTGAATTTTTCTTGATTTTTTATAGTCATTTACGAAAAAAAATGATTTTTGTTTGATAACCATTATTTTTTATTTTTAAAGTAATTGTTGCAAGTCGAATTCTTTTTAAGGTGTTTTTATTTTTTTATTAATTTTTTGAACATTTACAAAAAAAATATGATTATTTTTCTTGAAACTATTATTTTTCAATATTTTAATGTCATTAGTGGGTAAACACAAATTTTTTTGAGGTGTTTTTATATTTTTATGTATTTTTGTTGATTCTAATACTTTTCGGACATTTACGAAAAGAATAAAATTTTGATTCTAATTTTACACCATAATTTTTTTGTAATTTATAGTCGTTGGTGCAAAGCGATCATTTTTTAGGGTGTTTTATATTTTTCTTGATATTTTTATTTTCAAACATTTACGGAAAAATTTTCTTTTGCATTTTAAAACCATTGTTTTGATATTTGTGAGTCTCAGGCGTTGCGTCATCCATCAAGGTGTCGCGCGGGGAAGAAGTTAGCATGTGGTGCACCCTAGCGTGGCTGGCCTAAATGTGAGTCCACGTCAATAGATATCGCGACAAGTGATGGTTGAAACGTAAATCACTTTGTTGTTGGTAGGCATCTTGGTCAAGCAAATTTGTGAAAAATCACTCTTAAACATTCAATTTTGAATTTTCTCAAATTTTGCATAAAATATTTTTTCTTTGGTACTAAAAATCTGATAAAACAAAGAAACATCGTCTATGTGAATGTCAATTTTAATATTCGATAAACAATTTTTTTTGAAATACCTCTTTTATCCCATTTTATTTTTAATTACCCCAATTTGGCATAGAATTTTTATCCATTTTTAGTAAAAATTTGATGAAAGAAAATTGATTTTGAGTTCGAAATACATTCCTGATACACATGTGATGTAAAATTTAATATTGGATAATGAATATTAATACGAGGAAGGCGGCATCATCCTAGGCTTGCGCGCATCAACCATGCGACATCAAGTCTTTGAACACAAATTATTCCCAAATTCATTGGGCCAAAGGCAGGTCTATTGGATGCAGCGATCTTAGCTGACACCAAGTTATATTGACCAAGGCCTAGGTGCATTGGCTTGGTGACATCAATTGAGGCTAGGCTTCATCGGCCAAGCGATAACAACCGATTATAGACTACATCGGCTAGACGACACTGACCAGCTAAATCAAGCTAGGTAAGCCTAGGGGCCTCAGTCAAGCAACATCGACCGCAGCTAGGCTACATCGGCCTAGTCCTGGGCGCATCGGCCAGGCGACATTAATTGAGTCTAGGATACATCGAGGACAGGCTACATCGTCCAAGGCATGGACTACAAGCAACATTCACCGAGGTTAGGCTCTAGCAGCGGGCGACATCCACCGAGGCTAGGCTACATTGGCAAAGCCTAGGCCTATAGTCCAGGCCATATCGATTGAGGCCAGAGTACATCGGCGGAGCTTGCGCCCATTTCCAACCTATATCTCGACGAAGTGCCTAGGCCTTCTAACATCAACCGAGGAGCCCAAGCCAAGCAAGCAAAATTCTTTTTTGGGGAGTTTTTATGTTTTTAAAAAATATATACATATTTCTTAATTTTTTAATTTTTGGACATTTACGGAAAAAATGAATTTTAAATTATTTGAAAACAATTATTTCAATATTTTAAATTCATTCGTGCAACCTAAATTTTTTTTGGAGTGTTTCAATATTTTTCTTATTTTTAAAATTTTTAGAAAGTCAATGAAAAAAGAATTTGATTTTTCTCAAAATCATTATTTTTTATATTTTAAAGTCATGGGTGAAAGTAAAAAAAAAAATTCTGTTGTTTTTTTAATTTTTTTTTATATTTTTCTTGTTTTCGTAATATGTCATTTACAAAAAAAACTAAAATTACGATTTTTTTAAAACCATTAATTTTGATATTTTGGAAGTTATTGATCCATGTTGAAATTTATTTGAGGTGTTTTTATTATTATATATTTTTCTTGATTTTAATATTTTTAGAAATTTAAGAAAAAAATAAAATTTTCATATATTTCTTTGAAATAATTATTTTTGATATATTTGAAAGTTACTACTGCAAGTTAAAAAACATATTAAGGTGCTTTTATAATTTATTTCTATATTTTTCTTAATTTTATTTATTCTGGTCGTATAAAAATTGATTTTTTTTCATAACTATCATTTTGATATTTTCAAGTCATTGGTAAAAATAAAAAATTTTGTAAAGGTGTTTATATTTTTTTTTCATATTTTTCTTTATTTTCAAAAAAACAATTATTTTCTGTGTCTTAAAGTTATTGGTGCACGTCAAAACTTTTTTAAGGTCTTTTTATATATTTTCCTTGATTTTCATATATTTAGGTCATTTTTGAAAAACAATTCATAAACCATACAATAATTTTGAATCATAGGTCCAAGTTGGAATTTTTTATAAGGTGTTTGATATTTTTTATTTTTCTTGATTTTTAATTTAAGTCATTTACGAAATAAATAATTTGTTTTATTTTTTAAAAAATCATTGTTAATTGATGTTATAAAGTTATTGGTAAAGTCGAAATTTTTTTAAAGTTTTTTTTATATAATATTTTTATTTTTCTATATTTTCATTTTTTTAACACTTCCCAAATGACTTATGAGAAGCTAAAGTCCAACATAGTTGTAATGATGGTCTAAGGTCCTAAAATGGTCTAAAATTTAGTATTGAGGCAGTGTTTAGAGTTTTAGGTGATTTGGAAGTGAAACGTCAAGGGACGACCAAGACGTTCGACGACTAAGTCACCTATGTGCCTCATATGTGGTTATGTGCCTAATTGTGTATTTCATGAGTTAATGGTAATTATATGAGTTATTATGGTGTTTATAGGCAGTGTGTCAAGTTTCATGAAGTTTTGATATCAAACGTCGAAGTATGTCTATGACGTTCGAAAGGTTTGCCTTGAAACAACCTTGGGTTTCTATGCATGTTTCGTCGAGTTTTACGTGTTCGTTTTGGATAAATTTGATGTGGTAGGTCCTAAACTCGTATACAAACATATTTGGGTTGGAAACGTCTGGGTACGATCCCACGTAGGACCCACAAGAGGCCCTAGAGGAGGACCCCAACTCTACACTTGAAGCTTGCATGCAGTGCAAAACGACGACCCAAATGATGGCCTGTCGATGGAACGACGGCTCATCGACTTGGCGCATCGATGGATCCTGCAAGTCTGAAGGTGGAGAAGCTGCAGGAGCAACCAACGATATCCCATCAACGGGGCGTGGTCTCACCCACGGACCGCCGATGCAGGGCCCGATGGTGTTGTGATTTTTTGGCAGTTTTCTGTTAAGGCTTGGGTTTTTTTTGGGAAATTCACCCCAAGTCTTATAAAACAGGAGGACGATTATTTTGTGTGCTTAAGGATATTTTAAGAGTATATAAGTCCTTGAACTCTCATTTAAACCCTACCACCTAAATTAAAACACATTCCCTCCAAAAGTTTCTTCAAAAACGTTTATGAGAGCTCAAGGTGAAGATAGAGCTTGAAGATGGATCTTCAATGGAGTTTCTTCTTCAATTATCATTGGGTCTATTCTTCTAATAAGGTATGATAGTTATTCATCTAAGGCTTGCTATCACCTTAGAGTCAATTTCAAAGATGATTTTCAAAGATTTCAAAAAGATGATAAAGTCCAATTTCTACTCTATGTCTTGGTTTCTTGCATGAACGGTTTTCAAACACTTAGATATGATATTATTTATCTATAATTAATTTTTTTAAATGAAATTCTCCATGAAACCTTTCCCTTCTCAAATGTCTCAATTTGACTAAAATATGGGTTATGTGATGATGCTTTGATATTAATGAATTCAAGTGTAGATTGTTATGGGATTTTGATTTATGTGTAGATTATGATTGATTGGTTTATAGGCTGATTCAATTTGATCATTTGAGTATTTTATATTCTTATATCTATTGAAGATTAAGCTTATTGAATTGATATTGACTTAATGCTTATGAATTCTTGTGTAGTTTTCTATGGATTATTGATTGATGTAATAATTGTATTGAATTGATATCTAGGTTGTCTTATATTGATGAATTTATATTGAATTGTCCTAGTTTCATGGAGTATTATAGTTTATCAATTGAATTGATGTTCATGGCCATGGGTAAGTGTAACGACCTGTTTAGCCGTTTTGAGCAGCAGATTGAAATTCTGGAAAAACTGGCTGGGACGACGGAAGTAGTGACGGACCGTCGTAGTCACGACGGCCCGTCATGGATGTTTCGTCCCATGACACTTAAAATTCTGAAATTGGGTACTGAAAATCGACTCTCTGTAAATTGTGACGGACCTGCAGGACGTGCGTCACACCCACGACGAACCGTCGTGAGTTTCCGTTGCAAAACACTTCAACGTTTGAAATTTGGTTCGAGAACGAGTTTCTGACCGCCATGACGGACGTGCAGGACGGACCGTCACAGTGTCCGTGGCGACGATAGGACTTTGGGCAGTGCGACGACCTGCGTGACGGACCGTCGCAGGCACGACGGCCCGTCACAGGTCACGCAGTCCCAGACAGTTTAGGATTTCTCCACACGTTTTAAGGTCGTTTTTTTGACTATTCTTTCCTTAATTATAAAGATTGAGGGGTAACATTAATAAGTCTAATTACTTAGGGGTTAAAAGGGGTAACCTTAAGTGAATTAGTGGGGTTTTATTGTCCTTTTTCACACTTAATTACATGATTAATTAGGGTAAGGAAAGAGGGTTTGAATAAAACAAAAGGAAGAACAGAAAGAGAAGGAGAAATCGATCGAGAGGAAGAAGTAACAAGCTTGGGAGATTTCTTGTTGATTCCAATTCTTCGGTGGGGGTAGGTTATGGTTTTTATGTTACGATAATCGTAGTGAACTCTTGATAGTGTATGATATGTATTGATGATGTTGTAAACCTGTCTATGTGCTTAAATTGTGTGCTAGCATGATTATGATTATGAGATTGTGATTAATTAACAAGCATGATGAAGCTATTGAATCCCAAATCTTGAAAGAACCCTAATTCGCTTGATATATTATATAATAAGATTGATGATGCCTTAGTATGATAGAAGGCTTGATAAATTATATAATGAGAATGAGGATGCCTTAGTGTGAAAGAAGGCTTGATGAATTAGGGATCGGGTGCCACGTTCCGGTACCAGGATAGAATGAATATGAGGATCGGAGTGTCACGTTCCGACACCAGGATAGAATATGAGGATCGGTGCCACGTTCCGGTACCATAATAGAATGAATATGAGGATCGGAGTGTCACGTTCCGACACCAGGATAGAATATGAGGATCGGGTGCCACGTTCCGGTACCAGGATAGAATGAATATGAGGATTGGAGTGTCACGTTCCGACACCAGGATAGAATATGAGGATCGGAGTGTCACGTTCCGACACCAGGATAAAATATGAGGATCGGGTGCCACGTTCCGGTACCAGGATAGAATGAATATGAGGATCGGAGTGTCCGTTCCGACACCAGGATAGAAAGTAGAGGAGCGGAGTGTCACGTACCGACACAAGAGAAGAAAGATAATAATCTTGAAAGATAATGAATATACTCAATCTAATGAACTTAATTCCCAAATGAGTATGGTATTGAGGCTTGAGACCTCATGTGTGAACTTGACGGAAATTGTTAATGATAAAGTAATTGCTATTGCTACATGTTGATATTGTAGTTGATTTACATTATTTTGATATATATTGTTCCCTATTTTGAGTTAGCCGATGATATCTACTCAGTACGTGTGGTTGTACTGACCCCCTACTTTTATGTTTTCCTTTTGTTATTTGTGTAATGCAGCAAACGTTCCGTCAACTCTCGACTCAGCAGTAGATCAAGCCAGTCTTCACTCCATCGGAAATTCAGGGTGAGCTAATGCGTCTAGCTTGGACTGGGTCTTCTTCTTCAAATCTTGATGCCTTGAACTTCCGGCATGGACTAGCTTTTTAGTTATATTTTGTTCTTAGACATTCCTAGTTTAGTAATTTGAGATAGATGTTCTTGTGATGATGACTTCCAGATTTTGGGGATATTAATAATAGTTTTGAGTGTTTTATTAATGAATTAAGTCTTCCGCATTTCTTTTGTTGATATTGTATTAAAATGTTAAGGGTAAATTGGTTGGTTCGCTCACATAGGAGGGTAAATGTGGGTGCCAGTCGCGTCCCCGATTTGGGTCGTGACAGACTTGGTATCAGAGCATTAGGTTCATTGGTCTCATCACACAAGAACAGGTCTAGTAGAGTCTTAAAGAACGGTAGGGGGACGCCTTTACTTTTCTTTGAGAGGCTATAAGACTTTAGGAAAATTCCATTCTTTCATTCTTTCTTTCGTGCTACTACTTGAGTCCAATTGGTATCTAGGTGATACAAATTGGTATCTGACCATCTTCATTCTATTCGCAGATGGTTAGAACTAGAGCAATGACCGCACCAGCAGCGACAACGGAAAGACAGGAAACTACTACTACTGAGCCAGCCACTGGGGCTGTGGCTCGAGAAGAACAACGGCAAGAGGCCGTGGGAGAGGTCGTGGGAGGACGTCCTCTAGAGGGAGAGGACGAGCACCTAGCCCATCTGATGCTAGGGCGGTGACTCCTCCACCGATTGAGGAGGTAGTTAGAGAGGGTGAGGAAGGGGAAACTGAACAAGGGCAGAATGAGGAAATGCCACCCCAACCTACCCCAGAGATGATCAACCAAGTACTTGCTTACTTAGCGGGTTGTCCGATCAGGGTCAAGCACCTCCAATGGTTTCTCTGCACCAACACCTCCGGTTCAGAGATACGACATGCGGCTACTATGGCTCCCCGCATGGATGCCACCATTGGGAATAGACCATTTCCACGTCTGACTACTGGGCCTATTATGACAAAAACTCAACATGAACTTTTTAGTAAGTTCTTGAAACTGAAACCTCCAGTCTTCAAGGGTGCAGAATCTGAAGATGCTTATGATTTTCTGGTTGATTGTCATGAGCTACTACACAAGATGGGGATAGTAGAGAGGTTTTGTGTTGAGTTCGTGAGTTATCAGTTCCAAGGTAACGCCAAAATGTGGTGGCGTTCACATGTTGAGTGTCAACCAACAGAGGCACCACCTATGACTTGGGAATCATTCTCTAGTTTGTTCATGGAGAAGTATATCCCAAGGACTTTGAGAGATAGGAAGAGGGATGAGTTCTTGAGTCTTGAACAGGGAAGGATGACAGTAAACGCGTATGAGGCTAAATTTCGCACACTATCCAGATATGCCACCCAACTTTGTTTCAGTCCACAAGAACGGATCCGCCGTTTCGTGAAGGGGTTGAGGTCAGAATTGCGGATTTCAGCCTTACAGATAGCGGCAACAGCAACATCCTTCCAAGAGGTGGTAGACTTTGTGATTGAGGTGGAAGGAGTGAAACCAGATGACTTCACCACGACATCGACATCAAAGAGGTTCCGAAGGGGAGGTGAGTATAATGGTTCTTATTCTAGAGGACAGAACTCCGGAGGTCACTCAAATCGACCAATACAGTCTTCACTACAGACTGTAGTTGGGGGTCCACCTCAGAACGGTCAACACTTCTCTGAGAGGCCGACGCGTGACCCGAGAATGTTATGGGTGTGGAGAGATTGGACACATTAGAGTACTGTCCAAACCAGAGTTACAGACCCCCAATGGCTAGAGGAAGAGGTGGTAATGGTAGAGGTCGTTATTCTGGAGGGTGGTGGCCGAGGTAATGGTGGTCACCAAAACGGCAGAGGTGAAGGGCAAAACGGAGCCACTACTACACAACATGGTAGGGGCAACGGACAGACAATTAATGGGGCCCATTGTTATGCTTTCCCTGGGAGATCTGAAGCGGAGGCGTCTGATGTTGTTATCACAGGTAATCTTTTGGTTTGTGATTGCATGGCATCTGTGTTATTTGACCCTGGCTCCACGTTTTCTTATGTATCTTCATCATTTGCTAACGGTCTAAATTACATTGTGAATTACTTGACATGCCTATTCGTGTTTCTACTACTCCGGTGGGTGAGTCTGTGATAGTCGAAAAAGTGTATAGGTCTTGTTTGGTGAATTTTGTGGGGAGCAACACTTATGTAGATTTGGTTATTTTAGAAATGGGTGACTTTGATGTAATTCTGGGTATGACTTGGCTTTCTCCAAACTTGCGATTTTGGATTGTAATGCTAAAACAGTGACGTTAGCCAAGCCTGGGCAGATCAGTTAGTATGGGAGGGTGACTACACTCCCAATCCGGTGCGTATCATCTCCTTTATTCGTGCTCAGAAGATGGTTAGTAAGGTTGTCTAGCTTTCTTGGCACATCTTAAGGATGACACTACTCAAGTACCATCGATTGAGTCAGTTTCGGTAGTCTGTGAGTTTTTGGATGTGTTCCCTGCAGATCTTCCCGGTATGCCACCAGATAGGGATATAGACTTCTGCATTGATTTGGAACCCGGTACTCGCCCCATTTCTATACCCCCGTATAGAATGGCTCCCGCGGAGTTAAGAGAATTAAAGGCTCAACTTCAAGAGTTGTTGAGCAAAGGCTTCATTAGACCAAGTGCATCTCCTTGGGGTGCTCCGGTTTTGTTTGTGAAGAAGAAATATGGGAGTTTCCGAATGTGCATAGATTACCGACAGTTGAACAAGGTAACTATTAAGACAAGTACCCCATTCCTCGCATTGATGACTTGTTCGATCAGTTACAAGGTGCTTGTGTCTTCTCTAAAATTGACTTGAGGTCCGGTTATCACCAACTGAAAATACGAGCAACGGATGTGCCAAAGACTGCTTTTCGAACTAGGTATGGGCATTATGAGTTTTGTGGTAATGTCGTTTGGTCTTACTAATGCCCCTGCTGCCTTCATGAGCTTGATGAACGGGATTTTCAAGCCATATTTGGATCTCTTTGTGATTGTGTTTATTGATGATATACTGATATACTCCAAAAGTAAGAAAGAACATGAGGAGCATTTGAAATTGGTGTTAGAGTTGTTGAGAAAGAAAAAAGCTTTATGCGAAATTCTCCAAGTGTGAGTTTTGGCTAGATTCAGTGTCCTTCTTGGGGCACGTGGTTTCTAAGGATGGAGTGATGGTAGATCCATCTAAGATTGAGACGGTAAAGAATTGGTAAGACCTACAAACGTGTCAGAAATAAGGAGTTTTGTGGGGTTAGCTAGCTACTACCGCCGATTCGTCAAGGGATTCTCTTCCATTGCTTCCAATTGACGAACTTGACTAAGCAGAATGTTCCATTTGTATGGTCAGATGAATGTGAGGAAAGCTTTCAGAAGCTTAAGACTCTGTTGACTACCGCGCCTATCCTCACCTTGCCGGTAGAGGGCAAAACTTCATTGTTTATTGTGATGCATCCTATTCTGGGTTGGGTGCAGTGCTAATGCAAGAGAAGAATGTGATTGCTTATGCTTCGAGGCAATTAAAAATGCATGAACGTAACTATCCGACCCATGATTTGGAGTTGGCCGCGGTAGTATTTACACTAAAGCAATGGAGACACTATTTGTATGGGGTTAAGTGTGAAGTCTATACGGACCATCGTAGCCTACAGTATGTCTTCACTCAGAAGGACTTGAACTTGAGACAGAGGAGATGGATGGAACTACTAAAGGACTACGACATCACTATCTTGTATCATCCGGGGAAGGCGAATGTTGTGGCAGATGCCTTGAGTAGAAAGGCCGGAAGCATGGGAAGTCTAGCTCATTTGCAAGCTTCTAGACGCCCATTGGCTAGAGAAGTGCAGATTTTGGCTAATGACCTTATGAGGTTAGAAATAAATGAGAAGGGAGGATTGTTAGCTTGTGTAGAGGCAAAATCCTCTTTCCTTGATCAGATTAAGGGGAAACAGTTTGACGATGAGAAACTAAGGCGAATTCGAGATAAAGCGTTGCAAGGAGAGGCTAAGGAAGCAATAATCGATGGGAAGGTGTTTTGAGGATTAAGGAAAGTATGTTTGTACCCCGCATCGATGATTTGATCACCACTATTCTGACAGAGGCCCATAGTTCCGGATATTCTATACATCCTGGTGCAACCAAGATGTATCGCGACCTAAAGCAACACTTCTGGTGGAGTAGAATGAAGCGAGATATTGTTGAGTTTGTTGCCAAGTGTCCAAATTGTCAACAAGTAAAGTATGAACACCAGAGACCTGGAGGAACACTTCAGAGAATGCCCATTCCTGAATGGAAGTGGGAGAGAATCGCGATGGACTTCGTGGTTGGTCTTCCAAGACATTGAGTAAGTATGACTCTATTTGGGTGGTTGTTGATAGGCTAACTAAGTCCGCTCATTTCATTCCTGTCAAGGTGACCTACAATGCAGAGAAGTTAGCCAAGATCTACATCTCAGAGATCGTTCGGTTGCATGGAGTTCCACTCTCCATTATATCAGATAGAGGTACGCAGTTTACTTCTAAGTTTTGGAGAACGTTGCATGCTGAATTAGGTACTAGGTTAGACCTTAGTACTGCATTTCATCCTCAGACAGATGGTCAGTCTGAGCGAACAATTAAAGTTTTGGAGGATATGCTTCGCGCCTGTGTGATAGAGTTTGGTGGCCATTGGGATAGCTTTTTACCTTTGGCAGAGTTTTCATACAATAATAGCTATCACTCCAGTATTGACATGGCTCCATTTGAAGCATTGTATGGGAGGAGGTGTAGATCTCCCATTGGTTGGTTTGATGCCTTTGAAGTTAGACCTTGGGGGACTGATCTGTTGAGAGATTCTATGGAGAAGGTGAAAGCTATTCAAGAAAAGCTTTTGGCGGCTCAAAGTAGACAAAAGGAGTATGCAGACCGAAAGGTTAGAGACTTGGAGTTCATGGAAGGTGAACAAGTCTTGTTGAAGGTTTCGCCCATGAAAGGGTGATGCGGTTTGGAAAAGAGGTAAGTTAAGTCCAAGGTATATTGGACCATTTGAAGTGCTTAAGAGAATAGGGGAGGTGGCTTATGAATTAGCCTTGCCCCCGGGCTGTCCGGAGTGCATCCGGTGTTTCATGTATCCATGTTGAAGAGATACCACGGAGATGGAAACTACATTATCTGTTGGGATTCAGTTTTTGGATGAGAACTTGACTTACGAAGAGGAACCGGTTGCTATATTAGATAGAGAAGTTCGCAAACTGAGGTCGAGGGAGATTGCATCCATCAAAGTGCAATGGAAGAATCGACCGGTTGAAGAGGCTTCTTGGGAGAAGGAGGCAGATATGCAAGAAAAATACCCACATCTGTTTACAGATTCAGGTACTCCTTTTCGCCATTTGTTTTTCTTCTTTTGATCGTTCGGGGACGAACGATGGGTAAATTGGTATCTATTGTAACGACCTGTTTAGCCGTTTTGAGCAGCAGATTGAAATTCTGGAAAAACTGGCTGGGACGACGGAAGTAGTGACGGACCGTCGTAGTCACGACGGCCCGTCATGGATGTTTCGTCCCATGACACTTAAAATTCTGAAATTGGGTACTGAAAATCGACTCTCTGTAAATTGTGACGGACCTGCAGGACGTGCCGTCACACCCACGACGAACCGTCGTGAGTTTCCGTTGCAAAACACTTCAACGTTTGAGAATTTGGTTCGAGAAACGAGTTTCTGACCGCCATGACGGACGTGCCGGACGGACCGTCACAGGCGTGACGGACCGTCACAGTGTCCGTGGCGACGATAGGACTTTGGGCAGTGCGACGACCTGCGTGACGGACCGTCGCAGGCACGACGGCCCGTCACAGGTCACGCAGTCCCAGACAGTTTAGGATTTCTCCACACGTTTTAAGGGTCGTTTTTTGACTATTCTTTCCTTAATTATAAAGATTGAGGGGTAACATTAATAAGTCTAATTACTTAGGGGTTAAAAGGGGTAACCTTAAGTGAATTAGTGGGGTTTTATTGTCCTTTTTCACACTTAATTACATGATTAATTAGGGTAAGGAAAGAGGGTTTGAATAAAACAAAGAAGAAAAGAACAGAAAGAGAAGGAGAAATCGATCGAGAGGAAGAAGTAACAAAGCTTGGGAGATTTCTTGTTGATTCCAATTCTTCGGTGGGGGTAGGTTATGGTTTTTATGTTACGATAATCGTAGTGAACTCTTGATAGTGTATGATATGTATTGATGATGTTGTAAACCTGTCTATGTGCTTAAATTGTGTGCTAGCATGATTATGATTATGAGATTGTGATTAATTAACAAGCATGATGAAGCTATTGAATCCCAAATCTTGAAAGAACCTAATTCGCTTAATATATTGATGATGTGCCCTTAGTATGATAGAAGGCTTGATAATTATATAATGAGAATGAGGATGCCTTAGTGTGAAAGAAGGCTTGATGAATTAGGGGATCGGGTGCCACGTTCTGGTACCAGGATAGAATGAATATGAGGATCGGAGTGTCACGTTCCGACACCAGGATAGAATATGAGGATCGGGTGCCACGTTCCGGTACCAGGATAGAATGAATATGAGGATCGGAGTGTCACGTTCCGACACCAGGATAGAATATGAGGATCGGGTGCCACGTTCCGGTACCAGGATAGAATGAATATGAGATCGGAGTGTCACGTTCCGACACAAGGATAGAATATGAGGATCGGAGTGTCACGTTCCGACACCAGGATAGAATATGAGGATCGGGTGCCACGTTCGGGTACCAGGATAGAATTAATATGAGGATCGGAGTGTCACGTTCCGACACACAGGATAGAAAGTAGAGGAGCGGAGTGTCACGTACCGACACAAGAGGAAGAAAGATAATGAATCTTGAAAGAAATGAATATACTCAATCTAATGAACTTAATTCCCAAATGAGTATGGTATTGAGGCTTGAGACCTCATGTGTGAACTTGACGGAAATTGTTATGATAAAGTAATTGCTATTGCTACATGTTGAGTATTGTAGTTGATTTACATTATTATTGATATATATTGTCCCTATTTTGAGTTAGCTGATGATATCTACTCAGTACGTGTGTTTGTACTGACCCCCTACTTTTATGTTTTCCTTTTTGTTATTTGTGTAATGCAGCAAACGTTCCGTCAACTTCGACTCAGCAGTAGATCAAGCCAGTCTTCACTCCATCGGAATTCAGGGTGAGCTAATGCGTCTAGCTTGGACTGGGTCTTCTTCTTCAAATCTTGATGCCTTGAACTTCCGGCATGGACTAGCTTTTTTAGTTATATTTTGTTCTTAGACATTCCTAGTTTAGTATTTGAGATAGATGTTCTTGTGATGATGACTTCCAGATTTTGGGGATATTAATAATTTTTGAGTTGTTTTATTAATGAATTAAGTCTTCTTCCGCATTTCTTTTGTTGATATTGTATTAAAATGTTAAGGGTAAATTGGTTGGTTCGCTCACATAGGAGGGTAAATGTGGGTGCCAGTCGCGTCCCCGATTTGGGTCGTGACAGTAAGGGCCTTATGGTATTGAATTGGATGGTTTAGCATTGGATTGAAGTGTTGAGGATGGAGTGGTGGTAAGCTGCCCTAATTCCCTTTATTTTATGTTAATTAGACTTCAATTATGTTCTGATTGTTATGATCCACTTATGGTGGCGGTGCTATGTGAATTGATGTGGCCTTATCGGTCGTTACTTTATGTAATATGATGATCATGGCAGCCTTGTCGTCACTACTTGAAGTATTATGACGAGTTGTGTAGTTGATTTATGTCACGACCCAAATCGGGGACGCGACTGGCACCCACATTTACCCTCCTATGTGAGCGAACCAACCAATTTAACCCTTAACATTTTAATACAATATCGACAAAAGAAATGCGGAAGACTTAACTCATTAATAAAAACAAATCAAAAACATTATTATTATCCCCAAAATCTGGAATTCATCATCACAAGAACATCTATCTC